>CAWUFW010015517.1:0-357335 GCA_963921515.1 Calotriton arnoldi
ACTACCACCCTTAGCCAGGGGGGCTGAATGCCTACCACCACTACCACCCTTTGCCAGGGGGTGCCAGATGCCCACCACCACTACCACCCTTACCCAGGGGGGCTGGATGCCTACCACTACTACCACCCTTAGCCAGGGGGGTGCCAGATGCCTACCACTACTACCACCCTTACCCAGGGGGGGCTGGATGCCTACCACCACTACCACCCTCAGCCATGGGGGTGCCAGATGCCTACCACTACTACCACCCTTAGCCAGGGGGGGCTGGATGCCTACCACTACTACCACCCTTAGCCAGGGGGGTGCCAGATGCCCACCCCCACTACCACCCTTACCCAGGGGGCTGGATGCCTACCACTACTACCACCCTTAGCCAGGGGGGCTGGATGCCTACCACCACTACCACCCTTAGCCAGGGGGTGCCAGATGCCCACCACCACTACCACCCTTACCCAGGGGGCTGGATTCCTACCACTACTACCACCCTTAGCCATGGGGGCTGGATGCCTACCACCACTACCACCCTTAGCCAGGGGGTGCCAGATGCCCACCACCACTACCACCCTTACCCAGGGGGCTGGATGCCTACCACTACTACCACCCTTAGCCAGGGGGGCTGGATGCCTACCACCACTACCACCTTTAGCCAGGGGGTGCCAGATGCCCACCACCACTACCACCCTTACCCAGGGGGCTGGATGCCTACCACTACTACCAACCTTAGCCAGGGGGTGCCAGATGCCTACCACTACTACCACCCCTACCCAGGGGGGGCTGGATGCCTACCACCACTACCACCCTCAGCCATGGGGGTGCCAGATGCCTACCACTACTACCACCCTTAGCCAGGGGGGGCTGGATGCCTACCACTACTACCACCCTTAGCCAGGGGGTGCCAGATGCCCACCACCACTACCACCCTTACCCAGGGGGCTGGATGCCTACCACTACTACCACCCTTAGCCAGGGGGGCTGGATGCCTACCACCACTACCACCCTTAGCCAGGGGGTGCCAGATGCCCACCACCACTACCACCCTTACCCAGGGGGCTGGATGCCTACCACTACTACCACCCTTAGCCAGGGGGGCTGGATGCCTACCACCACTACCACCCTTAGCCAGGGGGTGCCAGATGCCCACCACCACTACCACCCTTACCCAGGGGGCTGGATGCCTACCACTACTACCACCCTTAGCCAGGGGGCTGGATGCCTACCACCACTACCACCCTTAGCCAGGGGGTGCCAGATGCCCACCACCACTACCACCCTTACCCAGGGGGCTGGATGCCTACCACTACTACCACCCTTAGCCAGGGGGTGCCAGATGCCTACCACTACTACCACCTTTACCAAGGGGGTTGGATGCCTACCACCACTACCACCCTCAGCCATGGGGGTGCCAGATGCCTACCACTACTACCACCCTTAGCCAGGGGGGGCTGGATGCCCACCACCACTACCACCCTTACCCAGGGGGCTGGATGCCTACCACTACTACCACCCTTAGCCAGGGGGTGCCAGATGCCCACCACCACTACCACCCTTAGCCAGGGGGTGCCAGATGCCCACCACCACTACCACCCTTACCCAGGGGGCTGGATGCCTACCACTACTACCACCCTTAGCCAGGGGGCTGGATGCCTACCACCACTACCACCCTCAGCCATGGGGGTGCCAGATGCCTACCACCCTTAGCCAGGGGGGCTGGATGCCTACCACTACTACCACCCTCACCCAGGGGGGCTGGATGCCTACCACTACTACCACCCTCACCCAGGGGGCTGGATGCCTGTCACTACTACCACCTCCACCCATGGGGGCTGGATGCCTACCACCAACACCACCCCCACTCATAGGATGGACAATGCATGACACAACCAGCACACCACAACCTAGGGAATGCAAGAAAAAGACATCCCCCCAACACCATGACAAGCGTGTGTAGACTGTGTCAAATGCCTACAACACTGAACATGACTTTGAACATACAATGTGACCCCCTAGCACATGTGCCACACATATATGTGTGTGGCCCCCACAATGCAAGCAGGCCATGACCATTGTGGCAATGGGGTCCAAACACCCATCCTCACAGTGACCAAAAGGTAAGTGTGGGGTCCATAGCTGAAGCACATTTAGAACAGTGTGGCAATGGGGTCCAAACCCCCATCATCACAGTGACCAAAAGGTAAGTGTTGACAAAGAAAGAGCTGCAACTGCCAAACTGCATGGATGATTCCTGGTCACAGAACAAAAACACATCAGTGGCAAAGTAGTGCATGTGTCCCATTGCAACATAAATTGGGGGAGCCAAATACTGCAGTGCAAATAAGACATACCTGTGGCCATGTGCAGACAAACAACACCCATGGGGGCTGACACTGTCAACATTCATCAATGACACAATGACAGAAGTGACCATCAGAATGCAGACCCACATATTTGCACCAATGGGCACACAAATGCAGATACCCTGTGGAGACTGTAGATGTGAGGTGAACAGATACCATACCATGGCAGCAATGGGACACACAAACCATGATCATTGTGCTGACCGATGACCTAGGAGTCCCAGGGACAGCAGGGGAAAGCCACCAAACTACATACAGCCAATGGCACACCCAAGATATGCCAATGCAGTGGTGCAGATGCACAAACACAAACAGGCAGACCCACACTGCACATCATACACAACAGGTGAGGGGGAGGTGCCAGTGTCCGCAGGCAACCACACAACACATGAGGAGACCTGAATACCAATCATACAGATGTGCATACAGTGCCACACAAAGGTAACTCATGGATCCAAATCCCCTATGTGGGCAAGCAGGCATTGTCAGATGAGAGGGAGCACAAATCACACATGTCACACAGGCACGTAGGAACAGCAACTGACACAGCAAGACACAGACACACCACAGCACTCACCCCCAGGGCCCCCACAATGTGGTGACCCTGGGCTGCATTACAATCCCACTGTGATGACAAAGCTAAATGTCGTTCACACTGTGAACCACAGTCATGTGTCCTGAGCAACAAACTACCATCACACCTACACAAGCACAAATCAATCAGCATGGCCAGTAAGCCAAGGCCAACATGGAGGCAGGGGCCTAGCCGGGCAACAACTCTCATCTGCACACACTCAACACCACACCCCTCGACCTCCAACAATGTGCAGCAGTGAAGCACACATGCACTGGTGACATTGCACATGCACCCATGACTATTCCAGGGTGGTGGGTGGGAACCAAGGTGCAGAACACATCACACATGGCCACTCAACAAGACTCCTGAATGTCTGACACACTGCACACTATGCTGTACATGGACATGACGGCAATACCACACCAACCAATGGGATCCCAGCCACAGTCACACACCAATGAAGAAGCCAAGGTCACCCACAAAGAACACACATAGACAACAACCAACATTGCAGCCCGGACCCTGAGGAGTGCCAGCAGTCACACACACAACGTGTCACAATCACTGAAAGATAACACAAACTGGAAATCACATGACAGGGGCAAACAACAAGTGCCAAGGGGAAACATGACTGTGACCCATCTGCGTCTGCACACAAACTCAGCCCTGACAGCAAACACACCTATGGGTGACACCCTGATGACCAGTAATGTGCCATGCACCCACATCACAGAGAACCCTGGGAGAAGACTTTGGGGAACATAGGTCAACTCAGCAAGTATCACAAACAGGTACAACACTAGGGATCACAGCATGCACAGCTAAACGGAAGTGAACACACAGACATGCACATACAACACACACCTTGGGCGCAGGCAATGTCACAGGAGTACACACTGCCATGAGGGGACTCCACTCCTGTGTGAGGAAAGCTGTGCCATATGTTGCCTCAGTAGGGCCCCATCATGTCAGCTGAGCACTTGGTCACACAATCAACAATTAGCACCAAATGAGGGCTCCTGTCACATCAGCCTGGTCATGGAAGTGCCAACGGAATCATCAGCACAGATCCAACACACTTGTATAGCAATGTTGCACTGACAACACAGATGAGTCCTTCCCCATTGATGCCCAAACCTGCATGTCCAGTGGAGATGGCCACACGGTCAGGGAAGTAGACGAATTGAACAATGGCAGGCACAACAGATGTGCAGGGGTGGAAGCCACAGATGTGAAATAGCTAATCTAAGTAGGAAATCCCATTGCCAAATACTGAACACATGACACCCTCAGATGCTGCTATGGATGACATGGATACACCACAGGATAGGACACATTCCCCTGGACCACATGGGTTCCTGCACAGTAACACTTCATTATCATGAGACCAAATTTCACCATCACTGCAGCAAGGGCATGGTTAGCATCATCAACAACATGTACATCAGAAGCATAAGCACTAGAGAACAGAAAGTTGCTTTATTCAGCATATGTGTGTAATGAAAACAAAGTCCAGAAAAACACAAAGGCCAATGGCCAGTCCATTGTCAAAGTCCAAACAGGGTGACAGTGGCAGATGTCACCCTACGCATGCCTGCACAAAACCAGGGACAATCCACTAGGAGGGGCAACCGGGGGCAGGCCAGGCACCGCAGGGACAGGATCAGGGCTCACCAGGAGGAAGCAGGGAAGGGGTGGTGGGTGCTGGAGAGCCACTGACAACTGCAGTGGAGGTGTCTGACATGGTGTGTGCCGTCACAACTGGGGGCATGACTCAGATGTTGTGGGTGCCGGCACGACTGCAGTGGACCCTGCAGATGGAGTGGACAGGTCCGCCACTGCAGTGCCCAAGTCAGACAGGGTGGTAGTGGACTCCACTGCAGTGCCTACCACCAGGGGAGGAGAATGGGGAACAGGCAAGGTGGGCTGGACAGAGGGGGAGGACACCCTCACCACATCAGTGACCCAGACAAGCGCAGCGGGGGTGTGGTGCCGGGAGAGCAAGTGGCAGGGGGAGAAGGCCGGATCCTCTTGGGGATGGTATATCTGTGGGTGGGGGAACCTGGGGCAGGGTGTGGTGGGGGCACCTGTGGAGTGGGGGCCTGAGGGATGGAGGAAGGAGACCTGGTGCCTGAGCTGCAGGGCGGCGGCGGGGTCTTGCTCTTACGACTCCGGGGGACTTGCGGGTGGGGGCCTCAGTCTGTCTGCGCCTGGGGGAGGGTGTCCAGGGGCGAGGGGCACTCTGCTCCGTGTGGTGGGCTTCCTCTTCCCCCTGAAAGCTGTATCAGCTGGATCGGAGGGGAAGAGGCCGAGGTCACTGAGGAAGAGCCGCTGGGTCTTTGGGGTTGCAGGTGAGGCAAGGGAGGGTGTTTTGGAGGGAGAGGCAACTGAGGACTGCGCAGTGCTCGTGGATGCGTGTGTGTGTTCCAGGGCCCCATCCCCTGTGAGTCTGGTTTCAGTCCCCTGACTGTGCGTGCGTGTGCGTTTTGTTTGTGGCGTGTGTGTCTGTGTGCTGGATGTGTGTGTGCTGGTGTGTGCCTGTGCCGGTGTGTGTGTGCTTGGGAAGGGTAAGGTGCTGGGGAGTGTGGATGGAGCAGAGGCAGGAGGGGTGAGGGACTGTCTGAGGAGGGACACTGCTGCCGTCAGGGAGGAGTCCATGGACCTATTGCCCCTCTGTAGGTCAGACATGCCCGATGAGATGCCCTCCATGAACGACACCAGCTGAGTCAACAGAGCGGTGTGCGCATGGAGGACACTCAGCATGGCTGTCTGCCCTACATGGAGCTGGCGAAGGAGGTACACAGACTCCTCACTCAGGGCAGCAGGGGACACAGGGGCAGGGGGTGCGGTGCCTGGCCCAAAGGAGACACGCTCCCGAACATGGGAGCCTCCACGGACCTGGGGAATGGGAGCCGATGGGAGGGCGGTGGTGGTGCTGGTGGTGGCGGGGACAGCAACACTAGCTGGGGTGTGGTGGCTGCTGACACCCGCCTCCATAAGGGAGTCATCCTCCGAGTTGCTCTGGTCCTCAGCTGAGGTGGATGGTGCTGAGGACTCCTCGGTGTGGCTCCCCTCGCCCTCCGTGCCACTGGGTCCCTCCGACCACTCCTCGGCTGCTGACCCAGTCTGGCTCTCCGGCTCCTCCTGGTCCGTGGAGCTGTCCCCTTCCGTGGCCGTGGATGTATCTGCAAACAATGGGGAAACAGACAGACATCAGTCACCTGCACCAAACGCACACACCACTGTGAGCACAGCACATTACAGAGCAAGCCCTGGCATCATTAGTTGTACATTGCTAAAAGTGCCCTAACTGAACAGGAGAAGCCAATTGTCAGTCTGATTCCAACCATGGCACTAACATCCCACATGGCCTTGCACCCATCTGTCTGATGTCTGTTGGATAGCAACACCCCAGTGTGGACACATGCACCAACTACACAGTAGTTGGACAGTGCAGAGGACACGGTGTAGCATGTGGACATGCACACATCACAACTCTTGCCACTGAGTCAGTACAGGTTTCCGGATGAAAGGGACGCCCAGAGTCAAATAGGATATGCATGTGATGCATACCAGCGACAGACACCATGATGCACCCATGTCCTGATAGCCATCGCCACAATGGTGTGCATGTAGCACATGTCACTCCCCTGCAGGATCACCAATAAGTAGACACATGCCATGGCGGAGGCATGTTTCTCCCAACAGGCGGTTCCAATACCCTACCTTACATACCTCCTGAATCCTCTCCAATTCCCGCACCCGGGGTAAGTTTCTCTTTCCTTTCCTTCATTTACCTTTCCCTCCCTTAGACACTTGTTCCTCGTAACCTCCCTCCCCGTCCTTTTCTCTAGCCTGACCCTCGCACCCCGCCTACCCGACTAAGTGCATTTCCTACCGAGCCGGACACTGGACAGCCTCCTACGTTACCCTCAAATCTTGCATCTCATTTCTGCCGAGGCGTATCCGCCCCTGCGCAACACGGGCATCTGCCCAGGGAGACCTCAACGCGGTAAGACTCTCCTATCCTACCCTTGCTTTAGCCACTGAGCCATTTCTATGTACCAGTTGTGTCACGCTCATTCCTACCTCTTTCCCCAGCAGTTTCCTCCCCGCTGCATCCTTGATGCCATCGCCACGCTCCCCCATTTCGTGCTTCCTTCTTTACAATCTTGAATTCGACTCAACCCCTACGGGCCGTCGTACACTCTTCCGGTCCTTAGGTAAGCTATTACTTTCTTTTCCTTTCCCTCGTCACCTGTACCACTACCCACTCCTTCCTATCTCGCTTGCGTTCTCTCCCGCCTATCGTTAGAACTTATTTAGTAGCTCCTTTTTCGGGTTCTTAGTTTACCCGCTTTTCATTGTCCTCTATTCCCTCGTTTCCCACGCCATGACCTCTGCACCTTTTCCTAACTTTTCACTTGTGTCCCCTCCCTCCTCTCTTCAGTACTCTTCGAGTAGTTCCATAGTGCAGATTTATTAATTTACCCGCCTCTTCCCCCCTTTTCTCTTTCTTTCAAGGCCTTCTTATTCCTTACATTTCCTTTCTTCACTTTTTGCTCAATTTACTTCATTGCTTATTCTAGCACTGATCACTTACACTATATTACAGTTTTTCCCGCGCTTTTCCTCATGTTGTCTGTTACACATGAGAGCGGCACTATCACACCGGTCACAATATGCTGAGATGTTTTCCCGCGCTTTCGCCAGAACCTTGTTCCATGGGCAGCGGCACCTACACGAGTGTCACTTAACACCAATTGGTCTCATTTAGCTGTTTATGTTCCCAACAGTCACTTCGGGTGATCCCTCTCCAATCGAATTACATGTCTGTCACAGACTAGGCCCCCTTTTTGTTTATCATTTCTATACCTATTACTTATTTCATTTTTTGTATCCTTCCCAGCCCTGATGAGTCACGGGATTGTTCCCGGTGACGAAACACGTGTCGGCTGGTTTACTAGGCTGATGTACTATATTCAACACAGTTGTTGTTGAAATAAAAAACATCTATTTGGATAAATACTGATGTCGACCGACGCTTTTGAATAACGAATTTATACTGCATATCACATTACCAATACCCTCACCGCGTGTGCCCAGGACTATGCTTATGCTAAGTCATACATCACTGTCTCAGTGATGTATGACTTGGCAGCCAGACAACAACACTCTGCACTGTGTCACAATAGTAGGTCATGGGGAATGCAAGTCCTGGAGCTGCACAAGTGAACATGTACATCCCCCACACAACACATCATCTTAACCCTCATCTGTCCAGGTCATACCGATTGGACATATGGGAGACCTGTGACACTACCCTCTGAACCTGAGCCCCTCACAATATGCTGTGAATGGGGAACAGCTGCCTGAACTTCACATTCGCATACCCCAGTCTGCACGGGCAGCTGATCAAACACCTATGTGACACAGTATCGTCTCCTATGGTCACATCTCCAGTGGCATGCTGAGCCCCTACCGAGAAACACCCCAGCAGTCCTGGCAACAAATCCACAGCACACTGACACAGAGGCAGACACCTGAGGGGTCAAATCACTGCGCACAATGTGTCAGCTGATACACGGGAGTGGGAGTACAGAGTGCATTGCATGGCCTGGAGTAGGCATGACTGTCCTGCCCCACATGAATGAGGGATGAGCCCTGGACAGTGGATAGCTGGCTATGTATGTGTGACACACGTAATCTGCATACTCCTGGGGCCCAAACATTGTTCCCACCCGCTGCATGGGTGTGTGCCACATACCCCAGGCACATGTGGTGGCTCAGCTCAGCAAGTGGACCGCATATCAAAGCAACACGCAGATTACATGTCCGAACACAGGCGTTGTGTGAACAATGGACCCACCCATGATGCCCACAACAGAGTTAGGGAAACAGATGCTGTCCCCCACCTTTAGTGAAGCAAACTGCAAGGACACAGTCCCAAGTGACACAAATCCCTGAATGTAAGGGCCACACCTGGGTATCAGATGAGGAGTGGGCAGTGCACAATAGAGGGACATGGCTCCTGGACAACATGACTGCTGTACTGTGGCAGTTGAACCAGGCCAGAGGAGGGCACAAAGCATGTAATACAGAGTTCACAGTGCAGTCTTTGACTCACCCCCTCCTTGCTGCTGTCTGGCCTTCAGCTGCCCATCCAGGTCTGGAAACACCACCGCCAGGATCTGGAGCAAGTGGGGGTCAGGGTCCGTGTTCTGCCCCTCCTGCGAGGAGGCGACAGCTTCAGCTGGACCCGTGCAATCCTCCGGGTCCAGCCCCGAAGGTCCTGCCACCTCTTCTGGCAGTTGCGGATCCGGCGCTTGTAGACCCCGACGGACCGGACAGCCCGGACGATGTCCTTCCAGATTTCCTGCTTCCGATGGGCATTAACCTGTCAGGATGACAAAGTGAAAAGGCCATTACCACACATGCAACATATCCGTGCATGACACAGTTGTATATACATGTCTCAATCACAGGGGCACATGATGTACACAGGCAGTGCAAAGCTGCCCATGGACAGTTTGCCAGACGTCACTACATGGTATCATTGCATGGGAAGTAAAACCATGTTCAAATGCACTGTCACTGCACCATACCTGTCCAGTGCAAGTCACTACACACTATGGGGGTGACAACTACTCAGTGAGCCTGCTAGCCAGTGGCGTGCAGACTTTCAGCCTTGCTAGTCACACCAAATGCACATTCAGAAAGGCAGTGCACAGAACACTCACCTGCTCCCCTGGTGTCCCATACAGCTTGCTGTACTGTGGAAGTAGGCTGTCCAGCAGGGCCTGGTTCTCCTCAAGGCTGAAGGCTGGGGCTCTCTCCACAGTACGTGCCATTGCAGGGTCCAGAGGGGCAGAGACAGCAGCAGTGCAGTGGCAGATGTCGTCCTGGAGCATGTAGTGCAGGCAAGTGAGCTCTCAGGGGAACATCCAGCAATATATATGTGCTGGAGAGGCAGATACTGTCCCTTGTGTCCAAAGTGATAGGTCCAAGTCGTTTGCATCTTCTGAATCTGGCCAATCCATGGAATAGCAGCACCAATACACGCCCACGGCATCCTTCAAATCTTCAACTTCATGACATACAAGATTTTGCAACATTGTTGTGGGTGACCAACTGAATTTCCAGCAACCGACTCGCTCGAATTTCGAAACGCGTCCGTTGCCAGGCAAGGCCATTGTCAATGGGTGCGCACCGATCGGTCCATTGCGGTACAACGCGTACAGGGGTACAACGCGTACCCGCACACATTGAATGCAATGGGCCGGCCGGGGCACCGATCGGTCCATTGCGGTACAACGCGTACAGGGGTACAACGCGTACCCGCACACATTGAATGCAATGGGCCGGCCGGGGCACCGATCGGTCCATTGCGGTACAACGCGTACAGGGGTACAACGCGTACCCGCACACATTGAATGCAATGGGTCGGCCGGGGCACCGATCGGTCCATTGCGGTACAACGCGTACAGGGGTACAACGCATACCCGCACACATTTAATGCAATGGGCCGGCCGGGGCCACCGATCGGTCCATTGCGGTATAACGCGTACAGGGGTACAACGCGTACTCACACACATTGAATGCAATGGGCCGGCCGGGGCACCGATCGGTCCATTGCGGTACAACGCTGCATAGGGGTACAACGCGTACCCAGCACACATTGAATGCAATGGGCCGGCCGGGGCACCGATCGGTCCATTGCGGTACAACGCGCATAGGGGTACAACGCGTACCCGCACACATTGAATGCAATGGGCCGGCCGAGGGCACCGATCGGTCCATTGCGGTACAATGCGTACAGGGTACAACGCGTACCCGCACACATTGAATGCAATGGGCCGGCCGGGGCACCGATCGGTCCATTGCTGATCAACGCGTACAGGGGTACAACGCGTACCCGCACACATTGAATGCAATGGGCCGGCCGGGGGCACCGATCGGTCCATTGCTGATCAACGCGCATAGGGTACAACGCCGTACTCGCACATCACTGAATGCAATGGGCCGGCCGGGGCACCGATCGGTCCATTGCTGATCAACGCGTACAGGGGTACAACGCGTACCCGCACACATTGAATGCAATGGGCCGGCCGGGGGCACCGATCGGTCCATTGCTGATCAACGCATCCCGTTACAAGTGACTGGCATATGTCACCATGCCTGTCTCAGATGGACATATGCCAGCCACAGATAGCTCCCAGGGAGTGAGGGGCACACCTACAACACGACAGCCTGTCCAAACTGTATGATAAGGCATGTAAGGCTGCATTTCCTATTGTGTGTATGTTGGTGTACATGTTGTCCTGTGGGTGTCACCTGGGGGCAGCCACCCCCAGGCTGTGCACGTGTTCATGGGGACAGGATCCTGGGTGTTACGTGTACATGACCACTGTGATGTGCAACTGTTCATATCTGTGCATGTGCCATGGTCACATTTCAAGGTGGTGTATGTGTATGTCATGTCACATACCCCCTGAGTCCCATGTGGGACGGTATGTTTGAGCCAGGGTGGCCCAGTGGCACAATAGTGATGGTCCTCCACAGTCTGTGTGCATGTAGTGTTTACAATGTCTCTGATTTCATGTGCACAATGGGAGACAGTCTCCACATCCACGTTGTGTGTGCATGGACTTTGATGTTGTGCGTTTGTGTGTCACAGACGTCCATGTCTGTCCTGCAGTGGCATGTGGGACCACTACCTGTGGGGGTCATAGTTGTTTTGCTGTGGTGTATACATGATACTCCATGTAATGCCAGTGTCCATGTGGCAATACAGGGTCCCTGGGTATGTACCTGTCGTTGAGCTGTGATGCCTGGGGCACATCTGTCCTCACATGTCACTGTGGGGGTGATTGTGACACGGCAGCAGGAGATGGGAACTGTGACACGGCCTCATGATATCCAATGGGCCAACCTGGGACTTATTGATGCCACTTGTTGGACCGTGATGACAGATGTTGGCCATGTATGTACCATACATGTCCTTACGGAACTGCACACTTCATGTAGTTGTGCCTCATAATGATGTATGTTGGGATATTGAGTGTGTTCAATGCCGCATATGTGGGCTGACTGACAATCTTGCTTACTTCTCCTCTGCACTGCAGGGCTCCTGCTGTCCATCGACCATTCCCAGACCTGGCAACGATGGTGGAACGGGACAGCATCCGACGGTACCGCTTCACCAGGCAGCTGATTGAGGATTTGGCAGTGCAGTTGTCCCCACATTTGCAGCCTGGCCGGCCGTATCCTACAGCGCTGACCCCCAAGGTGAAGGTGATGGCAGCCCTACACTTCTTTGCCACCGGTACCTTCCAACATACTGTGGCGACTGCTGGTGGGATGTCACAGACCATGTTGAGCCGTGTGATCCGCGATGTTTTGGTGGCAATGTTGCTATTCCTGAACCGGTACATCTATTTCCCTAGACTGCGACGACTCACTGACGTGAAGAGTGACTTCTATGCCCTGGGGAGGATGCCGCATGTCATTGGCTCCATTGATGGGACACATGTGGCTTTGGTACCACCACAGGCCCAGGAGCAGGCCTACCGTAACCGCAAGCACTACCACTCGGTCAATGCACTGGTGGTGTGTCTTGCAGATATGACCATCACACACGTGTGTGCCCGTTTCCCTGGTTCAGCACACGATGCCTTTGTGATGAGGAGTAGTCGCATCCCCAGGATGATGGCACAGATGCAGAACCAGCGTGCCTGGCTTGTCGGTGTGTACTGACTTTGTGCCATTGTGTGTGATCTGATCTGTAGTATTCCGCCCACTTTTCCAAGTCAGCTAATGTGCACTTGTCTGTCCGTAGGTGACTCGGGATACCCCAACATGCCGTGGTTGCTGACACCCCTCAGGAACCCTGTGACACCAGCCCAGATGCGCTACAATGAGGCACATGGTCGGACCAGGAGAGTGATTGAGCGGACATTTGGTCTCTTGAAGAGCCGCTTCCGCTGCCTGGACAAGACCGGAGGGTCCCTCCCATATGCCCCTGCGAAAGTGTGCAAGATTATCATCGTCTGCTGCATGCTCCACAACCTGGCAGTGCGTAAGGAGTTGCCTCTCATCCAGGATGACAATGACCAACATCCGCCACCTGTGGAGGATCCTGGCCTGGACCACGATGCCAGTGATGATGATGATGATGATGATGATGAGGGTGATGTCCGTACACAGCACATCACCAACTTCTTTAGCTGAATGTGAGTATCCTGAGGTGTCATGTCAATGATGTGAGTTGGCATGATATGTGTAGGTGGTGCTCTGGTGCTGTTGGAGTGTGTCCATGGGCTACTTGACTGGATGTGTGTAGCGATGTGTGCTTACAGGTGGGCTGTACTCCCCAACAGTGTTGACATGCTAACTTGGTTCGGGGTGGGTATCTTGTAACATGTATTGTGCATGAGTTTTGCTGTTCTGTCCTGTTCTCCATTGCTTTTGACTGTGTGTCATTTCTGTCCTTCACAGGGTACTTTCAGATTCGTTTGGTCAACTGTGTCCACCGACGACGTGATTGCACTTCCAGGGTGGTAGCTGTTGTGTCCCTACAGGTGATGTGCGCCACACCCATGGACTTCCTTCCGTCTACAGTTGTTGACTGTGTGTCCGCTGCCAGGTGGGATTACCTTGCATCTGTAGTGGTTACGACATGTTGCAACTGTGTAATAAACCTGTGCTTCACTTTGTGATGTGCGTTGTCTGTGGTCACACATTTGATTGCCATTTGCTTACTGCACCTGTGGGCTACTTGACTACAACTGGGAATGGGTGTGGTGTCTGTGCATTGCACCGTCTTCCCTGGCAACATCAGTGTAGGCAATGAGTCAGATGGCCTAGGTGTGTATGTGTTGTGTAGCCCTGGTGGTGTGTCTCCCTCATATGTGTCACGTTGCCTTTACTCACATGCCTGTGTTGTACTTGCTGTTGCAGTTCGCATACACAGTGTAATTTTGCAGTTCATCATCCCCATAACAGCACCCACATTGGAATCACAACAGAGGCAAGTATGGTGTATTAGTGTGTTTATTGTGATACATTTGTGTGAATAGTGCATAGGATGGGTAGTGCTGTACATAAATCTTGCAATCAGAAGTTCCTAGGTGAATTGAAAGTCCTGGTAGACAAAATCCCCAGTATCGGGGCCACAGTTGTCTGAGACATTGGTCCAACTTGTACTCCCCATGCAATGTGTGGGAGTAGTGCTGCCGTCAACAGGGTGAACAGTCTGTGCACAAAGGTGAACATCCAGAACAGGTTCAGGCTTCCTGGGAGTTGCGCTTGGCCATCGGCCTCTCACTTGCCCCTCCTCGGACGACCCCTCTTCTTTGGGGGGCCCCTCAAGTACAGGCTGCTGCGGTGCAGGGGACTCTCCGCCAGAGGCATCCTCCCTCCCTGTGGCAGTTGCAGTTTGTTCAGCACCAGATGTTGTTGGCACACAGGGAGGTGTGGACTGGTTGCTGTTCATCTGGCGGAGGCATTGTAAAATGTCCCTGTGCACCGCCGTCATCTCATGCAGTGCATCCCACTTGGACTCCACGCGGGACATGTGTGAGTCCACGCGGGACATGTGTGACTCCACGCGGGACATGTGAGAGTCCAAGCGGGCGTGATGGGCAGCCTGCTGCTGTTTCATGTCTCTGAGGAGCCCCACTACCTGGCTGAGATCTCCGGTGCTGGACTGGTACGCATCAGCTATGCGTACCAGTTGTGGGTCATCATGCACACCAGCAACCTCTGCAAGCAGCGACCTCTGTCTCCCACCCCTCCCACCACCCCTGCCGACATGTGCAGTGCATGCAGTGGCACGCACAGATGACCCTGGTCCACCTTGGGGGTTGGTGGTGGTGGTGGTGTCCATGGCCCCAGGTTGGTCCAGGGTCCCTGTGCTGGTGTTGCTCCTTGTTCTGTCCATGTCGGCAGGGATGGTATTTGTGGTGACAGTCGTTGGAGGGGTGGGTGCAGGGGGTGCAGCTGGTGGTCCTGCTGGTGCTGCAGCTGGTGGTCCTGCTGGTGCTGCAGCTGATGGTCCTGCTGGTGCTGCAGCTGGTGGTCCTGCTGGTGCTGCATGTAGACTTGCACCGGATGTGCCAGGTTGGTCTTCTTCGTCCGAGGAGGGCAGAGGCTGTACGACACCAGTGAGCTCCGCATCCTCTTGAGCCTGGGACTGGGACTCCTCAGCGTCTGCTGCTGTGTCCCCATCATCACCTGTTTTTGGGAGACACACACAATGTATGTTATGTTTCTGCAGGCATCAATGGTTGACACACCTGACAGTTGTGACTGTGCCTCTGGGTGCGGGCCTGTACATTGCATTGTCCTAAGTCGTCACAGTCAGGGGTTGATATTGGTGTGGCACATTGTCCTGCATTATTTGGGCATTTCTATGTATTTGTTGGGGTGTGAACATGGTCTGCATTGGTTGTATTTGGTTGACAGCCGGCCCTCCTTCCCACCCAGCCAGTCAGTTATCCCACCATGGACTGTGCTTGCATTGCAGGGAGTGGAAGTTGTCTCTCAGGATGTCAGTCAGTGGTGTCCTGCTGTTTGTTGGTGCACAGTTGCCAGCAGGGCCTTGTGCTCCCCACAGCAATAGCCAGTGTCAACCATCTTGTGAGTCCTTCTCCACTCCCTGTGATGTGCGCATGGTTCAGGGTGGTGTTGATGGGACAGTTGTGGGGGTGACCAATATCTGTGACTACCACTCCCATCATGCTATTGCCTCCACCCCACTTCCCAGCATGCCCATACTTACTTGCTTTTGGGTGGACTTCAGTGTGTGTGAGTGTGAGAGCAATGGCAAGATGGCTGGCAGTGGTGTCCTGCTGTTGGTTGTTGCACAGTTGCCAGCAGGGCCTTGTGCTCCCCACAGCAGTGCACAGTGTCAGCCATCTTGTCAGTTGTTTTCCACTCCCTGTGATGTGCGCATGGTTCAGGGTGGTGTTGATGGGACAGTTGTGGGGGTGACCAATATCTGTGACTACCACTCCCATCATGCTATTGCCTCCACCCCACTTCCCAGCATGCCCATACTTACTTGCTTTTGTGGGGAGTTCAGTGTGTGTGGGTGTGAGGGCAATGGCAAGATGGCTGACAGTGGTGTCCTGCTGTTGGTTGGTGTGCAGTTCCCAGCATGCCCTTGTGCTCCCCACAGCAGTAGCCAGTGTCAGCCATCTTGTGTGTCCTTATCCACTCCCTGTGATGTGAGCATGGTTCAGGGTGGTGTTGATGGGCCAGTTGTGAGGCTGAGCAATATCTGTGCCTACTACTCTCATCATGCTATTGCCTCCACCCCCCCTTCCCAGCATGCCCATGCTTCCTTCCTTTTGACTCTGCTTCCCTGTGGGGTGGGCTGGCTGTGCTAACAGGATGGCTGGGAGTGTTGTCCTGGCAGTTGTTTGGCTAAAAGTCCCAAGAGTGTCCCTGTGCTTCACACAACATAACCCAGGGTGGTGGTTCTTTGTGGGATCTTGAGTTAGGATGGGAGGCATTGCATTCTACCAGGTGGGTTCTGTGGAGTTTGTGTTGAGGGGGGTGTGTGAGAGGAGGTGCTTGTGACTATGGTCAGTGCTGCAAGTCCTCCTTCCCACCCAGCCAGCCAGATATCCCACCATGGAACGTGCTTCCATTGCAGGGAGTGGAAGTTGTCTCTCAGGATGTCAGTCAGTGGTGTCCTGCTGTTTGTTGGTGCACAGTTGCCAGCAGGGCCTTGTGCTCCCCACAGCAGTAGCCAGTGTCAGCCATCTTGTGAGTCCTTCTCCACTCCCTGTGATGTGAGCATGGTTCAGGGTGGTGTTGATGGGACAGTTGTGGGGGTGAGCTATGTCTGTGACTGTGACTCCCATCATGCTATTGCCTCCACCCCACTTCCCAGCATTCCCATACTTACTTGCTTTTGTGGGGAGTTCAGTGTGTGTGGGTGTGAGGGCAATGGCAAGATGGCTGACAGTGGTGTCCTGCTGTTGGTTGGTGTGCAGTTCCCAGCATGCCCTTGTGCTCCCCACAGCAGTAGCCAGTGTCAGCCATCTTGTGTGTCCTTATCCACTCCCTGTGATGTGAGCATGGTTCAGGGTGGTGTTGATGGGCCAGTTGTGAGGCTGAGCAATATCTGTGCCTACTACTCCCATCATGCTATTGCCTCCACCCCCTTCCCAGCATGCCCATGCTTCCTTCCTTTTGACTCTGCTTCCCTGTGGGGTGGGCTGGCTGTGCTGACAGGATGGCTGGGAGTGTTGTCCTGGCAGTTGTTTGGCTAAAAGTCCCAAGAGTGTCCCTGTGCTTCACACAACATAACCCAGGGTGGTGGTTCTTTGTGGGATCTTGAGTTAGGATGGGAGGCATTGCATTCTACCAGGTGGGTTCTGTGGAGTTTGCGTTGAGGGGGTGTGAGGGGAGGTGCTTGTGACTATGGTCAGTGCTGCAAGTCCTCCTTCCCACCCAGCCAGCCAGATATCCCACCATGGAACGTGCTTCCATTGCAGGGAGTGGAAGTTGTCTCTCAGGATGTCAGTCAGTGGTGTCCTGCTGTTTGTTGGTGCACAGTTGCCAGCAGGGCCTTGTGCTCCCCACAGCAGTAGCCAGTGTCAGCCATCTTGTGAGTCCTTCTCCACTCCCTGTGATGTGCGCATGGTTCAGGGTGGTGTTGATGGGACAGTTGTGGGGGTGACCAATATCTGTGACTACCACTCCCATCATGCTATTGCCTCCACCTCACTTCCCAGCATGCCCATACTTACTTGCTTTTGGGTGGACTTCAGTGTGTGTGAGTGTGAGAGCAATGGCAAGATGGCTGGCAGTGGTGTCCTGCTGTTGGTTGTTGCACAGTTGCCAGCAGGGCCTTGTGCTCCCCACAGCAGTGCCCAGTGTCAGCCATCTTGTCAGTTGTTTTCCACTCCCTGTGATGTGCGCATGGTTCAGGGTGGTGTTGATGGGACATTTGTGGGGGTGAGCTATGTCTGTGACTATGACTCCCATCATGCTATTGCCTCCACCCCACTTCCCAGCATTCCCATACTTACTTGCTTTTGTGGGGAGTTCAGTGTGTGTGGGTGTGAGAGCAATGGCAAGATGGCTGACAGTGGTGTCCTGCTGTTGGTTGGTGTGCAGTTCCCAGCATGCCCTTGTGCTCCCCACGACTCAGCAACAGTGTCAGACATCTTTGATGGGCCTTTCCACTCTCTGTGGGATGTGCATGCGTGAGTGTGAGCTTGCTGGGCCATGTGGTGGGGGATGTAGAGCTGTGACTACGACTCCCATCATGCTATTGCCTCCACCCCCTTCCCAGCATGCCCATCCTTCCTTCCTTTTGACTCTGCTTCCCTGTGGGGTGGGCTGCCTGTGCTGACAGGATGGCTGGGAGTGTTGTCCTGGCAGTTGTTTGGCTGAAAGTCCCAAGAGTGTCCCTGTGCTTCACACGACATAACCCAGGGTGGAGTTTCTTTGTGGGATCTTGAGTTAGGATGTGTGGCATTGCATTCTCCCAGGTGGGTTATGTGGAGTATGTGTTGAGGGTGTGTGTGAGGGGAGGTGTTTGTGACTATGGTCAGTGGTGCGAGTCCTCCTTCCCACCCAGCCAGCCAGATATCCCACCATGGAACGTGCTTCCATTGCAGGGAGTGGAAGTTGTCTCTCAGGATGTCAGTCAGTGGTGTCCTGCTGTTTGTTGGTGCACAGTTGCCAGCAGGGCCTTGTGCTCCCCACAGCAGTAGCCAGTGTCAGCCATCTTGTGAGTCCTTCTCCACTCCCTGTGATGTGCGCATGGTTCATGGTGGTGTTGATGGGCCAGTTGTGGGGGGGGGCAATATGTGTGACTACGACTCCCATGATGCTATTGGCTACACTGACTTGGCCAGCATACACAGAATTCCTTCCTTTCAGTGGTCTTCACTGTGTGTTGGTGTTGTAGTGGTGGCTACATGTCTGGATGTGTTTGTTAGTTCTATTTGTGCCACTGCCTAGCTGTAGTTGTAGTTGTGTTTGTACATGTGATGGCACGGTTAAATGTAACTTTGAGATGGCATGTGTTGTGTTTATCTGACTGACATACACATTTTGGGATGATTCTGTTCTGGTTGCTGTGTAATTGCTATGAGTGCATGGTTTGACTCTCCCCTTGACAGTGATGTGTGTGTGTATTGTGGCAGAATATTGTGTACATTTGTTGTGTACTCACCAGGCTCTGGGATGTTCTCTAGTCCATATACGCTCACTGGCGGAAGGATGGCCCGCACCTTCTCCTCCCAGGGCCTGAGGTATACTGGCTTGGCAGGAGGGCCACTGCCGGTGTATTGGCTCAGGAGGTAGTCTTTCTTGAGCAGCTCCCGGACCCTCCTGCGCACGTCATACCACCTGTTCTGGATGTCGGTCTTTGTGCGCACTCATGGTGATTGTGCGTTCACCCTGTTGATGATCCTCTCCCACATCTTGGTTTTCTGGGAGATGGGGGTCTGTTGGACCAGTGTGCCAAACAGCTGTGGCTCTACCCTGAGGATCTCGTCTACCAGGACTTCCAATTCACAATCTAGGAACTTGTGATTCTTCTTGGGGGGCATGGTGATGGGTGGTGATGGTGAGTGATGTGTGTGTTGGTGTGCAGGTGAGGGTGTGTGGGTGGGTGTTTTGCTGGGTGTATGTGAGGTAGGTATTTGTTGGTGTGCTGATGGTGTGTGGCTTGTGTGAGGGATGAGCTGTGGGTGTGTGGTTGCTGTCTGTTGGGTGCTGGCAGTGGAATGGCATTTGCAAAGGATCATGGTTGGGATTTGTGTCCTTTATATGGGTGGAGTTGTGGGTGTGTCTTTGTTCTCTGTCCCCCCCAGTATTTATTGGCTTTGTAATTGCTTGTTTGGCCTTTTTTTGTGTTAATTTTCCTTTGTACTGTCTGTGCATGTTGGAAACGTTCTTGTGACCGAGTCGGACCCTGCATTTGTCTCGTACGGTGTTCTCCGTTTCGTTCACGCTGTGTTTGTGCAGTTTTCTATGCTGCGTACGCGTCGGTCGCGGTGTTTTGTGTTACTTCGGCTCGGTTTTGTATGCGTGTCGGTCGTACGGCTTGTCCTCCGTCCGACTCGGTCGTGGTTTTCGCGCCTTGCATCGTACTTTGCGGTTTGGAGTTCGCGTGTACGTTTCGGTCGGATTTGTTCCGGGTGCGTGTCGGTCGGTTGGATTCGCGTGTTTTTCCAGCCGGATTGCTGTTTTCCGTGCGGCTCGGTCGTTCGGCTTGGGTTTCGTACGTGTCGGTCGGATTTTGCACGCTTTGCATCGTACTTGGCGTGTCGGGCGCCACAGGTACGTGTCGGTCGGAATAAATTCCGGCTCCGAGTCGGTCGGTGCTTTTTACGGCCCGAATCGGAATCGACCCCTTAATGCCTGCAGCCTGTCTCAGTCACATGACTGGGTGTAGATGACAGTTGTGCTTTTTGTATTCCTCCTAGACAGCCACACACAGTAGAGAGCTTAGGTGTGCCTGGTTAGACCATCACTGGCAGGATGGGAGGGCGGAGCTGGGCACAGCCCTACTTACACTTGAATAGGCTGTGCCCTGCCTCCACACAAATAGCTGCATACCACCTGTAGTTAGTCTGGAGCCAGGACAGGGAAGGGGACTTCAAGGGGAAACCTTTAGAAGCTTCTCCCACTTCAAAGGAAGGCCCAGGTATAAATATTGGTCCCCAGAAGCCAACTCTTATTACATTTCTGAACCTGTGGGCATTCTGCCAGGAAGAAGGACTACTGTGCTACTGAAAGGGCTGTCATTCTGCTGTACTGTTGCTCTGAAGGAATGCTGCTCTGCTATACTTACCTGTTGCCCTTTTGCCTTGGTGAGAAGGACAGGACATGCATCTGTTGAACCCTGAACACCAAAGTGACTCCAAGGGCTGATTGGCTGGCCTCCTGACTAGAGCCTTAGGGACAGAAGGCTCCAACAATCTTGAAACCATCACCTGGACTCTGCCATCTGTGAGTCCTACCCAGCCAAGTGGTGCCACCCCAGCCCAGGACCCTTGGAAGTGGTAATGAAGGTGCTCTGCCACCCCATCTGAGGACCCTGCAGAACTGAGGCATCTCCTCCATGGCACAGCTCATCTTCAGCAGAACCAGCTCATCGCCCATGCTGTTCAGTGCCTGACACTTGCTGTTCGAAGCCTCGCCTTTGCTGTTCAATTCCTCTCCTTTGCTGTTCGACACACTGTCTGCGGAGACGACGCATTGCCTCTGTTGGGAGGGTTCTACCAATGCAAGGACTTCGCATCAACCCCGCAGCCCACTCCGGAACTGCTGCCAGTGCAAAGCTCTCCCGATGCAGGACCTCACACCACAAATCCCCCGCTGACGGCAGGCTTGACAATGACACTGGTTATTGCATCACAGCCGCACAGCTCTTATCGCCTCAACTGTATGATAAATCCTCAATGCCGGACTTAACATCGCAAGCCCTCACCAACAGGTTCCTCGACGACGGACCTCGCATCGCAGCTTCACCGCTCCTCAAAACCGACACATCGCTTCAGCTGCACAACACATCCTCTGCACGGGACCTCGCAGCTCTCAGTAAACCAGGATTTGAGGTACTCTTCTTCCGCTGGCATAACCAGATCCCTGTAGCTGGTCCACCATCCATCGTGGTCAGCTTGAACTTTTGACTTTGTCCCAGTCTGACACGACCAGATATCCACAGTTTGCGCTTTTTGACTTTAATTTCACTGAAATCTTTAAACCTGTACATCTTCGTTTCTACTGATTGGATTTTTGTTGTTTTGGTCTTGATGTATTTAAGAAACTTTACTCTATTTTTCTAAATTGGTGTGGGATATTTCTTGTGTTGTGTTTTCACTTTATTACTGCTTGAAATGCTGCATAAATACTTTACAAATGACCTCTAAGTTAAGCCTGACTGCTCTGTGCCAAGCTACCAGAGGGTTGAGCACAGGTTAATTTGCTGTTTGCTTGTGCCTCATCCTGACAAGGATTGCGGTTGCTGCTTGAGTAGGGTTTCACCTCCCTCAACCAGTAACCCAGTTTCCTTAATACTGTTCCATCCTGGTTGATCAAGGATGATTACAGGCAATTGCTGCAATGTTCTTGGCCTTGGGATGTCACAGAGTTTTGCTGCTGAATAAACCAAATCTACAATCAAGATTTACCATTTCCTGCAGTGATTACTACATTATTTTGGCAATGAGTTGGTCGGGCACAACCTGCCAGATAAACCCTGATGACAACACTCCCCAGCTTCATACAAAATGGTATGACATCAATATTTTACTAAAAGGACAGCCCATATTGCCAAAGAGCTGACCTCAACTTATTTTGTCTGCCGGTCATAAGCGTTCCCAGAGATTTATCATATTGCCTTTAACCGTCTGGGGATTTTGTGTGCCATCCTCTTCATGACGGCTGAAAGTTCCAGGCATTGTCAGTCACTTCAGAGACAATTATCTGCCTTGCGCTTCGCCCACTGTGTGGTGTCCCTGGCTTGCCTCAATACGGGCAGAGAGAGAGTTCCCGGGCCAACAAAACACATTTATTTACCTCTGGTGCCCACAGCTTTACTTACCGTCACCTGTGCACGAGCGCAACCTTGAGTGCCTGGGTCAGAAGCACTGCACGCTCCTTACTGTCAGTGCCTGAATTAGGAGCATGTGCCTCTGCGCTTGCTGCCTATGGCCAGCCAGCATCAGTCGATAAACTGAAGCAAACCTGACAATTGTAGATATTCAGTAGTACATTCTCAGTTCAAGTCTTGACCCACATGGACACTACAATAGACACTGCTTTTAGGAGACCAAACTAGATGTTTACTCTACACTCAGAGAAGTGCAAGAAGAAGAATGCTTGTTTTGTGGACCAATAGGAGTAGGAGTCAGATGGAATAACTTGTTATAGTAGTAGAGACACACTTATTGCCAACATTTTGTTGTATCGGTAGGGTTGGAAGAATCATTCCAAATATGTAATATTGAGCAATATATTATTTTGCAGGGTTGGGACTTGCTGCAGGTGATTCAAAGTAATAAGGTTTTGACAGGAGTGGGTTCAGATATATTGTAAACACACAGGATTGGATTAGGTCCTGGCAGTTCTTAGGTAGTGCATGTCGGTGAAAGATGACATCTTGATATATAATTGCATGTCATAGTGCACAGGTAAAGGGGGATGTCTGGCTTGAGTGGTTGCATCCCTCAGAGTTACCACATATCAAATGCAGATGTTAGATAAGTTATGAGTCGTTGTTGGACACCAAATCAGAGAGGGAGTTTGATTACTGGATGCATTCATGTGGATGTAGTGTTGCATTTTGGATCAAAAGGATAAGAACCAACAGCAGACGACCTTCACAGTAATGCCCTTGCTATGCTGCTGGAAAGGGTATGGAGAAGGATTTGATCAGCATCAAGGGCCTCAAAGAGGTGAAGGAGTCCTGGGGCACCCTTTTCAGTGACCCTTAGTGGGCCTTTGAGTACTTGTATAGCTGAAGTTGTTATACTTTAGAAGACCAAACACCTTATTGCTAGGCTCGGAGAGGATTGGGGCCACTAGTGGTATCCTCTCATTACTTTGCAACTGCTTTTTCCAGTACCTTAAAGAGGAATTGGTTTGTAATTGGCTGATAACTTCTGAGATTGTTCGGGTCAATGCTTGGTTTTGTGAGCAGTGAAAAGATCTGAGCAGTTTTCAAGAAGGCAGGGAAGTGATAGTGTAGAGTGTGGTGTTGGGGACTAGGTATGGTATCGGGGTGGCCAGGGTTAGTGATCTGAAGGGGAGCATGTTTGCATCGTAAAAAGTCACACCGATGGAGGACCTTCAATCAAGAGCAAAGTGAAGGTATACCATGACAGTTGGGGTGTGGATGGAAACATAACAATGATCAAGGGCTTTGGAGAGATCAACTGTGCTTATTTGGTGCTTATTATGGTGTTTATGATGGTGTCTATTTTCAGAGATTGATGTTGGTGGATTTCTCAATGGAATTCAGAATTACCTGCATTGGGAGTGGATTTGCATGCTAATTTACTAAGCTGAGCATAGCTTTGCTATCTTGGCCAGCCTCTAGCATGATCTAGATTTAATGTTAATATTTATTTGTTTGGATGGAGTGTTTGCTGGTACAGCCTGCCGCTTTGCGGTTTGGAGAAGCCTTTGAAAGACTGAGTGTATCAGCATGCTTTTTCTAATCGTATTTGGGGCTTGCATATGTTGAGGTGTTCTGTGTATTTGGGTTGATATTGATTTTGATTCTGAGATACTGCAATGACCATGTGCATGGTTTTGAAGCTTGGAGGTCAGGAGTGAATGGTTAGACCAGCCATGTCCCAAGAAAAGGAGTTCATGAGAATATTTTCAAAAGCTTTGCAGGTGATGGTAGTGGGTGTGAGTATTCCATGAGTGCAGAATTTGGGGAGGGCATGTCGGTAGGAAGAGGAGGAAGATGGCTTAGTCAAGGGGGTGTAGGTCTGAGAGCCTGGTTATAGCAGAATGGATGCGGTTCAGGTTGTTTCTTATATTTTGGATAGGTTTTGCTCTGTGCCAGGTGGCAATGACTCAGGAAGAGAATCCCATGGTTCAAGAGGTGGAAGAGTCTGGAATGGCTCAAATATGTGTTGCCAGAGATGGAGATTTAGATGGTGGCTGAGGAGGTGATGTTGAAGAAGACACTTCAAAGATGCTATGCAGAAAAAGGGGAAAATTGAGGCACCCTCTATAAAACTCCCAAAAATACTTACTGGCTGTATTTGTTTTAAATCTGCTTTTATTTCTGTATGGCTTTATTATATATGAAAAGTAGAGTACACTATAATGTGATTAAGTCATATGTGACATTTCAGAACAGTAGAGAAGCAAAATTGAAGCAGAAGAACTTGAAAGTTTAAACTTTGCGGATGACATTAGATATTGGTAAAAAGGGTTCCTACAACCCACATGTGTTCTGCAATATCCAATTTTATTTTTTAAGGCTTACTGAGCAAGGCCTAGGTCCTGAGACTATAGGATATACCCTATGTGCTATGAAGTATAAATGTATCAAGTTTAGTAATGATCGTGTTATCACTAAAGGTGTAAGTTATACACTGATTTCGCCATTCACTCAAAAGGCGGTTTATGGTCTTGTCACAGTAGAGATTATTAGAGTAGTGCCTTTAAGTCAATGGTCCCAGTTAAATTTGCCAATTAAAAGATGATCATTTTAGTGAATGAGCACATCCAAACTCCAAAGTAATGTCTTATTATTTAAGACCCCATTACAAGGTCATGGAGCAACAGCTTCCTCCTACTATTTTAACTTTTGATCAAGCATTCAATGATATTTTGGCATAGCTAGGGGGCAGTAGATGAGATGAAGTCAGAGTTATGCGCTATTTCTCCTTGAAAAGAGGAGCCGTGGCGTCAGTACGGTGGTGATTGAGGGGCATATTTACGAGCCCCATTGCGTCGCTCTTGCACTATGCAATGTGGTGCAAGACCGACACAACCCAAAAAAGAGATTTATGAAGCCACACAAGGCCACCTTGCGTGGCCCTGAGTGCATTCATAAATCTGGAGTAACGCAACGCAGCACAAATTGCTGCGTTGCCTTGTTCTGCGCCAGGGAAGCATTCAATGAGTGTTGTGTGGGTGTTTCCACGCAACTCTCATGGTTTTTGATGCATTCACAGATTTCCCAGAACTGGTCAACCTCGGAATGCACCAAAGAAATATGCCTCCCAGGTGAGGCGTAACAAGGAGACATATCTTTATTTCTCTTGTTACTTCGTCTTTCTATTTTTTCCTGCATTGTGCAGCACGCATAGAAAGAGGAATTTGCCTCTCAGGATTGCTTGTGTGCAGTAAGGGACCCCTTCCTGCACAAAAACAATCCTGTTTCCAACGCAGGCATCCTTGCACCATGCTGCATGGGTGCCTACATTAGAGCTAGGCAGCCAAAACGGCTCCAACACAGGGACAGGACAGGATTGCGCCGTATTCTTTTAAATACGGTGCATTCCTGCCCTTTCCCTGTAATGCAGCACGGTCCAGCAAGGAGGCTTGCTGTGCTACGTTGTATTATTATGCCAGAAATATGGCCCTAAGAGTTTTGATTTGAAAATCATGACAAAGCCATCCACATCCATGTTTAGCACTGATTGGTGGGGGACGTTGAAGCCACCTGGGATGAGCTCATAATTGACAGGAGAAGAGATCGGGCTGGACCTGGTCCCAGTGATGAACAGAGCATCAGGTTTGGCTATGTGATTACGCTGCAAATGCCAGAGATATTTTGTGGGAAGAGTGAGCTTTTTTTCAGCCGGGAAAAGTACAGTCAGGTGTGTGGGGCATTCCATGATCAATGCAGATGTGTATGAAAAAAGAAAATGGTGTTTTAGTGTGCATGATACGTTTGGAGGACTCCATTTTGTGTCGATGGTGCATGGTGGGGCTGACAAAAACAGAGGGGCCAGCATGGCGATTTACTTCTCGGAGCACGGACCGGCATTAAATGAATGAAGTAATTAATTATGTAAACAGTTAGGGGCAGATTTACAAGCCCCTTGCAACACTTTTGCTCCGCCATTGCGTCACTTTTGTGACGTAGCGGTGGCGTAAACAATGCGTCACGTAGCGACAAATTTACAATGTGACGCATCTAGGGAGATGCGTTACGCTGTAAATCCTTGTGCCACATTATACCTGCGTCAGGTATAATGTATGCAGGGTGGGCGTTCCGATTTCACTGCGCCACTTCTACGACGCCACTGCCTCAAAACCTTACGCCTGCTTGAAGCAGGCGTAAGGAGTGACGCAGCACAATAGGTATAGGCCTTCCTGAGCATTGCTGGAGTTTCATCGTGCTTGCGACACGACTCCAGCAATGCATGACCTTTGCACCAACAGATGCGTGATGCATCTGTCAATCCTTGCGCCATGTTGCATCGCATTGTAAATGCGACGCATTTAAGGTGGCGCAAGGTTTTTTTTGCATGGCGCAAGGAAACTGACACATCTCTGCTATAACGCAGAGATGTGTCAGTTTCTTGTAAATCTGCCCCTTAATTTAGATAGTCCAGTACTACAAATTGACTTGCTTTCTGACCAGAGGAAGTAGTGGATAGTGTTTATACATTTTTCTCTGAAGGTTGCCGGACAGGTCTCAGGATAGATTCACTGTCCAGTGCTTTTATGACCTCTCTTTGGGCCTGTCACCACATCCCAATCCACAGCACCTCACTATTATATGTGTCACCATGTATAATCCATATTTGTAAAGCGAGAACATATCATCACTTAAGGTTTCAAGGCGCTGGGAGCCGTCAGTGAGATTAAGCGAGCTGTTGCCCAGAGTCACATGATGCTGAGCTGAGCTGCCGCCAGCACCGGGGACCAAACTGTGAGCCCCGCGCTCCAGTGTCAGCCACTCTGGCCGCTGCGCCACACCTCTCCCTGTATCACTGTACCTCGTTCAGCCCTTCAATGCTCTCTGATGCCTCAGTCCTTCTAGCCGCCTCACCAGGGCTCCCTCGTCTCTGCTCGGGGGGCTAATCCCATTCTCGCGGTTTCTCAGTAGAGTCCAGGGATGTCCTCTTAAGAAGTGAGAGGAAGCTGCAGTGAGACCGAGCATGATCCCAAAGATACATAAATACATGAAATAAGCCAGGGAAGTGAAACTAAAGATGGCTGCGAGGAGGGGCTGGCTGACCCCACATCCTGATCCTGTTTTCCATTATTCATGAATATTTAATCCACTTTGCTCTTATCTCGCTCCTAGAGATGTCCTTGAAGCCTTTAATCCTATAAGGAGGGAGGGATGGAGGGGCCTTTGATGATGCAATAAGCTATAGTGATCTTGATGGGTCTGTCTCTTCTGCCCCCTTCCTCAGTCCCCATAAGGTTGAGTAGATCTCACTATAACTGGATCAATAGGTGGATGGGACCTCCTTATAGGTTCATGACTTCCGATGACATCTCACCTCTCAGATGCACAATAAGCATCTGGCGCGTCTTCTTGTGCATGCAACCGACCCTGCATTACCAGTCGTGTCACCCATTCCAAGCTGTGTGGCAGCTCTGTATTCCCTGGCACTAATGGACTTACCGTCCCCATACTCCAGCCAATCTCCATTTATCCCCCCACCCCCCCTTTCCAGGAAATTACTGGGCCAAATAAATGAAGCGAACAAAGAATGCAATTTAGAGGATGGAACTATTTACTGTTTTGTCCACTCAGAGCATTCCATTAGGGGGATTGAATTTTGACATCTTATTAACAAATTTGCATAAAAACACAAAACTATCTATTGATGAAATACATATAGTCATTTGTTTTATATAGCGCTTCATAACACACTTTTTTTCTGTAAATAACAGATGTTACTATTGCCCAATTTACCGACCTCAGAAGGATGTAAGGCTGTGTCTAACTTGCTGGGATTCCAACTTCTGAGCTCTAGACATCTGCATTTGTGAGAGAACGATCATTCAACTCACTGAGCTACCCTGCCTACTTATTTATCCCAATCCCCTGCAGTTGCAACTCAGCTTGTGCGCTACACAAATGACATGACCTTAGTTTAACCACCCCCATGGAAAGCTGGCTCTGCTGTGGGTGCTATCTGTCGATGACACGATAGAAGCACTGTTGCCTGAAGTATTTTTGAGGCCTTGGGCATGAGATTTTTTGGGTGCACCTGTTCAGAAAAACTGAGGGGCATATTAGCAAGACCGGCGATAAAATTATCGCCGTTTTAGTGTCAGGAAACTGCCGCTAAAACGGCGATAATGGGCTTGCTAATATGCGTTATAGAATTCCAATAGAAGCCCAGGGGGCATATTATCAAGGGCTGGCGATATAATTATCGCCGCTTTAGCGTCCGTTTTTGGGCGAAAAGCGGCGATAATTATATCGCAATATCATCAAGGACACGCTAGCGCGTGTTTCCTTGATGTAGAGCCTGCTTTTCACAGCCTCGCCTGCATCGCTAATGAGATGCAAAGAAGGCGTGGCTGTGAAAACAACACATGTTAATATCGCGAAGGCAGCTTCGCGATATTAACAAGGAGGTGCAGCGATAAAAAATCGCGCTACCTCAGCTTTAACTCAGGAATTTAACGTCTGTTAAATTCCTGACTTAAGCATACTTTTCATGGGAGATGGATTCTGCTGATACGACCACAGGGTCGTATCAGCAAGGTTATCGCTGCTTTGCAGGGAACATCGCTGGAAAACCAGCGATGTTCCCTGCAAAACGGCGATTTCCCGCTATCGCTGGAATTCTTATCGCCCTGGAGTAACGCGTTGTTAATAACGCGCTACCAGGGCGATAAATTCCAGAGATAGACGGCGATAATTATCCTAGCGCTAAGCGCGCTTTGCGATAATTATCGCCGTCCCTTGCTGATATGCCCCCAGGTTAGATGTGCAGGACATCTAACCTGGGCTTCTATTGGAATTCTATAACGCATATTATCAAGCCCATTATCGCCGGTCTTGCTAATATGCCCCTGAATTTTATTATCCGTTTTTGGCTAATTCAAGCCCGCATGATGCCCAAAAAGTTTTCAGAAATGGAGGTAAATCAAAAACAATTGAACTAGGCTGTGCCCGTGAACCCAAAATCCTTTATATTCCATTGGGCACAGAGGCAGAGGTAGGCAGAGAGGAGAGACGTTGACATACAGTAATAGACAGAGGAGAGAGAGAGACAGAAAGCTAATTTTCCCATTGGCGCCCCGGAAGGAGGGAGCCCTGGGCAATTGCCCACTTTGTCAAGCCTTAAAACATCTCTGTGTAAAAGCATTAGCAAGACGCCCTCGAAGCAGGAGATGTGCCGGTTCATCTGGGCGTGGTCTGCAGATCCATCTATCATTGAATCAGTAGAAAAGGGAGTAATTTAGATGGAATTGACGAGGGTGTGGAGTGGTCGCACAGCACGGTTTCTCAGAGAGAGAGAGAGATGGCATTCAGTAGACGACGGCTGCAGGTAATGTCAGTGGCTTGTGGGTTGACACAAAAACACCCTAGTGGATGCAGGGAGTGGACAGTGCAGGCTCTACCTGCTGTAAATACATGGGGGCAGATTTACAAGCCCCTTGCGCTGCCAGTACGTCACTTTTTGTGACGCACTGGCAGGGCATTTCCCTGCCCCATATTTACAAGGACAGGAAAAGCCACCCTGCGTGGCTTTTCCTGTCCTTGTAAATACAGCCCCTTTACAAGCAGCACTTTGCGTGAAAGGGGCGTTCCATGGGTGTTGCTGTGGGTGTTCCCACGCAACACCCATGGAACCAGACACATTTCCAGATTTACGAGGAATCGTAAACCTGGAAATGTGTCAGTATGCTACGCCACCCTAGGGGTGGCGTAGCGAGGCGCAACGAGGAGAAATGTTTTAATTTCTCCTCGTTTTTTCCTCTTTCAATGCGTGCTGCATTGTACAGCATGCATTGAAAGAGGAAAATGCCTGTAGTGATTGTTTACGTGCAGGAAGGTGCCCCTTCCTGCACAAAAACAATCTCCCCATGACGCAGGCATCCTTGCACCATGGTGCAGGGGTGCCTGGGCAGGCACATGGCAGCTGTTTGTGTGCCAGCGCAGGGGAGAGCACAGGAATGTGACATATCATTGTAAATATATCAAATTCCTGTGCTCTGAAAGTGCTGCAGTGTGGCGCAGCCAAAGGGCTTGCGGTGCCGCGCTGCGGCACTTTCTTGTAAATCTGCTCCATGCATTTTAGAGATTGTAGAGTGAAGTCTTGGTGACAGGAAGTTGAAGCAGTCATGCTGAAAGCGATGCTCTCTGCAGGTGTAAATCCATGAGGGAGGCGAGCTGATGGCAGCTGCCTTCACAGGATCATTACCTTGACACTGAGAGGCACCAGAAATGACTACCCTGGCCCTTGGCCCAATGCCTGGGGGCTGAGAGGGATTCTGGAATCTGATTTCTGAACTGGCTTCGAACTTCACTGAAGGTGGGGAGGTTTGGGTCAGTGGACACTTCCAGAAGTGACCAATGCTCTGCAGCTGTGGTTGAGCAGTATCTTTTAGGACTTCTGTCTTGTTATCTTCTCTTAACGCTGATGTGAATATAGTGCTACAATGCCATATTCTTCATGACCCTGAGTCTAGCACTATGTTGTCCTGGGGCCTGTCCTGAGTAGCCTTGAAGCTGGCATTAAGTGAACCTGGGCCATGCACTGAACTGCTCTGCAGCAATCATTGGCTGATCATTGAGCTTGCATTTACTAGCCTGGAGTGAAATCAAGCGGCCCTGGGCGAGGCCTTGAGAGATCCTGTTGCTTGCAAGAGAGACATGCAATAGCCTTGGTGTATTGCTAGCCCTGACATTGAGTGGCTGAAACAAAGTGACCATGGGACATGAATTGTGTCTCTCTGGAGCTTGTTTCGAGTGTCCTGGGGCTAACAGTGAAGTGGGCTTCACCGGACGGTTCTAGGGTCCCCTTGGACTAACTCTTGGATCACATTGAGTGAAGTTCACTTCTAACCGGCCAATAATGAATTACCTCAAACTGATGTCATGTGCTGTGTCAAAATGGAGAGTGAACTTCAGGTGGGCTGAGTTCAGCTTGTAGTGAGGAGTATGTAAGCTAACACCTGAACCGCTCAACAGTTAAGGTGCTGGAATTAAGCAGCACAGGACGTTCTGCTGATCAGCAATGGACCCTACACAGATTAGTGCCGCAACTAGGTGATCGTATTTCCATGGCTGCTCCTGATCATTTCTGGTGCTTGCTTACTTTGACTCTGGGGATGCTACTAGGGGGCCTATTTGCAAGACCTGTGTGCCACGGGAATGTCACTTTTTGTGGTGTTCCGGTGGCGCACATGGCTTAGCCATATTTACAAGGCCACATAAAGCCACCCTGAATGGCTTTTCATGGCCTTGTAGATATGGAGTGAGGCAATGCAGCTCAAGTCGCTGAGTTGCCTCACACTGCGTCAGGGAGGCATGCCATGGGCATTGCAGTGGGTGTTCCCATGCACCGCCCAGAGGTTTTGACACATTCCCAGATTTACAATATGGCGTAAATCTGGAAATGCGTTAAAACCGTGCACCTCCCCAGGGTTGGTGTAATGAGGAGAAATAACACTATTTCTCCTCGTTTTTTTCTCTATCCATGCAGGCTGCATTCTGCAGCACGCATAGAAAGAGGAAAACACCTCCAATATTGGTTTTTGTGCAGGAAGGTGTCCCTTCCTGCACAAAAACAATCATGCCAACAACACAGACACCCTTGAACCATGGGGCAAGGGTGCTGCACTAGCGCACAGCTGATAATTGTGCGCAGGTGCCGGCTGAAAGGACAGGAATGCACTGTATCCTGTCAATACAGTGCATACCTGCCCTTTCAAAATTAGCGTAGGGCAGCGCAGCAAAATGACTTCCGGTGCTGCCATATGCCAATTTATTGTAAATATGCCCCTAGGTGTCCCTGGAGCTAGAATGAGGCACACTGATTGCTGAGAGCATGAATACGTCTATCTATGGGAAAATGTATAGAGCAAACCTAGCTAAAGCTGCCAAGACCTGGTAATCCTTGGGAGCTCAGTGGTTTGATTTAGGATTGTTTCCAATGATGCAGATTATCATGGAGGTAGATTCTTATTGCTGATCCTGGAGGAGGTACTGAGCATCTCTTGGGTTGATGCTGACTGGGCCTGAAGCTGCTAATCAGTGCATATGGAGCTGGTAATGAGTGGCCATAGAGCTGGTTTTTAAGCCTCCTTGGGGCCGGGTGTTGCCTGGTTCTTCTCGTTCAGCTGGTGTTAAGCAGTTATAGAGGTGATATGGACAAAGACTTGAAATTGCATCATGTGCCCTGGAGCTTTATTGAGTCTCTTTAGAGTTGGGATTGAGTGGTGGTAAATCTGGTGTTGATGGCTGCGAGTAATCTTGGGCTGGTAGTGAGTGGCTGTGGTGCTCATATTCACAAACACTTGATACTCTACTGAGTAGCCTTCAACTCATAGTGAGTGGTCCTACAGTTGGTGCTGTGTCACTAGGACTGATTTTGACAGCCATATGAGGTCCTATTGAATGGTCCTGTGGCCCTGGAACTTTATTGATTGTCTCTAAAACTAATATTGAGTGGTCACCCTGCAGGCATTGTGCGTCCCTGGAGTTGTACTGAGTGGTCCTGGAGCAGGCATCGTGTTTCACTGGAGCTGGTACTGAGGAGTTTTGGAGCTGGTATTGGCAGGCACGTGCAGTCAGAATCAGTGGCCCTGGAGCTTCATTGAGTGTCCCTGAAGTTGATTTTGAGTGGTCCCACAGCGGGCACTATGCGTCTCTGGAGCCGAATTGAGTGCTCCAACAGCAGTTATTGCGTGTCACTGAAACTGAAATTGAGTGTTTCAGGAGTAGCCATTGTGTCCCTTAAGCTGCTATTGACACACACATGAGGTTGTATTAACTGGCCATAGATCTTTATTGATTGTCTCTGAACCCAGCACTCAGTGGTCTTGTGGCTGATATTGAGTGGCCACGGAGTTTGTATTGACTGCCACTTCAGGCTGTGCAGAGTAGCACTGGCTCTTTAAGGTACCACTGGAGTTGGTATTGAATACAGCTGATATTGAGAGCTGCTGAATTAACTACTGAGGGCTTATTTACAAGCCCATTGTACTGCTGGTGCATCATTTCTTTTGATGCTACGGCTGCGCAGTGTGCCTGCCCGTATTTACAAGGCCACGTAAAGCCACCCTGTGTGAATTTCCACGGCCTTGTAAATAAGGCCCTCTTTCAAGCATTACTCTGTGTGAAAGGGGCATCCCATGGGTGTTGCTTTGGGTGTTTCTACGCAACATCCATGGAACCTGATGCATTCACAGATTTACAAAGTGTCGTGATCCTGGGAAAGTGTCAGAATCCTACACCTCCCAGGGGAGGGCTAGGAAAGGTGCAATTTCGCCTCATATTTTCCTAGAAAGAGGAAAGTGCCATTAATTATTGTTTTTGTGCAGGAAGTAGCCCCATCCTGCATAAAACAATCATCCCCACATCGCAGGCACCCTTGCAACAACACGCAAGGGTGCCTGCGTGGCGCATGGCAGCCAAGTGTGCGCCAGCGCAGGGGAAAGCACCGGGATGCATCATATTGTTGTCAATACAATGCGTCTGTGTGCTTTGAAGATGGCTCAGCATTGCACAGCTAAATAGCTTGCGGCACTGCGCTGCATCATTTTCTTGTAGATGAGGCCCTGAGTATCTCTGGAGCTGGAACTCAGCTGTGCTAAAGGCAGAATTAGGAGCCTTTGAGGTTGGGGCTGGATAGCTCTGTTGTTGGTGTTAAGTGGCCATAAATCAGCAATCAGGTCCTAGATTTATCATTTTTTCATGCAATGTAGCGAAACACCTTGCTGCGCAGTGTGAAAGGGAGAGGACAGTAATGCCTCATATCTATCATTCCTGCTCTGCCTGCGCTGGCACACTCTCTGCATGCCTAGCCCTAATGCAGACACCCTTGTGCCCTGGTGCAAGGGTGCCTGAGTTGCAGACAGGATTGTTTTTGTGAAGGAAGGAATACCTTACTGTACAAAATCAATCCTCTGATGCTTTCCCTCCTCCTATGTATGCTGCAGAATGAAGCACACTTAGAAAGAGAAAACAATGAGGAGGAATAAATATATTTCTGCTTGTTTAGCCTTTACTGGGAAGGCATAGCATTTTGATGCATTCCCATGTTTGCCAGTGCTGGTAAATCTTAGACTGTGCCGAAATCCATTGGTGGATGAGAGGGGAACACCCATGCCCCACTCATGAAAAACCTTCCCTGGGCAGAGTAACACAAGGCAGTGATTGTCGCTGACTTGCCTTACTCCAGATTTACCATGGAACGCAGGACCATGCAAGGCCTGGTGTTGCTAGGTAAATCTGACTTAGGGATTGTGTTGTCCTTGCGACACCCTGTGTGATGCAAGGGCCACACAGTCTCTTGATAAATCGCCCCCCCCCCCACTGTCCTTAGAGAGGGTAATTTTATATAACATTTCATGCTAAACTTCTACTGGTTCGATGTGCTATAATTAACAGATGGTACCCAATTTATTGACCACAGAAGTAAAAAATATTGAGTCTGCTTAGCTGGCATTAGAACTTGTGACTTTTATGTCATTGCATTTGCCAGCAGTAAACATTCAGCCATTCTGCTGATGAGTTACCCTTGAAGTGGCAGTAACTGCTCTCGAGCTGGTTTGAGTAACACTTGAACTGACATTAGCGACTCTCGTGTGGGAGTGAAGTGACCATCAATCTGGTGATGAGTGGAGGTTGATCTGGCCTTGACGAACACTCAAGCATGAATTAAGCAACCATGCAGGTATACTGAGTGATCTCTTAATACAGTATTGAGCATTTATTTAGCTGGTATTGAATGGCTTCAGGTTTTATATAGTGTGACCTTGTATCAGTACTCAATGTCCTTGGAGGAACAATTGGGGGATCCTTGAGCAGGTATGCAGTTGCTCTTGGTGTATTATTACATGTCCTTTGAGCTAGTTTTAGTGGTGGGCAAGCTTAGATGTAGTGGCTTTAAGGCTGGTATTGAGTGGACGATGAGCTGGTATTGGATGACCCCTGAGCTGGCATAAAGTGCCCTGTGACCAGTGATTGTGTGATCCTTAAGTTGGTATTTTGCTTCCATGGGCTCTATATTGTATGTTCTTTGAACTGCTTTAGAGTGGCCGTGGAACTGAGTTTAGTGGCAATGGGCCAGGTATTGAGTGATTCTTTATTGAGTGATCATTGAGCTAGCATGGATTGATTCCTAGGATGGTATTGAGTAACTCTGAGGTTTGTTTCTTGTGGTTGGTTAGCTGGTTTCAAGTGGCTTTGTAGATGATTCCAAGTGGCTTTGTGGCTGTTATTGAATAGGCTGTAAGGTGATATTGAGTGGCACAGATGATGATGATGATGATACTAGGTGGCCATCTGACTGATTTTGGGCACATCAAGAGGTCATATGTGGCAGTTTTGCTATCAAGCTGTGTGCTCTAGATACAGCTGGTCTATTTTCATTAGGAAAAACACTTTGACAAAAGGCAAAGTATCAAAACACCATTCAGAATGGGCCAGTGATGAACAGATACATAAAATTTTAGTGGCAAGGGTGGACATGTGTGGCCTAATTCAATACTCACACACCACTGTAGGTAGGACTCAGGGTAACAGTTGCATGAATGAACTGGTCACATTTGATCAGGAATGGAGAAGCACAACAATACAATGTACTCTGCAATACTGTGGGCACAAGGGCTGTCACAGCTGTGTACCCACGCGTATCAGCAATGCTGGCTAGCTCAGATGCATAATACATCTGTGCCACTCTGGCAGTGCTCAGGGTCACATCTGCATGAACACAACTGTCCCACTGTGCATGGCTGGACATAACAACTGCATCCTTTACCCTGTAGTACTATGGACTGGGCTGGGGTTTGCAGATGTGTGAATAAATTGGATACACAGTGGGCAGGCAGCGCATTATAAATATATGAATTAACCTGTCACACTGTAGGTGGGATTGTTTAACACAGCAAAATGAATACACCTGCTATACTGTGGGCACAGCTTGTATACACATTTTGGGTGGAATTGTGCCCCAGAGCTATTTAGTGAACCCTGTCAAAGAGTGGGCGGGCCTGGCGAACAAACCATACTTTTATGAATTCATTTGTGATTCTTTATACAGGTCTGTGGGTTAACACTGTATGAATACATTTTTGGTTGAGTGGCACTCTAGCAGAGATGTTTCATTTGCTGCCAGTTCCAGTTCAAATCACATCTAAGAAGGCATCTATATTTGGTCATGCTCTTCATACCCTTGCTACAATATTTGGCCCTGATTTATGCTTTTTGCATTTGGAACTAGCACTGAATTTACACCTGGATATTCTTGGCTAGTTGTTTCCTCTTCCTGATGTCATTGAGAGCAAGGTACCTTACTATTAACTTCTACATTCATTTTCACCTAATTTTCACCTTCAAATCTAGAGCTATAATATTGCCAAAGAGGTTTTCATACTTGGTGGTTTTTCCTCCTGGCTGGGACCTGCATAAGGAGATACTTCAAGTGTACAATTATGTGAAGGATGGCAGCATGACTACTGGAAGGGGTCTCGCTTTCTTCAGATAATGAAGAAAGGGACTCAGTCCCTAGCGTCGATGGTTAGCTGCTAATGCCCTATGGGGAGCAGCGGTTCTGGTCGATGTTGTTGGATCTGAGACCAAAGAGAGACCTCCTTATTGCAGCTTTGCCTCTCAAAGGGCGCCCCCCCCTTTCCCCAGTGGAAGTCGGTGCTACTCGGGGTGTGTGGGTCCCTGGAGAGCCTTCTGGTCCTGTGGAGTACTTGGACTCAGAAAGCTGCCGGGGCCTGCAAGGGGGTGGTTGGAGAATCTGAGGGCGAGACGCTGAATACTGCTCTAGAGTGCAGTGTGTGGCCCATACACGGACCAGGACAGTCACATATCAACCCACAGTGGGGCTTTGGGGGTCTTGGCCCTGAGTCTTGGAGAGCTTCGGCCTCTGCGGGAAACTTTCTCTATTCCCCAGATCCATCTGCACAGGAGAAGAGCAGCTGGCCCATCCACCCGGGAGGCCACAACGGTGACAGACAGCTTGATTTATCTGTCTCTGCCACCCTTCCCCAGTCTCCCCTCAGCCACAGTGGGGAGACATTCTATGGACTGCCGTCTGTGAGGGACTGCATCTGGTAAGGGAAGAAGGGACCTTGATGAGCGAGTTTAAGGTGGGAAAACCATGCCAGATTATTGGTCAATCAGGACCACTGATGTCAAAATCGCAATTATAGGAATGCGCCCTGGAGGGACAGCATGACTAGCTACCCTTGTGCACAGGTCAGACTCAGGGGTCTGGTTATATGGAGTCCAGCTAAGATAAAGCCCAGAAGAAATCACTCCTGGTGAATGTACCTGCTCAAGCATCATGGTGAGGAGTGGAGGGACAGTGGCCCCAGCTTAAAGTATGATTGATCACTATGCAAAGTTAGTGGATGGACCCCAAATGAATTAGACCAGGGAACAAAGAATAGAGCTACAAAAATCGGATGATGAATATTCAACTTCAGCCACAATCTTCCAGGCCATCCATGATTTCAGTGAAGCCCTTGAGGGGAGAATAGATGGGGTTGGAGTGGAGATATTTCTTCTGTGTCAAGACTTGAGCAAAGTGGCTGACCAAATGACAGAGATGGGGACCCGGGTCTCTTTGGCGGAGGATGACCAGCAATCCCTCAAACTAAACATAGCGAAAATGCCACACCTGGAAAGGCGAGCTGAAGAAACTGAAGACAGATCCAGGTGCAATAAATTGCACTTAGTAGGATCCCTTAACAGGTGGAAGGGCAGCACCCAAAGAAAGACTTTTAAAAATGGTTTACATCCTGGGTCCAGGAACAAGAACTTTCATCCTCCTTTGTGATAGAAAGTGTGCACCAGGCCCTCACTTAGAAACTGCCACCGGGGATCCCTCCTCACCTCGTAATCATAAGGCTACATAACTATTTAGATCGAGATGCTGATATCAAAGCATCTTGCATCAAGCAGATGGTCGTTTTAGAATTTTCAGGAGCACACCACATTAGTGCAGCAGCAGAGAAAAACATTTTTAGAAGTGAAAACCAAACTCAGGAAATGAAAATCAAATGTATGTTCCTAACTTAGCTAGGCTTAGCACTATCTATTTGGGGAAGACACATTTCTTTGACAATGAAAGGAGGCCAGGAGCTGGGTGGAAGAGAGAGCTCTGATGCCACAACGAAGGGAGGACTGGCCGGCCCGGGGTCCGACTCATGGCAGATGGGTCTTCCACTCCAGGGCAGGCATGGATACACAGGGGATGGGTCAAGTCAGCTTCTGGAAGAGTTGAAACAGATCGAGATGGTGTCTGTTAGCTTCAGAAAGTGGTGGGACTGGGACCTCAGGTTCAGCCCAGAACTAGGATGAGGTGCCTCGGGGAACTGAGGTGACCTCCCTCATGGATCACCCCTGATCACTTTAGATTTACCAGACCTAGTGACAGCCTCCCTTCTGTGGGGTCCCCTAGATACCAGACCTGATGCAGCAAGTGTGGGGGGCAGACAGCCTCCCCCGCAGCAGTGTAAGTCTATTGGATGGCATTCTACTGGTTATGTTTTTTGAATTTTTACATTTCGCTAATAATACAGTTGAGGCCTGAGGTGGGTCTTCCTTCTGCCCCTTGGCTCATAGAGTAACATACCGCATTGCAATCAAATGGACTAGTTAATGGGTTTTAAGATACAGGGCAACAGATACTTCAGTTCCTGAAGTGTGTGGGGGGGTTGTTGGGATGTTTTTGTTGTCTCCGTTATATTGGCTCACACTACCCATTCATGTGTTTCCTCCTCTGCTGCATATCACACACACCCACCATGACCCACACTTGCCTCGATAGACAGCGCCACATCCTCTCATGGACTCAACAACAAGTGTAAGAGGAGATGATTCTTAACTATGTCAAAAAGTTGGTCCCAGATGTTCTCTTGATACAAGAGATTCACCTACTGGGTAATAACTACAACTTACATAGTTACACCGAGTTTTTCAATCTGGGTACACCGGAGTCACCATCCTCCTCCATAAATTGTTCCAGCTGCTCCCATCCGCTATGCACATGGACCCACTGGGTCGATATATAATGATAACGAGCTCCCTGGAGAGAGACTCCTGGTCTATTGTAAGTATATACTACCCCCTCTTTGACAGAGAGCTCTCTCAAGTTCCTCACTGCACCTCTGGTGCAGGCTCCTGCAGGCACAGTGATACTTGATGAAGACTCCAATGCAGTGATGGATTCTGCTCTTGACGTGTTCAGGTTAGGACACTTGTTAGAACTTGTCTAGCAACTTGGACAAGCTAATTGGGTCTGCATGACATTTAGTGAAAGTGGCACCCAGACGAGTGATAGTACACATTTTTCTTACACACTCACTCTTCGTTCTCATGATTACATTATTTTTTTATGCTGGTTTCAGATTTGACAGGGGTTTGTGGGTGAGCGGGCTCCCAATTAGTTGTCATATCATTCATTGTTCAAATTACACTTGAGGGACCGTCTCGCGGGCACACAGTGGGTTGATGATTTCATACATGGTGGCTAATTGATGATGATTTTTCCATTAAGCTTAGAAAGGAGGTGAACTCTTATTGTGATATTAATCTTGGTTCCTTTGCATCAGCAAAGATGGTTTGGAAAGCCTTTCAAGATAATCGTTCGCTGTCGGATTAAGGTTCTAATTACTGGAGGAAAGATTGATAGAGGCAATGAGATTGATACCCTTGAGGCAGAAATATTGGAACTCGAGTATCTGACTATCCAGTCACATGATGACTCGGCCCTCAGACAACTGATGGCAGCCTCATCAGTGCTATCCCAGCGCCAGTTGAACATGGCTAGGCTCTTGTGGGCAGCCATTCAGCACAAGAGCTATGAGACGGGAGATAAAGCAGGCAAACTGTTGTTCAGGCTGGCAACTCAAGAGCTTGAGGCTAAAATAATTCCACGCATCCTCAACAGGGAGTTGGTTTACGATGGCATCTGAATTGCGGATGCTTTTGCAGCGCACTATAGTCATCTCCATGAGCAACGTCTTCCTCCTGGCCAACTTCAGCAGAATTGATAACAAACACATCAGATCCAATGCAGAGGCAGGATCTCGATGCTCCAATCTCAGCTGAGGAAATACAGGAGGTTGTTGCTTCCATGAATAATGGGAAATCACCTGTCCCTAACCTGTTACTTGTAGAGTTCTTTAAGAAATAATCTCTCTTGGCACTCTCTCAGCACTCCACGAGTAGGCGGGACAGTCTGGAGTACTGCTGTTTGATCTTCTTGGTGCCACTATAGTGGTTTAGAGTATGAAAAGAATCCTAGTGAATGTCCCTCATGCAGGAGTATGAAAAGAATCCTAGTGAATGTCCCATATGCCACCCGATATCACTGATCAACATTAAAACCAAAATCCTTGCCAAAATTCCGGCACATAGGCTAATTATAGTAGTACAAATTCTTGTACATGCAGATAAGAACAGCTTTATGCCGAACTGCAGCACCCACCACCGCAATTGCCCTTTGTACATAGTCAGTGCTAGAGTGGCCGAATTGTCCGAAGTCTCTGCTTTTATCCTGATCGACTTCAAAAAAGCATTCGATTCAGTACACTGGCCCAAATTTTGCAGAGAATTGCCAGGTTTGGGGAATTAATTGGCGGTCAGGATATGAAGATTGAGTCTTGCTTTATGCGAATGATCTGCTCCTATACATACATCTCCTAGAAAGTTGTTCCCCAAGGTTGAGGGACATCCACTGGATCTACGGAGATGCATCAGGCCTTTGGGTTAATTGGTTTTAGTCACAATATGTTTTGATTATTGGGTGTCACCATGACTTCCATGCCCGGACAGCACTGAGTCAATCTAATGACCATTTTGAAAACAAGGTTGTCCACTTTTCCAGACCAAGCGATTCTGAGACTTAAACAACGCCCAACTACTGATCAAAATGAAGAAGGAAGTGGTGGGCCTCGGAAAAAGCTACCCTATCTATAATGGTGATAGGGGCCCTTTTAAAGACGGTGGTTCTTCCACCCAACATTTTGCTATTCATTAATGAAGATATGTAATAGCGCTGAGTACAAAATGTGGTACAGCCCATTGCTGTGTAACAAAACTGGTGTTCTGGCTTACTTTATGAGTTACAAGCAGAAAATAATTTAAGATACCTGAGGTCAAGGCACATCTTACAGAGATTTACATATATCCAACAAGTCTCAGGGTATGCTAGAAGTGAGAGAGTGCTCAGGCGGTTAATGCAATTATTGAAGAGGTCTGTGTAGGGTTTGTGTCCCCACTGTAGAGCACTGCATGTAGTCTCTAGATCACAGGTTAATGTACTCAGAATATTGCTGATTTTTGTGCAACCTATATATACTTCATAAGTTAGAGTCCTAATAAAATAGGTCAGTGGATTATGAACCCGCTAAAAAAATCACCACTGACCCGGTAAAGGATATGTAAAAATCCTTGCACGTTCTCATTTAATCTTTAGCCCTGGCTTTACTGTTACCACAAATTACCATTTAACAAAAAGCAATTCACTTTGCATAAAGTGCCATATAAATGGTAATTAGTAATATAATTACAACATGAACCTAAATACTTGCATTCCATTGCAACTAATGGGCATTCAGTAATAGTTTTAATTGAACATTCCATTCATTTAGAGCTGGTGTCCTCCAATCCCACATTCTCCTTGCAGGCTGGAGCACATCACATGAACATTAGCTGCATCCTTTGAAGCGATGTCCCTTTGAACCGAAGCTCATCAGTTCATGTAAAGCACAGTAGAGGCAGGACGCTCGCGTCATGTGCTGCCAGTGCTGACGTAGGAAAGCTGGTGTTGAGTTGGAACACAAGTAGAAGCTTTTTAAAACATTGCTTTCTTCTATAGCCTAGGATCCTGTTTGGTCATCACCCACACTTCATCAGGGTCGGACTGGCCTATAGGGCAATGAGGCAGTGACCGATAGGCTGGTCTGACAGGTCAGTGTGTGGATAACTTTTTTGGCTGTTTATGGGTTGCTGGGCCAGTTTTTACTATTGAGTACCCTGATATTAGCACAGACATTGTCTGCAGCAAGCACAAATTCATACAGTCTCCTATGTCTTGCAAATCAGCGTGTCATTACAAGTTCCAAACCGCCTGGATTTTCAAACATAGGCCACTTTTTATGATCTGGCTTGACAGCTCAGGTGTCACCAGACCATTGTGGGAGCATCACTAAAGAGGCGATTTGGCTCCGCCCACATGTTGGGAGCTAGAAGTACATGTTTTGATTGGACAGAAATTGCGTGGTTCCATAAAAAAAGTGCTTGCCCTCCACACAGCTGTGACCATTTTGTTTATTTACCAAGCTGTCTGAGCTTGAACATTATGGGGTACCCAAATTACACTGTAATGATATTCAAGCGTCTTAGAGAAGTAGATAATTTATGGTGTATTTTACTGCCAGCAGCACAGACGGGACGAGGGCAGTCATTAATCTAAATGGAGTCTAAGATCTGGCTTGACATTGCAAGTGTCACTTGACCATTTAACCTACACCAATAATATTCCACAGTTCTCTGCTTCCGCACAAATACATATACGTTCCCATGCTATTTATTGGCAAGCCTTCACATTACCATACAACATTCCTTTAAAGCCAGACCTATTGGCATTGCCAATGCTTGTTTATGTATTTGATTCACTAATATGGGCCAGTTCTATTTTGGTGCTTGGGCGTATTTTCTGCTCCAGTTCGACCCTGCTCTTTAGGGTAACCATCTTCTTGTCGCAACAATAACTCTTTAAAGGGGCTTAAAGTGAAAAAGCACACACTACCCTCTTCTAGCAGCCAATAACACTGCACTGTGTAAACTAGCAACGTCTACCCCTAAACCAGAAAAAGATGGATGTACTGTTGTACCTAATGCATAAAGTGAACACAGACCCCACTCTCTCTTTGTACGAAATAGTTGACTTCTCAATGATACAACTTCTGTTGTTTCGCAGCTACCCCTATGAGACACTACAAGATTTATACAAGAAATTTGTTACCCACTAACTTAAGCTTAAGGATATGGCTTGTCCTCATAGTGCAACACCCAAACTCCTGTACAGTGAACAACTTTGTTTATCTACCCCCTTAAATTATAGTCACTGAAATTAAGCTTAGAAAATCTACATTTGATGAATAAATTTAATGTCATGGTTGAGAAGAATGGCCCTTAGAGGCCTGGCTGGGAAATTCCGCTCCGCTCGCGCAGTTCCCAAAAACTCCACTCCATATAGAGGTGCTTATTTATGAGCCCCTTGCAACACTTTGCGCCGCCCTGCTTCACTTTTCGTGACGCAGCAGCGGTGTAAACAATGCGCCACGTTGCGCCATATTTACAAAGTGGCGCATCTAGGCAGATACGTCACTTTGTAAACCCCTGCGCCACATTATACCTGCGTGAGGTATAATGTATGCAGGGTGGGCCTCGTAGTAGTGGCGCTGTGAAATCTTTGAGTTTTCACTGCGCCACTTCTAGGACACCACTGCGTCAAAACTTTTCACCTGCCTCATAGTAGGCGTAAGGGTGATGCAGTACAAGGTGTATAGGCCCCCCATGCCTTGCTGAAGTTGCGTCATACTTAAGACACAACTCCAGCAATGCATACGTTTTGCACTGACAGATACGTCAGGACTCCTGACGCATCTGTCATTCCTTGCGACATGAAGCGCCGTACAGTAAATATAGCACATCCATGGATATCAGCCCAACATCCGCCCAGGCCTAGGCCCTTTAGGATTGGAATCATTGCACACAGAGAACAATGTGGTGGCCAGCACTTGTCCCATTGCAATGCATGTGTTCAAGACTGAGGCAAATCCTCAAACCCCAAAACAAACATGTCTTCCCTGAGAAGTTTTAACTAGTGGGTATACACAGTTCCCTTTCTTGTCTCTTCACAATCCCTCAGCTCTTCTTAACGAGAGCAGTTGATAGATGCTCATATAACTGTGCCCCTTAGTTGGCACAGCTTGTTTCCAACACTGTCTGAAGATTAGAACATCTGGATTAACCAGGTACATTTATGCTACGAGGTCTTAGTTAAAGAGGTGCTCAGTTTATATAGCAAAATAACAGTCAGTCTCTCAGGATTTTACTAATTAAAGGATTTCTAAGTGTTTGATTGTTTTAGTAACATTTGTTGGTGGTGGATATCTTGCAACAAGGTGCAACAAAGACATGGAAAACATTCTGGGATGAGCTGTGCAACTCTGCAGCAGACACACACACACACACACACACACAAGTTTCAGAACCTTCTCTCTCGTAAATGTCCAAGGCAGTCCATATCCCTATGCACTAACAATGCCTGTAAATCTAGAAGGAAATGCGCCCAGCATTCAATATTGATTGCACATGACCACACTGCACAAAGTACTAGTCTCAGCCTTCCTTTAATAACGGTGGAATTTACTACAAAACAAACTAAGGGGCATATTTACAACAGATTGGCGAAGCGTGGCGTTAAGCAAATATTGCTAACGCCACGCTCTGCCATTCTGAAAACGCAGGGAGGTGCAGAATTCACAAGAATGCGGCGCACCCCTGCATTTCACCTAGTGCTGGCTAACACCAACGCAGACACCCTTGCACCATAGTGCAAGGGTGCCTGCGTTGGGGGGAATGATTGTTTATGTGCAGGAAGGTGCCCGTTCCTGCACATAAACAATCCAGAATTCCGATTTGAAACTCCTATGTTTGCTGCATTGTGCAGCACACATAGAAGTTGCAAATCGCCATTTGTTTAATGATTGTTTATGTGCAGGAAGGGATACCTTCCTGCACATACACAATCATTCATGGCGATTTGCTGTTTCTATGTGTGCTGCACAAAACAGCAAAAAACGAGGAGAAATTAAGCATTTCTCATCATTTCGCCATGTTAAGACCAGGTTTTAGCGCTGCCTCCTATTTATGCCATCCTTGTAAATAGGGGGCAGCGTCAAAATCAATGGGTGTTGCGGCGGAACACTCACCGCAACACCCATTGCCCGCCCCTTTCACAAGGTGCCGATTACGATGCAGCTCGTAAAGGCTCTCACCAATGGTTGGAGCCTTCTGGGCCCGTAGTAATTGGTCGCTCGGTTTAAATTACAATGCTGGCGGTCGGAAACTAAACCGGACGGTGATTCCGTCTGGCTTCTGATGGGCTCAAGGAGCACATCGGCCAGGCGGAACCGGCTCGTAATCCCAAAGGGCGGGCTTTTTCGCCCTTGGGATTACGATGCACATTTCCAGCATGATTTCCATACCGGTCTGTCAGACATGGAAACCATGTCGGAAAGCGTGTTTGGGGCCCCAAGAAGGGCCCCCTTGGGTGCGAGGCCTCTGGTTGGGAGCCGAGGGGGCATCTATGGTGCCCCCCTGTTGTCACCTTGAGGTGCTGCCACGGGGTGCAGGGATGAACACCACCTCCCATTTCCCTATGGGAGCATGTATTACGGCCGGTGTACGGCCGTAAAGCATGCACCCATAGGGAAATGCAGGAATGCGACCAAACACTCCTAATGAGGTGGTCGGGACAGCCGACCAGAGGACGGTCGGTCCCAGGACCAAGACGGTGTCGGGCAGACTTAAGTCCGCCCGACATCGTAATTAGCCCCTTAGTGTATCGTGAAAGGGGGCCTAATTTACAAGGCGGCGTTAAGCCACGTTAAGTGGCTTAACGCTGCCTTATAAATAAGGCGAAAGGTTTATCGCCACAGATACGTCATGAAAAGTGACGCTGCTGTGGCGATAGGGGCTTGTAAATATGCCCCTATTTGTGCAATGGAGACTTGGGTTGCAAAGAAGTTGCTGTGCTGCACTGGTTTGTGAATTGAGACTAGGTTTGTGCTGCAACAGCTGTCCTAATCCATTAAAGTGTAAAAAAGGTTATTTGTTAGGATTTGCATAATCTCACTCTATTAATAAAAATATAAATGCAAATGTGAATCCTACCGAAAGGGCTGCGAATGCAGGGAATGGAGGTCTGAGAGAGACAGCTGACTCCCATCCTTGCATTTGCGTCTGCAGAATGGAGACTGTTTTTATCACAGCCCATGCCACTTAAAGGAACTGGGGCTTCAATCAAAAAGTATATTCTCAATTATGCGAAGGGCATAAGGGTGAAATATTCCATCCCATTCCATCCCCTGAAACTGGACAGAGGCATGCATATCAAATTAAGATTTCTTATAGTCACAATGACAAAATTTAGCTTCTAATGCAGTTTTAACAAGACAAAATAATTGCAGCCATAGTCTCTCCCACTATCACAAATGAAGTACATTATTTTAGTTTTTTTGTCTTTTCCCCATTTAACTTGTCTTATAAAACCACATCCCTAGTTCATCCATCTATAATCAGATTTCATAGGTTATATAAAATATTTTATGAATACTACGACTTCATGGCTTGTACAAGAAGATTACAACCAGCCAGGAAAGAATAACTAGCTGTTAATCCTAGATAAGATTAACTAGCTGTTAATTCTAGTTACGATTAACTAGCTGTTAATCCTAGCTAAAATTAACTAGCTGTTAATCCTAGATACTATTCAGGTACCATCAGGTAACATTTTATGCCAGAAAAGCTTTCAATTTGCCCCTACTTCCGAAGGCTATGTAGAATAGGCCTTTCGAGTAGGCAAAATATTAATTGAGACCATCAAGTAGTCGTGAAGAAGATCTTTACTAAATGGAAACCCATTCACAAGAGCATCGGATGAACCAATCGAGGAAGGATCTGAATGGCAATATCTATGAAATTTGCATGGTCCAAAGTAAAAAAGAAAGATAAAACCCAGATTAGAGATTAATGACATACCCGAAAACACCACTTACAATACAACACCATGCATCAAGCACAACTAGCATCCTTGGCCAATGGAAAGTGGGAACTACCATCACCCGCAAATTCACAACATCTAAGCTCTAGACCTCAACCCCTATAAAGGAGAAAGCACATACAAGAGAGATGCATTGTCCATAACCAATTCAGGATAATGCGTTTGAACATAATTCCAGTGCCAGGTCTCCACACACTCACTGCCGCTAAACACAACCCGTCCAGAAAAGCACCCTTTGCAAAGATGTAATAGACATGCATTTGTGCCTTGCCCACTTCAGAGCACCTTGGCCAATTTAGAGTTTGGCACCGAAGGTACTCCGTCGCAACGGGGATGGAATACTCTCTCCGCCAAACTAAAGGTCCGTCCTAAATAGGCTGAAACTGATCTGGGATTGCTTGTGCTCTCTTCTGGAGGGGGTCTCGCCCGCAGTTCAGGACAGACTGTTCGCATTAGGATCAGTTTCGGTACTGATTTGCATAAGATGGTTCTTTATCTATAGTGACATGGTGGGTGTAAAACGATGGACGGGAATATGGCCCGAGCTAGTGCTAATGGCTGAGATTAATTCAAGCATTCAATTCATCACCTTGTTTTTGCAGTTAGCTAGAAATCAAAGCATGAGCTAATTATGCTCACCCCACTGGACCTTGAATACTTTTCTGGAGCTTGAGAGGGACATAGGATATGAACTCCTATTCAAAAGTGGCATCTTTCTCATCCTAGATGGAAATGACCAAAATATGCACCTTTATCAGGTTGTCTTTGTTCTGCATATATCACCAAGATTGCTGCTCCATTCGTTATCTCACTCGTTTGGCATAAATGTACACTAGTACACAGTATCAGGACCCTTATAGGGTTTCATAAGCTTTGCTCATGTTACACGTGTCTTACTTAGCCTAGCGTCCCTTAATTACACTACTTTAGTGTAAACATATCCCCAGCACTACTTTGTCCTTCTGGTGAACTCTGCAGTATATCGAGATGCACAAAAAACTCACCATCATAAAAAGACAAATATTTAACAGTACGCATTGCTCAGAAAATCCCACATACATCCAACACAGCACCTATATATCATATAATAGTTTATAACGTTGCGCCTCACATCACTTGCTGTACAGAGGCACTGTAAGAAGTTGGGTTATACGTTGAGGGGGTGAGAACCTCACGCAAATATTAAAAACAATCCTTGGCAGGGTGAACCACAAAAGTCACCTGTGCTTAAACTCTGGTAGCTTGGCACGAAAGCAGTCAGGATTAAGTTAGAGAGAATCTGCAAAGTATTTATGCAGAACTCAAACAGTAATAAAGTGAAAATACAACACAAGAAAAATACCAAATCAATTTAGAAAAATGGGATATATTTGAATAAATAAAATGACAACAAAATGACAAATATCCAATAAGTAGAACCGGAGTTATGAATTTTTAAAGGTTTACTTCAAAATGACACTAAAAAGAAGCAGAAAGTGCCTATCACAGTTATCGAGTCGCACTGGATCGGGTCCAAGCCGAACTGGCCAACTGTGATGGAGCCAACTGTGATGGAGCGCGGGTCAGCTAAAAGGATCAGATTCACCCTGGTGGAAAGTTTACCTTTTAACTTAGTCCATTTTCATGCGAGAAGCACTCGTAGAGGAGGTCATCAGCAGTCAGGCTGCAAGCTAGATCCAGAGAGGCTAAACTATGGCAGCAGGGCTGTTTCTACCACTAGGCAGGGGTAGGCGGCCGCCTAGGGTGGCAAAAGGTGGAGGGCGGCCGGCGGCAAAAAAATTAAACCTCAACAGGAAGCACTTACAGATATAAATAAAGCAGGTGCCCGAGTTGAAGCTCAAATTCCGTAACGCATTCATTCAGCCCAAAAAATTCGGCTGGGGAGGTGTGCTTTCTCCCCATAGCTACCATCAAAAATTAGCTGCGATCCTTGATGGAGGTCCTTGCATCCATGACTTTTTCGAGCGCAATCCCTGTGAGGCGAGGTAGCGTAGCGCCTTCAATTCCACCGTCGACGTGACGTCACGTTAGACGTCACGTTCGGCGCCACGGGCGGAGGCTGTGCGCGCGCGGCCGGCAAGAGGCAGAGAGAGAGAGAGAGTTCCCGCTGCGGCCTGCAGGCCTATCAGGTACCGGGGGAGGCCAGGGTGGGATCCGGGTCGGCTGCGGCAGGCAGGTAGATGTAAAAATATAGGGGCTAAAGGCCTGGTCAGTTAGTTATAACCTGGCCCAGGCTAAGTATTAGGTAAAGTAAGCAAGCAGTAAGTTGAGCGGTCGTGTCTGGAGCCAAGGGGTTTGAAGTGCCTGCAGGGCCGGCTCATTCCAGGCACTAAAACCATAGCTGCCAAGGTTTCAGAATGCTATGTGTGACATTTGCATAATTTCAGTGTAATTATGAGTGACATTTGATTTCATGTACTATGAGTGACACTTTCTGGCAAGCAACATAAAGATGAGGAAAGCACATAAATATCAGAAAATGCACTAATTTCAGCAACGAGAAATACACAGAAGATTTTAAACGTACTGCACAGTACCAGAAATTGAAGGGCACTAATCTAGCACGTTTACAGATACTCGGGTGGGGGTGGCAAAACTAACTTTACTTAACTCTGTTCTTGGTGATCCGATCTTCGTCCAGGCAGCTGTAGTGTTGTGTGTCTGGCCTCGGCCATTGGCCAGAAGCCTGCATTCCCTGGACAACATTGCTGTCGAGATCACAGGCAGCATTTCAGCTTTAGGCTGAGGTTGTCTCCACACCTGGAGGTGAAGGATCTAGAGAGTGTATTGTAGTGCAAACCAGGGCAGGGTCTGAGAATATATTGTTATGGTGCCCGCTGCCTCTAGTCCAGACATTGAGGCCCCTGGGGTCACTCTTGTATTGGACTCAGGGTCATTGTCAGAGCTACAGGTGGAAGTTCAAACAAGCACAGGAAGAGTGTCCTACTCCACAGGGCCTATGCATGGTGGTCAAAGAACAAGTTGCCACTGGGGTAGTTAGCAGTCAAAGCTTGCTCTGGGAGGAAGGTCTATCGTACAGCAAACCTATAGAACCAGAACAGGTGCAAGTACCTGTTCTGATAGCTCTAGAGGCACACAGAAACGTTATCTTGCTTCTGGCTCATAAGTTACTTTCAGCCAAACAGACAAAGGACAGGTTAGATCTATTGTTCTACTAGCCAGGTATGACCACCATACCCAACATCTAAAGTGAGTGGCAAGACTAGAGGCTATTCCAAGGCTCCTTCAGTGCCTCTACCAATGATTGGTGTCCCATGTGAGATGATGGACACAGGCCATAAGTGTGTCTAAGGTGTGGTGGACCATGCCAATATGTACTCCAGGTAGTGCCTCTGAGATAATGGCGAGGGCCCTCTTGCACTCGTCTTCATGGTTGGATTTCCAAAGAATGTGGTATCCCGCCAAGTAACAGATTTTACCTTTTCACCTTTGAGGGAATGTGAGAGCAAGCTAGAGTAATTTACCACATCGCTGTGTGCCAACCAACACCAATATGTTAGTGCAATGCTTCAAAAAGACCCAAAAGAGCGTAATAGAAACTCTATCAAAGCAGGAAATGATTGAGGCTTCTAGCCTGGATGACAGGGGGAGAGAGTGATGTTAGTAAAAGGGAGGGGGCGGCATTTTTCCATTCTCGCCTAGGGCGGCAAAACACCTAGAAACGGCCCTGTATGGCAGGCTGCTGAAGTTTCAGGACTCAATCGGAACTTCACGTTGGCAGTACGGTCCTCGTCGTTGTGAAGAGCTGGTCGTTGGACGGAACTTCGCGTTAGCAAGAAACAGGTGACACTTGTGCATTTTGCTTTATTTATTTCATGGCCAGATAATTAAAACTGTACATGAAGGTTAAGAACACATAAAATAACCAAGTATATGATTAAAAAGTTAAAAAAATATGAGATCCACATTGTTACAATTAATAAACAAGTTGCATTACTGCTAGCAAAGTGCTGTAAAATGCTGGTACAGTCCGAGAGGCGGTCATTTTGAAAGTGTAAGTGCTAACAAACAGCATTGATAAAGTGAAAGTAGAGATTTGAAGCACAATAAGTTAAGGCGAGCCATAACAGCTTCTGTCACATCTCTTCATTTGCGATCAATAAAGTGTGCAAAGTAGAGTTTTAAAACAACATAAGGGGCTATAAAACAGCTTCTGTCACATCTCTTCAACAGTTATAAAGTGCCACATATATATAGGGGTTCCAATACTGCTTCTATCACATCTCTTTAACAGCAATAAAGATGAGGTGATTATCCCATTAGACTAATTGCCAATCCCGTTGGAAGTTCTAACATCAGTCTGCAAAAGAAGCCTCCTTTAAGTTCCTTTCTACTATGCCCATAAGTTTTACGAATTGCATAGCAAGGAGTAAGTGTGTTACCTGATGGCATGGAAATACTGCTTGCCTCCATGACGATATTGCAGCAACTTATGCATGAGAATCTTGGAAAAATAAAGGCTCAGGATTGGTTGCGCACCTATCTTCACACACTTTTTTAGAATCAACATGGGCAGTTGTTATTGATGTGAAGAGCTCCAGGTGGTGTAGTTCGGGGTCTGTATCCAAGAAGGTCATGTCACCAGTTGGATGCAGGTCCCGCGTTGACCTTGGTGAAGCCACTTGCATTGGCAAGCGGACCAGGAACGGTTCTTTTGACCCGAAGAGCCCAGATCCTCTCATTTTTCACCTGGAGTCTAGTTTTTGCAGGCAAGGGTCCAGGACCTCGAGGCACTTCTTGCGGGGTCAGGACTCACCCCAACAGAGGTTAGCAGCAGGGTTCAGATAGGTCCAGTTTCTACTGGTCAGCTAGGCATTTGCAGGGAAAGGCCTCTGGAAGCTTATTGGGTCCATGTAACTCAAAACAGAACGCCAGCCAACTGACTCTTGGAGTAACTTCTGGGGTCCTGGGTTCAAGACAAGCAAGTCCTGTCTTCCTTCAGGTTTTAGACAGCAGGGCAGTCCTTCTGAGTCTTTACAGGTCCAGGAGTGTTCTGATGAGAGGGTCTGAGACTGCCACATTTATACCCAGTGCCAGCCTGTGTGTGTGAGTAATCTCCTTTAATTAACCCTAAAATAGCTCTGGTTATTTCTTTTCTTTTCCTTGGGTTTGACTCTAGTCTGTCTAGGGAAGCAAAGGGCAGCCAAGCCCAGGTGTGAGCTGCATTTAACAGAGACAAGATAACCATCTTCAGAAGTCAGGAAGGGGTGGGCATAGCCCTCAGGTTACTTTTCGAAGTTCAGGAAAGGCTGAGTACAACCTCTCAGGCCATCCTGCTCAGTAGAGGAACACCCTTACCCACACCAAATGCCCTTTTGTCCCCTGTTTGGAAGGAATACACATCACACAACAGGAGAGCGGTTAACAGTCATGTGAACCTGAGCACTTGCAGAAAGGCACATTTGGCCCAGGCAGGAAAATGCCCACTTTCTAAAAGTAGCATTGTCAGAACAGTAATTTAAAATCCGGCTTTACCATTAAAGAGGATTTTAAATCATAATTCAAATCAGTGGAAGAAGTATTTCTCTGTCTGCTCCCGAACTGAAGTTATCATTTAATAAGTGTAATAAGGTAGCCTAGTGTTAGTCTATGTGAGAACTAGCCCTGCTGCAGCGAAAAACAGCTTTGCGGTTTTTTCACTGAGAGCACATATAAACCCATGTACACATGTCCTACATTTACATTCCATGAACCCTGCCCTATGTGATTTTAGTCCCTACCTTAGGGGTGACTTATAAGTATTGACAAGCATGTTTTAGGCCTACTGAAAGGTTTATTTTGCCAGGTCGAAGTGGCAGTCTACAACTGCACTACAGGCTGCAGTGGCAGGCCTGAGACATGTTTTACAGTGCTACTTTAGTGAGTGGCGCAATGAGTGCGGCACCATACTTGTAGCATTTACTTTATTGGCCCTGTGTACATATACCACCATTTACTGGAGACTTACAAGTAAATTAAATGTGCTAATTGGGTGTATTTCAATTTTACCATGTTTGGAAGGGAGAGCACAAGCACTTTATCACTGGTTAGCAGCAGTAACGTGTGCAGAGTCCTAATGCCAACAGAAATGGGTTCAGCAAAAAAATAGGGTAGTGAAGGAAAACGTCTGGGGGGATATCATGCAAAAGATTGTCAGTTTCAACAGACACTATGCAGAAACAGCCAAAAGAGCACATGCAACACAACAACACACATAAAGCAACAAACTTTATCCACGCCATACAGCCATCAACAATGGGCCTAGAATAGCTCAGTTATTGGGCCAAGACCATGTTACCGTCCTATGATATTCGCAAGCAACTGGTGAAAGCCCTCTGGCACAACTCTCAGACAGCACATTTTACATACCCACAGCTCACTGAACATGACACTGTCACCCAAGAAGAGCAAGACCATGACACAAGACCCAAAAAAAGATAGGACTGGATGCCTCGTCCAGTCTGGAATGGAAACCCCACAACTGCACCTGAGGTATCTTCAAATAGCGCTGGGGGCTATGCTAATGGCAGTCTATGTGCTATATATTGGCAACAGCACAACTGGCATGGCCTAATAAAATATAACATAAATTAGCAGTATGTGTGCCTTTGTTCTCCATTACCTAAAACCGTGTCTATTGATGACGTTGAAGTTTTCTCTTTGAACCCATTTCTGAACTGTATTGTTGATAAATTTCGAAACTTTATTAAACAGATCTGAATTCTACTTAACGCAAGTCTGAGATTGGGAGAATTTCATTCCGCGACTGATGACTATAACATCTTTCTTCTGCCTTCCAAGAGGATTTCATTTCAGTTTTGTTTGTTTTGAACCACATTTCCCCCATCAGCCCGAGTAAGTTTCGAACAGTTCTCAGGTTATCCGAGCCGGAGACATTTCTGGCTGGGCTGGGAGCTGAGTGTTTCTCTGAGTCCGTCTGATTAATAGAGGTGTCCTGTCAAATGTGTTTAATATTCACACTGTGCTTTATTCATATTTTAACACTTTTTTTTCTTCATTAAGAAATACAATGACCAAGGCGGTCACTCAGCCACAACAGGATATGAAACGCCGGGAAATGTAAATGTATACAACAGTTTTAGACTTTTCAAGAAGGCCACAGTAACATACCCACCTCACTCTAGAGCCATACGTCCCGATTAGAAAAGGTACAGAATTAGAAATACAGGGGCCGATTCACAAAATCATTTATGAGTACGGAAAGTAGTACCTGCCACAGGAGTACTGTTTTGCAAACCTTGAAAGCACCTTCCAGAACTCTAGATGTAACTAACTGACTGGTCACTCAGGAAGATGGCTGACATTAGAATGCATAATATATAGATTTCATATTTGGTGAGTTGTGGGAAACAGTGTTAAGTTTGGTGTTTAGTGCAGAATGCTCTCTCTACTTTAACCTAGTGCTTAATTTGTAAAAAAAAAAATAAGTGCCAGGGCTGTAGTCAAGAGTCTACTGCAGCTTCCACCACACATTGCCCCTGCCATACTCCCAATGATGGTAACAACACAACTACTAAACATCACACTCCTACAAGTGTGACGATTCGGACTATTACAGGCCTCCAAAGCTATAAGAATAGCTTGAGTGGTAGGTAATAATAATTTTTAATGTATACTGAATTAATAATTAACTGTTGTTGTGTTCATCATTAAATTAGCCAGACAGCGCCACCTTCTGGCAGACTGTCACAAGCGCTGATGTTGACAATTAAGTGCCGGTGCCGAGCACTGAAAACCACCGGATCAAATTAAGCACTGCTTTAAACCCCACAGACACATGATTGTGCAATTCACAGCGCTGCACTATCCTTACACTATCTTTCACTTAATCACTCTCTCTTAGCAGTTCATAACCCTTTAATCTAAGGGTAAGGGGCTTGCACCTTGTGGTGCTGCTCCCCACAAGCACACTGCATTGCAGTACACAGCTCTGCGCTTTAGTCATTCACTCAACCAAACGATTTACCCCAGCAATTTAAGATCCTGGAATAAGGAGTGTGGCCAGTATGCCATGGCCCTAGTGCAAGGAAGGAAACGGTCCCCCTTGGCTACTGTTTTAGTTATGAAATACAGCTATAATCAGGATTCGGTGGGCACCTCAAACCTATGGGCCCTGGTGCCACTGCACCTGCTGCACCACTGGAAGCTAGGCCTGGAACCCAAGACCCAAACGGGCAGGTGCCTGTTCCATTTGTCCTTTCATGTATCCAGTGGGCAGCCAAAGGGGGTCAAAGCCCTCATCAGCCCCACAGACCCTTGTCAGGCTAAGAATACAAGGACTCCACCAGAGCAGCCATATATGCAACTTAGGGCTAGATCCTACAATCTGGTAACCTGTCTCTGGCCACCATAAGCTAGGCGAGTGATAAGTCAGGGTCTTCTAGGGAGATGATGTGAAGATTGTCAATCATGCCACCTCTAATTCCCACTGATAGACCTGCAGATAAACGTATCAACCAGGGAGAAGCAGCTGGCTCTGGTCTGAGTACAGAAGGATCTGATGTGGGGTGGAGGAGGCTCTGCCTGTTACTCCACTTAGACTCTTCAACTCATGTATCCCTCAAATCAGGCTTCTCCAACGAGTAGCTCGTGAGCCACTGGTACCTCTCCAGCTACTTGTAAGTAGCTCTCCCGTGCGCAGCCCAACCTACTAAATTAGAACCTTTTGCTTGGCAAAATCGGCATACTCGTACCAAAATTGAAACGTGTACTTCCGACAAAAATGTGTCTATTTTCAGAACTAATAAGCTGATGTTTGGAGAAAAATGGTGCAATTTCAAATGATAGTTAAAGCTGGCATTACAGTGATAAATCATGTGGCATTTGGGAGACAATCTACTAATATTACCTTATTGCTAGGGACATTGCAGCTATGGCTGCTATGTTTTAACTATGTATCGGCAAAGCAAATTTTCAAAGCTTTTTTTTTATGCATTATTGTTGGCAAACCTGCCTGATGCACCGAGGGGGTTACTACTGGAAATCTAGCATAAAATAGGCACTTAATATAATCTTGTCTGATGTGGTCTATTACAACACTAATATGATTAGTAGCTCGGGATGATTTGCATTGAAAATAAATAGCTCTTATTACAGAAAAGATTGGAGACCCCTGCATTAAATAGACTTCATTTGATATTAAGACTTTGACCGGGCCCATAAAACTCTCTTGTCAGCCACTCATGCAGTGCCTCATTCCTCATTCTTGCACACACAAACACACATACTCTCTGAATGTAATATCTCTTTCTTTCTTTCTTTCTTTCTTTCTTTCTTTCTTTCTTTCTTTCTTTCTCCTGGTCCTGCATACCAGGTGTTCTTAATTTGAATACACCAAGGTCAAATGGAGAACAAGAGATGCCTTTATATTTACAGATTGAATGTGTATTTTTGGTTTAAGACTAAGCATATGGCTGCTGTGGGCTTTGTTTATTTTTCTCTCTGAAATTTGATTTCCTTTCCTCAAACTTTACTCATTGTGCACTACTACTACACCAGGGCTAACTAACCTTCAGATAGCACCGCCTACCATCACACCGAGGAACTCTGGTTTTGGAGAAAGACTAGTTAGATTTTTTTAGTTTTTGATCTCACTACTCTCACTTTGAAAACCCCCAAACCTACATATAAGCCCACAATCAATACATTATAGATAGCTCTTACCACATGCAAACAGAACATTTCAGATAATCCACATTTGGGCTTTCATTCAATGTTTAGTATTTTTCTCCCAACAATAACATCACACAACATTATCCCAATCTCATCTAACTATGGGCGTGCTCAGACTGCATGTGCTTACCATTTTGTGTACAGTGCAGCAACGAAGGTGTGCAGTTGGCAAAACACTGCCAAATCAATGGTACTTATCATGCACCACACCAACATACACCCTAGGAACATGCAATAAAACTAGCCTAAAATAAAAATAGAACTAAACTCTGGGTGAATATGGCCAATTAATCCCACTAAAAAAAAGGAACATTCAACAGCACACTCACCCTCACACATAAAAAGCTTCATAGAACAAACTCATTTACTAGCTCACACAAACCATTTCCTATCTTAGCACTGTACAACATTCCTACTGACTACAAACACCATTGAAACAAAATCCACTATCAAATGAGAGAGATTGCACAGCAGTGCCAACATAATGGTAACTAGTGCTATTTAAATCTGAGCAACAAAACATGCATGGCACCCCTTCTAATTCACTTCCTGCACAACTGGATAGAGTGCAATATATCCCTGCACTTCTGCCCACAGATCCTTCTTGATATGCATTAATTCCTCACACACTGCGAACATTGAAACAATTACTATTTTTGTGTGAGAATACCAAATTCACAATGGACTTGCACACATCCTGCATTCCCTGTGTGTAGTCCTTTTCTAATTTCAGTTGCAATATATGTAAGCATTCTTGACATATATTATGCAGATGTGCCTCTCACTAAATGGGGTCAGTTCCAGGGCTGTTTCCTTTTGTGAAGCATGCATAATGAATGTGTATCTGAATGACAAATGGATCAGGCATTGTGATTCAGCCTAAAAAAAGACAGCAGTGTTCTTGTGTTACCAGTGGGACTGGGACTAGGGGGTCGAGAGCTGCTGCAGCACCGCCATATAAACTTGAAAGAGCTCAGATGGAGAACGAGCAATAAACGGAACATGGAAGTTGTAGTGATCACTCGGACACAGGTGAGTGAATAAGCACTACGTTTGTTCTATGTATATCCCCCGCAGCTTCCAGCAAGAATGGACAGGGGTAACTGAACATTCAAATACAGCAACATTCCATAAGCATGACTGTAGCTGTGCGCATGCACAGAACGCATACTACAGAAGTGTTCTTCTCTATTGTTCTTATTGGGATTATGTGCTCTCGATGTGAAATAAAACTCAAATGTTATTTCACTAGGTAATCATTGCTAGACATGTCCCTGAACAGGCCAAATGGGATTAAAATATGTATTTTCTATCTCGCATTAGGGAAATGCTAGAAAACTGCATCAGAGTTACTTCCTGCTTAGATTGTAAATCTAATTTAATGGTGAATTCAGATGTTATGATAAATTAAGCAGGAATTTACTTTATAAAAACGTACTTTAGGCTCCCTGAGCCAAAACTGGCTTGAAACCAGTTCTGTCACTCATTAAACTCCATGAGCTAGAATAATCATTGTTCACTCAGAGAACAATGAACTGCCTTTGAGACCAGAAAGGGCAAATGGGGGTTCTGCTGACCACTTAACAGGGATCAGCTAGCTAGGAGTGGATAGGAACTGTTGACAAAACAGAGGACAGCTTTAGCACTACCTATTTTCACTTAAGGATGCCAAGGATACCTTCTCCTATTCATTCCCAGATCCCTCCCATACAGCTGTGACCCAGTCACAGTCAAGGGAAAAGCCAGTTTTGTCCCGCTAGGTGGGAGGAGAGCTCACCTAACTGGGGAGTAGCTTAGCTGCTGAAGACAATCATGCCTAATGGCAGCTGGATGTCACCATACTGTAACAGGGGGCTCTGTCAATTTTACAGTAAAGCAAAGAGGAAGTGTTGCAAAAGGAGGTGGGTGACTTTGAGAAAATAGTTAGGATTGGGTCATGGAATTTATCCACTCGCTGGCTTTTGCACAGGATAAATCTAGCATCTCCACCACCACCACCTCATCAGAACATTCATGGACCTAGGAAGAAACTATCTGAAGAAAAATACTCTGCTGGAAGAAAACCCCTGACTCCTGCTGGAAGAAATAGACACACGTACACAGGGACTCCTTGATCCTACTTGGATCCTAGGACTGGAACTCCTTTCCAAAGGTCAAGTGGTTGGTTGCATGTCTGCCTTCTTCAGAGACATAAAAGCAGTAGGACTCCTGACTCCAAGAAGGCCCATTTAACAACAAAGGACTAGAATCTACAGGAGACCTGTCAGGAGAGAGGCTGGGTCGCTGGAAGCGTACAATAAGGAGCAATGGTCTTTGGAACTAACTCTGAGGAACTGACTCAGAAGTTTAAAAATGTTTGGACTGAGTCACTATTTTCACCTCTTAAGGACTTGGTCAAGGTGCTGAGATTTGCCCTGGTAAGTTTCTATCAAGTCATGCAAGAAAACCAGGTTTGTGCTACTAGGAGCAGTTTGCCGCAGTAAAAACTGGTTCAGTGTGACTTTGCAGCTAAGGTATCCAGCCCCATGGATCCCTGCCCAGATACGTTTTTCAGTCTTGCCCGCTGATGGATTTTCACTTCCCAAAAAATTACTAAGCCTGATGGTAAAACCTTGAACCAAGCAACAAATCTACCCGACCTGCAAAGCAACCTCGTGGCTATGAAATCCAGCTTTTTTCCACTCAAAGCTCTTGGCACCAAAACCAGTGTTTTTAGTGGGAGGACAATGACGATGTATCTAACTTTGAGGGACCCTCACTGGTCACAGTTATGGACCTTACCCTGCTAAAAGATGTTCACTTCTATTTGAGATACTAAGGGGCTGATTACTATGTCGGGCGGAATCACTTCCGCCCAACACCGTATCGATCATGGGACCGACCGATACCCGGTCGGCGGTCTCGACTGCCCCATTTTCCTATGTTTCACTATGGGAGCATGCATTTCAGACATAAACAGGCCAGAATGCAAGCTCCCATAGTGAAATGGGAGGTGCAATTCATCCCTGCACCACATGGCAGGCACCTCAAGGCTGGAGCATGCACCAAAGGGGGCCCTGTTGGAGGCCCCCCAAAGATGCTTTACTGCATGGTTTCCATGTCGGACAGACCGGCATGGAAACCATGTCGGAAACCGTCATTGTAATCTCAAGGGTGGAAAGGCGCGCCCTTGAGATTACTACACAGCTTCCGACTGGCAGCCGGGCTGTACGAGCCTGTCGGATGCCAGCTGGTATGACCGGTCAGATGCGTTTACGACCGCTTACATCAAAATGAGGTGGTCATAAACGAAAACGAGCAGCCCATTACGATGCGGCTGAAAAGGCTCCGACCGAGTGTCGGAGCCTTTTACGGCCGCATCGTAAGCAGCCCTCAAATCCTAAGGTAAATGTTTTACAGGGATGATCCATTTGATGCAGCAGACCCCACTCCATTGAAGTCAGCCTGGAATCATGCTTGGACCCAGACAATGGAAGACTATTGATTTTGAATGGCACTTGGCTTTTTCTTGGCACTTTTTGCCTTTAAAAATTAAAAATTCATATCACTGGTTCCCCTTAAGCAATTGCATTGGTCTTGGTGTCTTTTTACTCACTAAATGTTCTCTATTTTAGTAAATTGGTTTGTGAATTTAATTGCACTGTGTTCTTTTCTTAGAAATTACTGGTACTGTTTAAACCTAACACACGCTTCTCTGGGTCTTGCCTTCCCTTGTGCCATAGGTACCAGAGGTTGAGCAGAGTTTCTCTCAGAACTATATTTTTTTACTCAACCAGAATGAGTTCATTGAGTTGGTAAGGTGACCCCTGTTCTCAAATAAGCCAATTCCTGAAAATCATTATATAATTATATAGCAACTAAGTCCCAGGGGCATAAAAGTGGTGCGATTGAAGGAAAAATATATACTTGTCTTAAAAGGTGCCATTTGTGCTATCTGAAATGCTAGTATCTGATTCATCTTTCTTAGTTCCTCATGCGATGCATTTGCAGAAGTTGAAATTTTTATGTAAATTTAACCTCATAATCATATAGAAATGTGCTTTAACAGTAACATAGAAAATGCATATTAAAGTGGCGGTTAGAAAACGTTCTTTTATTAAACATGCAAAAAGTGAAATGCTGCTTATTTCTGCAGAAAGTTCCCATTTCTATCACGCTTTCACTGCTAGGCCTCAATATTTTCATGGTTCCCGCCTATCCCTTTAAGAAAATAAATGCCTTTTCGTAAAATGATGAATTAACGTTATAACTGAACTGTAGAACTTGACATCTTCGTGAAATGTGCTGTTTGCTGCAAAATGTAATTATTTCCTTCCTCACACCATATGACTTCATTACATTTTAGATTGTTTCCTCTGCCATATGCTTATAATGAACAAGTATATCAATGAAAGAAATGCTCTTTGTAGGTTTAAAATCCATGATCTAACCAGGACATGCTAGATATTAATATTTCATTTCATGGAGAAGAACACTGTTACACAATGGGACACTGAACAGCTAACAGAGTAGGCTTGCAAAGGTTCTCATGAGAACCTTCCTAGGTGTATCTTTTTGTAATACGCTGTAGCCACATTCAAATAACTACATGTCGACATTTACCGTGAGAATTGAAGGAGAAGGCGACGGACCATCAGAAGAACCTTCCTCATTGGCTATAGATGATATTATCACCTGCTTTTGAAACATGTTTTGTGCGTTCTATATAGTATGTGTTCCTAGCTAGAGAGTTAAGGCATTCTATGCACCTCCACCCTGCCATGTCCTTTAGCTCTTTGTTGTGCTTCTTTGAATTGCCATAAGCTACTGCTAACAGTGATTTCTTTGTTTTCTTTACGATTTTGAGGAGACTTTCTATCTTATCCCGATCATAGCTACTGCTGTGATTAATTCCTTTACCTGTTTCAACGGTTGGTACTGCGGCTGTTAGGAAACTCGGCTGAGTTTCCAAAACTACTCTTTATGGGGATTCAAACTTTTCCATAGCTATCAGCCTTTTTCTCTAAAAACTTTACTTGCTCTTTTCCAAAAGGAACTCTTTATGGGTTCTTGCTAGGATAGGTCAAGTCCTTTAGATTAGGATAGGGACTTATTCTTTATGGAACACACTGTTATGTTGTATGCTTGTTCTAACCAAAATGTTCTTTTATAGTTCTGGAAATGGATTTATTTGACTAATCTGAATAAAAAGACAAAAATACAGACTAATCTCTTAAAGAGAAAATAAACTTTTAAAATTTCACCAAACCTCTCAATATTGACTGTACATCCAATGTTGAAGACGCTGTTTATTTTGGAGATGGGTTTGGGTTGTGCTCCATTCTAATATGGTGGCAAAGATTTATCGACTCGAAGAGGAGTGGAAATTGGAAGTTCGCTGAGTACGTTTGAAGTGGAACTTCATATAACTTTTAAATGAGATTTCTGTGCTTGCAAATCCCATAAACTGGTTGCGTGTTGTGGCATCTGTGTTTTATGTAATGTTCATTACATTGGTATAGTGACTTATGTTCCTCAAAAGACAAATTCCAACAGTCTCATTTTTCATTAATTGATGAATTTTGAAATGTGTTTTTAGTGCTGCTTTGATTCGGAGTGTCCCACTTTTTCTGATAACATTTTCATTGTTGCCAAAAATGTAGGGGCATATTTACAAGACAATGGCGCAGCACGGTGCCACAAGTTTTTTTGTTGCGCCAGGCTGTGTCATTGTCTAAGTGCAAGTATGCACGATATTTACAATAATACAGTGCATTTCTGTACTCACCCCATTGCCAGCGCACAAACAGCAGCCATACGTCAATGCAGACACCCTTGCACCATGGTGCAAGGGTGCCTGTGTTGCAGGAATGATTTTTGTTGTGGAGGAAGGGACACCTTCCTGCACAAAAACAATAATTAATGGTGTTGTTCTCCTTCTATGTGTGCTGCAGATTGCAGCACACGTAGAAAGAGCAAAAAACGTGGAGAAATCTAAGTATTTCTCCTCGTTGTGCTGCCTCAGATTTACTATTCCTTGTAAATCTGGGGCAGTGTCAAAAAGCCATGGGTGTTGCTGGGACCGCCCACAGCAACACCCATTGCATGCCCCTTTAATGCAGAAAACTGCATCAAAGGGAACGATTGTTACAAGGCCGTGTTAAGCCAAGCAAAGTGACTTAGCTCTGCCTTGTAAATATGGAGCAGGACACAGTGCCACCGGAGCATTGCTAAAACAACATGTGCACGTGCAAATTCCCTATTTTCTGTCAACTGGTAAATCGAGTGAAAAAATAAAGAAAACATATAATTCAATTCATATTTTCAATTCTAAACATGCCAATGTTATAGTAAGATGTCAAATAACAAAATATTCCAAAAGTAAATTAGCCATTTTGAACACTTAAGGGCCCACTGATGTCACAATACACCTCAAGCCCTAAAACAGACATCATCAAACAAAGCAGCATTCTAGAATGCCTATTGCTGGTCATTGTTAGAGATTCAGGACTCCTTTAAGAGAACTCTTTTTTCTGTAGACTAGAAATGGTTTATAGGAGGTGGACAGAAAGCAGGGTAGCTGTGAAGAATAGGCACAGTCACTGATGGTGTTTCAAAAAAAGCCTCTCAATGATTAATTGAAAGAAGAAACCCCAGACTGTGCAACATGTGATCAAACTTTAGGATAACATAAGCCTTTCTCACAGGAGGAAACTGATGAAAGATTTACTTACCATATGTAGATATCAGTTTCCATAATTGCAATATTAATTCTACTGCACGTAGGCGGAATGTATTTTCAGGATTATACAAATTTACCACTGGAGAGGGGTCACCTGACTGCCAAAGCTTAGGTTTTTCCAGCAGATTTGTGCTGGTGCTTGGATTTTTTTCACCCTAGGAGAAGTGACATTTTGCATCCCAAATCCTTGGCAAAGTAGACATTTTTATGTTTTTTGGGGCAATCTGGGCCACCAGTGCTGGTGACGCCCTAGCAGGCTGCATACATCACCCTCACGTAACTTCAACCCTGAATGAGCCTACCTATAAGAAAACCCTTTTTTATGACATTGTTGTGGTTTCAAGCTTTTATGCAATTTGTGTTATTTTAATGTTTTTGAATATGCATTCGCAATTCACACGAGGTCGTTTTCGAGTTAACATTATTTAATGACATTTTTCTTGGGGAATAAAGAATGCAATTTCAAGCATTCTTACACATGTAATTTAGAGATTTAAGAATGCATGTAAAATGTAATTGATCTGCTTAGAGAGTCATAGAAAGAGGAAGCAGAGAAATATGCAAGACTTGTCTCATTTCACTTTATAGTGGGACAAACACCGACCCTGCATATGATATTATTAAGACCTGCAGAAGTACAAAAAATAACCCAATGCAGATTACATTTGTGCTGGGTTCCTCAGTGTTTTTTTTTACCTGCTTTACATGTAATGATAAATCGGAAACAAAGAGACAGATTTAATAATATGTCAGACAAAGCCTCACAGCTACCAAAGCTGCTAACCTTCATTGCATGAGAGCAAGAAAACCAGACATTGCCATAGCTACTAAAATAAGGCACCGCTGCCCTCTTCTCAAGCACTGGCACACTTTCAGGCCCCCTTCCACCACACACAAACACCATAGAGAAAGGGTGTGTGTTTCTGATCTCTAGCATAGGTCTGAACTGGAAGGGTACCCTTGCAGTACAAAGGCTAGACATATCTCTACGTTTTTTCACACTTTGTATGTGTTGTTCAGTGCAGCACACATGCTAATTTGGAAATGTTTGGAGAAAAAAACATTTCTCCAACTTTGCTCCTGCTTCAAAAAGGCATTTATTTATGTAAACCGATGTCTACAAATGTTATTAGATAGCGCTTTGCATCAAAAGTCACAGACGGTCACGTGAGAGCCCCCATGTACCCCCATGAGATGCCCTTTGATGCAAAATATAGGAATGCAGCAAATAGCACCACTTTGAGTTACTTTTTGGTAACTTCTTAGTGCACATAACGTTTTATGCCAGAAGATAAATAACAAATTAACAATTTGAGCTGAGGTGCATACGTTTTGATGAGTTTTCACTAGTGAAAAGTATTGATAAATTTGGCCCAATATTGTAAGTTATCAAGTTTTCAGAGTTTTTTTTTAGGATTTCAGCAGGCGCGGTCGGTGGTAGGAGTGCCGGTTGGGCGGTGACGTGGGGCGGGGGAGGGGCAGGGTGGGGGGTAGTAAACTACGGATTAAGGCCGAATACAGGTAAGTAAACATTTAAATAAATAAAACGAATTTCGTTGCACGCACTGCATCGCATTTGGCGATGGAGTGCTCACAACGAAATTCGCTTTATTTATTTAAATGTTTACTTACCTGTATTCGGCCTTAATCCGTAGTTTACTACCCCCCACCCTGCCCTTCCCCCGCCCCACGTCACCGCCCGACCGGCACTCCTACCACCGACCGCGCCTGAATTTCAGTGGTGTTTTCTCAGTGTTTTGGAAACATTATGAAATCCATTTTTATTTGTGTTTATTCAGCTGCCTAACCGCCCTAAAGAGATAAGTAGTATGTTGTTTCAATATTTACAAAACAAGTTGCTTTTTTGCAGTGATTTTTATGTTTAATTTAAAAGAAAAGTATTGCAGGGTATGTAGTGCCTCCACAATGACAGTGTGTTCAAAGGTAGGCTGTGCTAAGTATAGAATCTGTGCATTGCACGCTCACTGATACTCACAAACGCTAACATGCCCTCTTTCACAATGCATTACCATACACTCTAACTCTTTCTAGGCTCGCTCTAGTTTGCATGTCCATTAGTGCATTAAGAAAGTAAGCAAGGGTTATATGAAAACTTGTTTAATACATAAATTCATGGACAAGTTTTTTAGAGAGGACGATCTTCCACTTACTCATTAAATATTATGATATTTTAATGATGGTCAACCCTGCAAACAGCATAGTAGCTTTGCAGTAAATTTATAATTTTAAATTACGGCAGACTCATTTGTAACACTGCATTGTGAAACACTTGACCCCTGGTGTTTTCAACATGTTTGGCACTGCTTTTCCGCAATCTGTGCCTGACTAAATAAAGGTGGTGCTTCTATTGTTGCGTTGATTTTTTAATGGCTCATTGTATTCTGAGACTAGAAGATGTTGCTGTTAACGGGGCAGGTATGGATTCAAAACCCCATTGATAAAGAGTACTTGCCCAAAAAGACTGGATTAGCGGAACAGGTAACAAATGACAAAGGCACACATTGCACTTATGAATTTTAATTGTTGTGTTGCTTTGATATAAGAAAATGTTGTGTGATGCTTTCTCCATTGTCCAATACACATGTTTAATACACTTTCACAGGTACCTGTCACTATACCTTGCATTGAATATTTAAAGCCTGGGTTGTTAAGCAACTGACCTGCAATTACTGACATGTGAGCAAATAGGTCTGACGCATCAAAGGGTTTTACTCATTCTGTGTCTATGGGAAAATGTGACAGTACATATTGGCAAAGGTTCCTATGAGCCAGCCCTTTCACCAATCAGTGACAGAATTAAAAACACCCAAAAGATCAAATGTGATTCAATATTCCCAGGTTCTCTGCAGTGTATGAAATTATCAAACCAGACCTGAAAATATGCTTCTGAACCCTGCACCTTTAATACAAGCACACACAACTGGTAGAAGTAAAATGAAAAAGAAATATTTTAGAGACAATGCTGAACAACAAAATGCAAGCAGACTGATCTTAGGCAGTCTTTCTTGCTGCTTCCTTATATAACAAAGTCACATTGTGTTGGCCCCTTCAGGATGAAATAAAAATTGAGAAAGTCTCTCTCACTTTACTTTCTTTGAATGGCAGTTTGCGGATATGGAGGTGTTCATAAGTGCTTTTACGTTTACACTAATAAAGGTTATTTTCCTTTTGGTGGGGTTTTATCTATTATAATAGGTTTAAACCTAAAACAGGATAGCCTAAATATGTGCAAAATTATTTGCACGGATTTTGTGTGTGTAATTAACCCTTGTGCACTCTTAGAAATGGGCAATCACCACCAGGTAGCCCCTTTGTTTAGTGCCTGTGGGTGTGAGCAGTGTTGGCACCCAACTCCTAATGGGATTCAATGAGTGTTAATTTGTAAAAAAAAATCAGTACAGAACCTACAGATTTTCTTAAAATCTTCCTGCCAGTGCTGTTCAATGTGGAGGTTGCTGAATGCTTAGGCTGCCTAGCTTTTATTTCACGTTAAATATTTTTAGAACCTTCACCTTGATCTAAATGACCTCAGTAGTGTCCCACTAAACCCTGATTGCTCTACCAACTCCTACCTCTGACCTTATTGTTTTTTTTTTTAAATTCTGTCTTTGCAGTTCACCTAGTTATGGCTATCAAAATGATCACACTAAAAAGAGTGCCAAGTGATTCTTCCAGCCATGGTCCATCTTTACTTCAATATTGCCAACTAGCGATGAACCCTCATAGAGACCCTACACCATGCCGAGATGGACTAGGACTACAGCTCTTTAAATATGAAGGAGAAGTTACAGATTGTTTGTAGGACTCTTGCTCCTGAAAAATATCCGAACATAAATGTGCTTGAACTAACCAGGGTCTTCTGCTTTCTCCCCTAGCCCTCCTGCAAGTCAAAAAACATTCTTCTTGAGCATGTTCTCACAGTTCTCTTAGGAAAATGAGGTGACAGTATTCAATTTTCCATCATCCCGTTTCCTTGTGCCAAGTCACTCTCCAGCCTGGAAAAATTGTATTTCGGTGTCAGAGGACATGAACATGTTAGTTGAGGGTGATGGTGACACCTTCTGTAGTTCAATGGTCCTAAGCAGATGTCTGCATGCCTGGTCCTAATTTTCTGGTGGAAAATAGGTAATTTATTTTTCATGTTAACTCATTTTTGTCAGGGCAGAAATGCTCCTCTTTTACATTGGGCATAGAGATTGACAGGATTCAAGAACTGGTACTGGCAGGAGGCACTTTTCTGATAGCAACCTGGAAGGTTAAAACAATGCAACATCACATACCTCTGAAGGCCCAATTCCTCAGGAAGGCTGGCCCCTCTTTTGACATAGTAACAAAACAGCTGTTGAAGGAAGGATTCTTTCTTTTCCTTTCATGGCAAAGTAAAATCAACATTTGCCAAGTGTCCTTCTGCTTCTCAATATTACACTCCCATTTCCTGACTATGCGGCCAGGGAAGGTCACAGTGGAAGAGTTTGACCTTTGTGCCTTCGGCCAAAGCAAGTCCTGCATCTCTGATGAAGTCTGGCCATTACTGACTATCATTGAGTCATCCAGGTAGTTCTCTTCTGCCTAGATCAGTCCAAGTGAGCCAGTTATACCACAATGCTTCTCCCTCTCTTTCTCTCTCTCTCTCTCTCTCTCTCTCTCTGTTTCTCTCTTTAGACTCACACATAACCACCACTTATTAAACAAGTAATGACACCAAAATATTGCTCTTCTGGAAAGCATTCATCCTTTTCTCTTTATGGGATGCATTCTTCAGTTGGCACCAGAGAAGCATTCTTGAGGTTTCTTTGACACTCTCTTTTAGAAGTGCTAGATTTAAAGAGACTATTCACTTCCGAGGACTGATAAACTTCATGATAAACCTCTGCAGGGTTATATCTCCATAGTGATGTGGAGCAAGGTTTTGGAATCAGAGATCCTCCAGGACAATCCACAATATATTTTCCTGTGAGCTACATTATTTAGCAGTTGCCAAGGTCACACAGTTCTGTCTCTAGTTCATGGTCCTTCTATCTGGCCTAATATGGATGCCTAAAGATTACACCAGGGTCCTGTAACATGTGCAGCATACTTTTTTTATACGTTTTGTTGATGTTACTTACAGCGCAGCGTAGTCTTATTTTGTGCATGAAAATGGATGAGAAGGCTGGTGTTTCAAGCTCCTATCAATGTGAACTTGCTAGAGATGTAGACTTACAAATTAGATGCACTCAATTTCCAGATATATTTTTGTTGCACGTAATAAAAATCTGGAGAAGGCTTTTTTCCACTCTCCTTAGCATTTAGCATTACATGGTCGGTGGCAATGTGCTTTGAGTAAAATTACCTTGTGTAGTTCCTCTGATACATAATCACAGAAGATGTGACAGACAGCAGCTTTCCTGTCTTTCCATCCTGAAACAAAAATGGAGGCATGGTATAACTATCCTGTGCATTGTTGAACTGCCCTGTGCAACAAGTGCAATAGATGAGGTTGGAGCCACACCTCACTCCACTGACCACCAACCACTAAAAAGGTAGAAAAAGTACCAGTGTCTGGGCAAGGCAGATGGCCCCAGTGCTAGGTGAATGCTGAAGTCTGAGCATGGGATTCTCAGACTTCAGACCTAAAGATATAAGGGATGCTGGGGGCAGTGTACATGATTCAGCATGTAACTCTGGGACACCTAATATTTGTAATCAACTTTTAATAATTTAGGTAAGGATTTAGACTAATTAAAATTTTAATTTAAATATGATTGAAGCATATCTCCTGGTTAATCTAATAATAGTTTTGTTTTCTGCGTTATCGATAATAATTATGGTAATTCTTACATAATTGCCAAAGACTGGTATACAATAAATAATCAGATTATGGTAATTTACCTGTACATATCCATGTATAGCAATCTCTAGGTTCTGTTAGGGTCTGGAAAGTCACCTAAGGTAATAAAGACCTTATTGCTTGATTAATAAAAACCCCTGCAATGTGTTACACATACAAAGAATTGCTGAAAAAGGGAACCCCCTCTCTAATATAATAAGGTCTGGGAGAAAAGGGGGGAAAACCACAATATCCAAACTAGTAGAAAACCTCCCCCTTGACCTATATTGCTTTATGCAAGGGCAATATCTGCTCCAATAGGACTGTTTGAGAAAATATACATAAAATAACATTATATCTAAAATTACATATTCTGAGAAAAGGGTGCTGCTTTGTAAAATGCATGCATAAAAAGCCGGACAATTAGCACCTTTGCGAGGATGCGAGTGAAGTCGGTAATAAAGTCCAGTAGATTCGGCTAAAATAGCCATGTGTTGTAAACTTTAAAACAGGTGTGAGTAAAGTGCTCTGTATAAGATCATTTAAAAGCAGTGGCGGCTCCTCCGCTAAGGCGGAGGAGCATCACCCGCTGCTTTTTTGCAGTGACACAAAAGGGAAATAAAATGATAAAAACTCACGTTATCACATTATATTGTCTCCTACTTTCGCCCGCTATGCGTTAGGTGGCGGGGGCAGGGGAGGAGTGGTAGCATCCTCCTAAAGTGCGCAGTGACTGCTTGGCCGGCCCTCTCGGGCTGCCTAAAACAGTCTTGCACACTTCGCATGTTCTCCATGCAGGCTGCAACGCAGCCTATGTGGGGAACATGCCCAGGCCTCCAGTCCGCGTCTGAACGTCGACACGCGGCTAAGGCAGCATTGTGATTGGCTGACTGGTCGCCTGGGTGTGCTTCCGGTAAGGCAGAGCGAGGGAGGACTACGGAGGCGAGGAAGTGGCGGAAAGGTAATATTTATTTTATTTTTTATTCCTGCTTCCCCCGCGTCCTCCCCCTCTCGCCCCTGCCCTCCTACCTCCTGCGTCCTCCCCCCTCCCGCCACCATCCCCCTACCTCCGATCAGTGCCGCCGCGGCTGTTTAAAAGTGTAGCTTTTGTCACTACAACAAGAAAGTCACCTGCCAATAAGAGATCATTGACGGGTCCATCTCAGACCTAACACTCCTTTCCAATCAAGAATTACTCACTGGAAGAGGTGAGAAACACCTGTCAGTTTCCTTTCCTCTGAAAAGATTGCAGTTTTCTTTTGGGGTTTAGTAAATCTACCAGCTGTGATCCAATAATTTCAAGACCACTACACCTGTCTGCCCTAAAAGTACAAAGGAGTATAACTGCCTGGTGTGGTAGTGCACAAGGGATGCAAGGGTGAACAGTGGGTCGGCTGGAGGCTGCCGAGCCATCTTGCACAATGGAATGTTCATTTCACTCATTGCTATGGTGAGGAGTTACAGAGCTCCTAATATAGAGGCTGTTGATGTGACTGACCTTGAGTTTTGCATGCAGAGGGTTGTGGTACCACCAGTGCTTAATTTGAGCCGGTGGTTTACAGTGGTCAGCACCGGCACTTAATTATCAACACTGGTGCTTTTCATGAGCACCAGTTAAGAACAGTTATGGTAGGCACAGGGAGATTAAGTGATTTGGCCAGAATTACAGGATGTTGAGCTGACGCTGAGACTAAAGCCTGGTTCTCCAGCACCGAAGTCGGCAGCTCTGGCCATTACGCCACATCCTCTCCCCTCTTTCACGGTTAGTAGATGGCTCAGTTTTAGGTGCCCTAACAGGAGAAATGGGTTGGCGCACGCTTACTCCTGACGAGAGCACCAGCACTTATATTTTTACAAATTAACCACTAGGTATCTGGGAACCACAAATTTCAGCTACATAAACAGGTCTCAGTCTTTCAGGTATGAGGATTCTGCAATATAAGTTTATCTCTCCTTCCCTTAAGTAGCATGAACTGAAGAGAGGTTGTGAGGAGTTGTTGATACCAGCACACTAGGCTTCTAAAAAATGTTTGCCACATTGGTGTTATATTGTGTAATTCCCAAATTTCGTGTTATATGATATGCACAAAATTGTTAACATTTCCCTAGCACAAAACAGCCAACATTGTCCAATCAAATCATTTTATACTTGTACCTGTCTATCACATGTTACTAGAGCATTGACCAACACTATTGGTTGGAACGGAATGGGATACATATGGTAGATGTTCCTACTAAACACTAAGGGTTTGATTATGAGTTTGGCGGTCCATGGGATTGGCAAACTCGCGGGGGGTGCAGATAAAACAATAGGAGAGGTGGAAGCAGAAACTCTGCAGCAGGTTTATAAATAGCATTTTATAGTATGTTTTCTAGCACTACAAAACGCGCTACAAAATATAGGGGCCTATTAGCAATAACCGGCGATAATTATCGCTAAGCGCAGTTAGCGCTTGGATAATTATCGCCGGCTCTCGCAGGTTTCTATCGCGGAGATAGCGTGCTATCAGCAACGCTTATCTCCTAAGCGATAGAAACCCTGGAGAACAGTGTGAATATCGCTTGAAAACAAGCGATATTCACACTGTGACCAGTGTTAGCTAGGTGATAGGGCGAGGGGATTTAGCCATGTAATCCACCTCCCATTGGATTACATGGCTAAGTCAGGTCTGGACCAGGCGTTAACAAACCAGCGCTAAACGTGTTTAGCGCTGGTTCGTTAATCACCTCCCTGCCTCGCTAATAGGCGATGAGCGAGCTTAGCGACTGTTTCCAGTCGCTTTAGGTTGGGAACGCCTACTTTGCATGCCATTAGCGATAAATATCGCTGGCATGCAAAGCGGCACCCAACCCGGTCGCTATCGCCTAGAAGCTGTCGCTAACAGCAGTTAGCGACAGCTTGCTAATAGGGCGTTAGAATTATCGCCGCTTTAGCGGGAAAAAGTCCCGCTAAAGCGGCGATAGAGCCCTTGATAATATGCCCCATAGTTTGTGACTAGGCCCCGCTGTTTCTGTGAGTTTCTTGAATTTCAGTGTTTAATTTGGCAGATGTTCTTAATTTTATAGTTTCATCGGTGGCAGATGGGTTTATTTGCACAAACATTAGAAATTGGCATTCAAAAGATGCTCAGAACAAGGACCTGCAGCCTTAGCACAACCATAAAAAACACATGATGGGAACAGGTTCCTGTCTATTTTCAACCCTCTTTGAAGTTACTCTGGGCCCTTTCCATTTTGTCAAGATATGAAGAAATATGTTTTGGAGTAGGGTAATAAAACCTGGCATTCTGTGGCATTCCAGTATTCCACCTACAGTCACAACGTTTACCCATCTCATCACTCAGTACCATTTATCAACTATTTAGATGGTATTCATAAGTAGGCCCGGGCAAAATGTCCATTACACTGGCGCAATCTCACATAATGTCGGTAATTTCACGCTATGCTTGTTATGTTCAATTCCCAAAATTATGCTATTACGCCAAGTCACTTAACTAAGCACAGTTCACAGCAAAACATTTGAGAGAACGCATGGGAACAAAGCAAATGATCAGTATACAAGCAGCAAGAGCTTGCAGCACTTTTGTGTTTATGCTTTTTTTAAGCACAAAATGCATCTTTGCATCTTGATGACAGGACACATTTAGTGCTAAAGTATAGGGTCAAATGTAGGTTTTGCATTTTGCGCAATTATTGTAATTTCAATTTTTTCTAAAATTTAGCTTACTTGTGCAAAAGCAAATAATGCAAATTCACATGGGCCCTATGTGCAGGTGGTATTACAAGCAGAGAAGATAACTGTTCTTATGCAGCTTCGAGAGGAAGTGCTCGGTGTAGCAGATGATCCAGCTTGCTTGTCTGTCTTCTTGCTTTTCTCCATGGTGCTTCTGATGTTTCTGCACCTGTGCTAGGTGTCCAAAGTCTAGGTGCCTGGCCTCCAGGAGTCCTGGCCTCATCACGTCAGCTAAAAACACAAGTGCGGTCTGATACATGGAGTAAAGGGGATTATATTGAGAATTGAAGATCTGGTGTCTATACAAGCAATGAGTATCATCTCCACCTCGTTGTGAACTTCTTTGTTTGCCCCCATTCTTCCATGCACTCACCAGAACTTCCTGCACCTGATCTGCTGATTTGCTCCTTTTCGAGGCTATAGCACATATTGCAAGACTAGTAATTTTGCAAGACTGAGGCGGTTATATGGTGGTAGCGAGCTCATCGGTCCATTGTTGTGTATGGTTGGTTGGTTGGGGGGCTGTGTGGACCTTACTCCGTGGCACATGCTTATCAGAGGGACTACTGATGCCAGGCTCCTTTCCTCCATCACAGCCCCAAGTGGAGGCGGACTGCATTAATTCAGTACACACCCTTGCCTAGCCCAAGGCATCAAGAGTGGGCCCGCTAGTGGCCCTCAGAGCCCGGTGGAGGCTCGACTGGGCCACCCCCATGGATTCACCTTAAACCAGTGGTTCTTCTTTCATTCTCATAATGGCTGTTAGATTTGGGGGTCTCTAGTTGGCAGAGGTAGGTACCTTTGTCCAAATAGGGACCCTTGAGTCTAGTCAGGGAAAGTAGGTACACTCCCGAAATAACCCCTGCTCACCCTCTTGGTAGCTTGGCACGAGCAGACAGGCTTAGTTCAGAGGCAGTGTGTAAAGCATTTGTGAACACATACAGTAATCAAGTGACAACACTACAAATGGACACCACACAGGTTATATATTTATAAAAATAGGTATACTTTATATAGATTTATCACAAGACCATAAACGACAAAAATAATCCACAATACTGTTAAGAATGCTTAGTTCTGATCAAAAAGGCTTAATTCAAGGTTCTGTAGCGAGTCGGTAGCCTCCTCCGGCTACGGCGATGTTGAGAACAAACAGAGTCTAACAAATCCAGCTGACCGCGTCGAGACGGGCCAACATAGCGTAGACAGACTCGGTCACAGTACCTTTACTTGAAGCGGCAGGCACGGGCGTGCGAGCCGGATGACTGTTCGTCGCGGTCGCGATGCAAAAATGGAAGCGTTGCAGGACGCGTTGTCCCTCGATGCGGTGCAGGCAGCGGCTCGTTGACGTCGTCGAGACGGAGTCGGTGAGACCAGGGCCGTGCGTTGCAGGGCGAGACGGTGCTTCGATGTGGTGCTGGCAGGTTGCGGTGCGGCGACGGATCCGGATTCAGGAGCTGCCGTCGATCAGTCCGGACAGCGGTGCGAGTCGGGCGGTGCGTCGCAAAGCGTGCGAGCAGTGCCCAACTCCGGTGCGGTCACAGGACTCAAACTCAGCAGCAGTGACCGTGTCGGTCGGACCAGTTCGATTCGGCGTAGCGAAGCGTTGCAGGACGCGTTGTCCCTCGATGCGGTGCAGGCAGCGGCTCGTTGATGGAGTCGGTGAGACCAGGGCCGTGCGTTGCAGGGCGAGACGGTGCTTCGATGCGGTGCTTACAGGACACCGAGTCGGTCGTGAGAGTCGGTCACAGCTCCCTACCTCTGTAGCCACTGAAACAGAGTTTCCAGCAGCAATTCACAAAGGGGTGAAGTCCAATGGTCCTGGGACTTCGGTCAGGGGGCAAGCTCTCTTCCAAGCCCTTGGAGATCCTTCACAAGTTGATGAAAGTCACAGCAAAGCAAAGTTCCTTTCTCCTTTCTTTGGCAGTCAGGCAAACCACTGCAGGCCAATCCCCCAAGCAGCACTTCAGGCTTAGGGATAGTCTCTCCTCAGTTTCTTCTTGGTTCCGCTCCTCAGCAAAGGTTTCGTCTTGTTCCCAAAAGTGATCTAATCTTCCTGGGGTCTGGGTGCCCCTCTTATACCCTGATTCTCTTTGTTCTCTGGAGGCAGAGAGGCCTCTGCCTAGTCCAAAACCAGTTCTGGTCAGTTCTGGAGCACTTTGTTTTTCTGACTCCTTCTTTCCTTTCAGAATGTGGGGCAGAGTGCTCAGCGGCCCGGCAGGCGGTGGAGCCAGCATTGTGGAAGGCAGGCACAGCCCTATTCAGACCCAGGTGCAACTCCTCCCTCCACTCTGGATGCAGATCTTTCTATTCAGCCCTGCGCTGACTCACCCTGCCTCCTGTAGCCACCCCCAGCCCCTGTCACTCAATCTCCAGACAGGGAATACACAACCTAGCAGAGGCAGGCTTAGATAGTTAGGCAAGAAAATACCCACTTTCTAAAAGTGGTATTTTCAAACACAGAATGTTAAAACCAACTTCACTAAAAGATGTATTTTATCATCCTGAGTTCAGGCATACTAAATTCGTTTTTCTACCATGTTCCCTGGGTCAGTTCTGACTGTAAGGTGTAATAGTCAGTCTGCCCATTCTGGCCTATGGGGAGCAGGTAGCCTTGCAATAGTGAAAACGAAAATGGCTGTAATTCACTATTAGGACAAGCCACACACACCAGGGCATGTCCTACCTTATACTTACAATGCACCCTGCCCTAGGGCCTACTTTAGGGGTGACCAACATGCAGTAAAGGGAAGGTTTAGGGACTGGTAAGTGGGTGTACTCACCAAGTCGACATGGCAGCCCTAGGCTGCACACAGGCTCTGCGATGGCAGGCCTGAGACACATTTTACAAGCCGCTTCTGTGGGTGGCACAACCAGTGCTGCAAGCCCACCAGCGGCATTGGATTTACAAGCCCTGGGCACACTGAGTGCACGGTACTAGGGACTGACAAGTAAACCAATCATCCAATCATGGAGTCACTAATACATATATCAATTTATAATGGGGAGAGCATATGCACTTTAGCACTGATCAGCAGTGGTAAAGTGCCCAGAGTCATAAAACAGTCAACAACAGGTCAGAAAAAAGGGCCAAGTCCAACACAACCCCCTTCCAGCCAAAACGCAGGGTAGACCAATCACTACCTTGATGGGCTTCCCTGCTTTGGGCGATAGAACCTGGACCTGGCCCGCAACAGCAGGGGCATACTCCAGTTCTACGCCAATCTGAACCTATTGGAATCCCTCTGTCCATACTCTCAGGGCCCACCAAGCTAATCCATGGGGAACCTTTCTCCTCACCTGTGGACCCCACCTGTGCAGCACCTAACCTTAACTTGCTCACAGGTGTGTCCCAACAGACAGACAGCAAGCCACAGTGGCCACTGACAGTGGTCAGGGATGAGACCCAGGCCTTATGCCTCTCAGGGCTCTCAAACCTCTGTGGCGTCAGAGAGCGGGGGGCAGTAGCCCCAGGTGCTTGGCACCCTTTGTCCATTCTCCCTCCTGTCAGGTCAGGTATAACATCCTGACACTGATCTACCAGCCCCGGGCCTGTACCCGGCGGCTGGACTGGAGACTGGGGTGGGCTTTCCAACACCCGGTCCTCCTCCTTGGGGCTCTGCACCCTACCACCTGGAGCGGTACCCCCTTCCAGAATTGCCAGGGCACCTGTGGCAGGTGTCCTGCACAATTCGCCCACCAGTTCAGGGGTTCTATCCTGCAACTGGGCGTCCAGGTCAGGGGGACACCCTGAACCTGGTCCTCCAATCTAGGGTCTAAACCCTCTAGTTGAACCGGGGTCGAGGCGAGGACTCCCTCCCTCTGCACCCCCTTCCAGAGTACTGCCCCCTCCCATCAGGAGCGGTACCCCCTTCCAGAATTGTCAGGGCACCTGTGGCAGGTGTCCTGCACAATTCGCCCACTAGTTCAGGGGTTCTATCCTGCAACTGGGATTCCACCATAGGGTCTGTACCCTTAGACTGGGCAGAGGCCAGGGGTGAGGCTGTCCTCTCCCCGCCCCCCTTACTGGGGTCCTGCACCCTCCCACCTAGAGCGGCACTGCCAGACACCAGAAACACTGGAGCCCCATTTACAGATGCTCCAGGTTCTCTAGACACTAGGAGATCCTCCTCAACAGGCGGCCCATCAGGACAGCCTAGGCTCCCTACCTGGTGTTCCCTTAAAGAACCATCCAGGCTCTGAGACTGGGTTTCGGGCACCGTGGGACACGCAGCCCCACACTCACTCCTTCTCCACTGAGACAGGACGTGAGTCCCTACACCCCTCCCATTACCACGGGACCTAGCTGGGCTACACTGAACCTCTCCCACCACTCTGGGTTGGAAGACACCTGAGCCATTCCTCTTAGGGTCACTCCCCAATGCCTCTTCAGACCCTCTGGAATCCACCAAAAGGTCTGCCTCCAATGTGAGCTCCCTGAGGTCAGAGAACTCACTCTCCAACAGGTGTTGGCATAGCTCTGGAAAACCGGGACTTACAATATGCTCTCCCAAAATTGGATCACACAGTCCCCCACAGGGGTTAACCAAACTATCCTTCACCTCACCATCCAGTGCCTCACACACGTACTCCACACCACTCTCCTGAGACTGGCAAGACAGTATCTGACTGTCTCTGTCACTCAACCCACACTCTTCTGGGCGGTCTTCACACTCACATACCAGGACTTCAACCATGGGGAACCCCTCTCCTGCACCTCTCATCTAGAGTCAGTAGAGTGTCCCTCCCACCACTAGGACCATGAATCCCTGTGTCAGTTTCCCTATTCCTCTCAGGGACACTGCGCACTACTGGAGCTACCTCATGTCCTTGAACCTCCTGGTGTATGTTAACCCCCTCCAAGTCAGGTGCCACATCTCTGGGTGTGTGCACTACTCTCTCAGCACTGAATAACTTAATTTTGCTGCCACCATCTGAGCTGGACTCCCCCTCCAACTCAGCAAAGCTCACTTCCTGAGCTACACACTTTTCTTCTTTTTGGGCTAAGGCCCTCTGAGCCTCCTCAATTTCTCTTAGCTCTTCATCAATTTCTCTTATCTTCTGCTCATAAGCCAGAAGCAAGCTGTCTTTTTCTGTTTCTCCCTCACTTTCAGGGAACTCCTCCTCCACAGACTCAACTGGTAGTGTTGCCCTCCAGCGAGGTAACTCAAACTGAAATAGGGATGCCTCTAGATCCTCCCTGGACCTTCTCCTCACAGGCAGCCCCTTTCCTTGCAAAACACACGTAGCTCCTTCACTGTGTAGACAAACATGTGCCAGAAGTTGAGCTCCATTTTGCAACAACTAACCAGAGTCCTTGTATCCAAAATACTTCCAGGAGGATAGCAGAAAACAGAAAAATAGTATGTGGTTGCGTTTTGGTCTGCACTCACTAAGTAGTGTTCACCAATCACTGTACATGAGTCACAAATGCAAGTCCAGAATCCTCACCGCTGACCACCAATGTTAGATTTGGGGGTCTCTAGTTGGCAGAGGTAGGTACCTTTGTCCAAATAGGGACCCTTGAGTCTAGTCAGGGAAAGTAGGTACACTCCCGAAATAACCCCTGCTCACCCTCTTGGTAGCTTGGCACGAGCAGACAGGCTTAGTTCAGAGGCAGTGTGTAAAGCATTTGTGAACACATACAGTAATCAAGTGACAACACTACAAATGGACACCACACAGGTTATATATTTATAAAAATAGGTATACTTTATATAGATTTATCACAAGACCATAAACGACAAAAATAATCCACAATACTGTTAAGAATGCTTAGTTCTGATCAAAAAGGCTTAATTCAAGGTTCTGTGCGAGTCGGTAGCCTCCTCCGGCTACGGCGATGTTGAGAACAAACAGAATCTAACAAATCCAGCTGACCGCGTCGAGACGGGCCAACACAGCGTAGACAGACTCGGTCACAGTACCTTTTACTTGAAGCGGCAGGCACGGGCGTGCGAGCCGGATGACTGTTCGTCGCGGTCGCGATGCAAAAATGGAAGCGTTGCAGGACGCGTTGTCCCTCGATGCGGTGCAGGCAGCGGCTCGTTGACGTCGTCGAGACGGAGTCGGTGAGACCAGGGCCGTGCGTTGCAGGGCGAGACGGTGCTTCGATGCGGTGCTGGCAGGTTGCGGTGCGGCGACGGAGCCGGATTCAGGAGCTGGCGTCGATCAGTCCGGTCAGCGGTGCGAGTCGGGCGGTGCGTCGCAAAGCGTGCGAGCGGTGCCCAACTCCGGTGCGGTCACAGGACTCAAACTCAGCAGCAGTGACCGTGTCGGTCGGACCAGTTCGATCTCGGCGTAGCGAGCGTTGCAGGACGCGTTGTCCCTCGATGCGGTGCAGGCAGCGGCTCGTTGACGGAGTCGGTGAGACCAGGGCCGTGCGTTGCAGGGCGAGACGGTGCTTCGATGTGGTGCTTACAGGACACTGAGTCGGTCGTGAGAGTCGGTCACAGCTCCCTACCTCTGTAGCCACTGAAACAGAGTTTCCAGCAGCAATTCACAAAGGGGGTGAAGTCCAATGGTCCTGGGACTTCGGTCAGGGGGCAAGCTCTCTTCCAAGCCCTTGGAGATCCTTCACAAGTTGATGAAAGTCACAGCAAAGCAAAAGTTCCTTTCTCCTTTCTTTGGCAGTCAGGCAAACCACTGCAGGCCAATCCCCCAAGCAGCACTTCAGGCTTAGGGATAGTCTCTCCTCAGTTTCTTCTTGGTACCGCTCCTCAGCAAAGGTTTCGTCTTGTTCCCAAAAGTGATCTAATCTTCCTGGGGTCTGGGTGCCCCTCTTATACCCTGATTCTCTTTGTTCTCTGGAGGCAGAGAGGCCTCTGCCTAGTCCAAAACCAGTTCTGGTCAGTTCTGGAGCACTTTGTTTTTCTGACTCCTTCTTTCCTTTCAGAATGTGGGGCAGAGTGCTCAGCCGCCCGGCAGGAGGTGGAGCCAGCATTGTGGAAGGCAGGCACAGCCCTATTCAGACCCAGGTGCAACTCCTCCCTCCACTCTGGATGCAGATCTTTCTATTCAGCCCTGCGCTGACTCACCCTGCCTCCTGTAGCCACCCCCAGCCCCTGTCACTCAATCTCCAGACAGGGAATACACAACCTAGCAGAGGCAGGCTTGGATAGTTAGGCAAGAAAATACCCACTTTCTAAAAGTGGTATTTTCAAACACAGAATGTTAAAACCAACTTCACTAAAAGATGTATTTTATCATCCTGAGTTCAGGCATACTAAATTCGTTTTTCTACCATGTTCCCTGGGTCAGTTCTGACTGTAAGGTGTAATAGTCAGTCTGCCCATTCTGGCCTATGGGGAGCAGGTAGCCTTGCAATAGTGAAAAACGAAAATGGCTGTAATTCACTATTAGGACAAGCCACACACACCAGGGCATGTCCTACCTTATACTTACAATGCACCCTGCCCTAGGGCCTACTTTAGGGGTGACCAACATGCAGTAAAGGGAAGGTTTAGGGACTGGTAAGTGGGTGTACTCACCAAGTCGACATGGCAGCCCTAGGCTGCACACAGGCTCTGCGATGGCAGGCCTGAGACACATTTACAAGCCGCTTCTGTGGGTGGCACAACCAGTGCTGCAAGCCCACCAGCGGCATTGGATTTACAAGCCCTGGGCACACTGAGTGCACGGTACTAGGGACTGACAAGTAAACCAATCATCCAATCATGGAGTCACTAATACATATATCAATTTATAATGGGGAGCGCATATGCACTTTAGCACTGATCAGCAGTGGTAAAGTGCCCAGAGTCATAAAACAGTCAACAACAGGTCAGAAAAAAGGGCCAAGTCCAACAATGGCCAAGAGGAAGGCCTCAGTGACAAAAAAGAGAGGGGACAAACGGGTAACCCAGGGTCATCCATCGCTTCATATTTGACTACTGTTATGGGCGTTATAACCTCAGAAATTGGGAGAGCAGGAGAGCGACTCTCGTCGGATCAGTGAGAGCTGATAGTGAACCTGCCTGACGGTGATGGCGAAAGTCTAGTGGGCGATAAAGACTCTCCACAGGTCAGTGAGCAACCGTCTCCGCCTCTGTTGATGATGCACACTGGAGTTGTCTCGGGTGATTACAGGAGAGTGGCCCAACCACTGTATAGTGCTAACCCGACTAGCGTAAATGTTTCACAACTGACCAGTGATGAATCCCACTCAGTCATCTTGAAATCCTCCTCCCCTGACTAAGAGGAAAAGGAAGGACTACAGTAAGGGGATGGGCAGGAATAGGACATTTCAAGAGCATACACTCCCAGGGAAGGCCTTGATCCTGCCCAACTCTGGGCCAACGTTAATCCAAACAAGTGATATAATTCCGTTGGAACAAACTTTATTGAGTTTTTGCCAAAATCTTTTCTAAAACTAGAGACCTTTTGAAGGAATCATTGACCCAGATACTGGAAAAGTTCAAAACCATGGAGAATAGGACATTAAAATCCTACTTGAGAATAACCTTGACGGCAACACCAGCTGAATTCAGGGGTGCTTCCAGGGGTAGTGATCACGTAGTTCAAACGACAAACTCACTTAATCATGACTTACCATTGCTTTTCCACGGAGAACAGCAACAACCCACCCCAGTACAATCAGAGGATCAATGACGGTTTGCAGGGGACATATCAAAAATGGTGACTACAGGCAGTGCAGTGGCAATTTAGGTCTGCACAGTGCCATATGGTCAGTCGCCTTAAAGCGCCAACTCGACAGGCGTACTACTGCCTCCCGAATGCACCGTGTAGCGTCCTCCCCGGCTTGGGTACATGCAAATGATCACGCAACAAACAGAGTTTGGTATTACATGCCTTTATTCCTCAATGTGTAACCATTAAGAGAACATTCTGCATCATGAGTTCTATCACCCGCATCCACACACTCACGTCACTGTTCTACAGAGTCCGTCAGGAACCAAAAGGGTCCCATCATCTCTTACTAACAAGACACTACATATACCCCCTTTGTTAAATAAAAAGTACAAATAATACATATATATATCACAACACTTCAATAAGTCATTTTAGTGCTCAAATCAATCTACCAGATCTGGTCATGTGAGGTTGGTGAGATACAGGAGAAGTATCCATGGCTGGCACTGGTGACAGAGACACTGGTACAGTCATTAGGCTCTCTGGATTTTCAGGTGGATAAGTTTCACTTCTGACATCTGGAGCTGGCGAAGGTTGAGGCAGGTGCTTCAAATGCAAAGAATCTCAAGTAATGGACTTTCCATGACGGTGAGCAGTCACCATATGTCCTTATTAGTCACAACCCTCAATGGGTCAGTATCAAAAGGTGCATCAGAATTGCATTTCTTTTTCTGCCTGACGATAACTTTATCTCCTCTTTTAAACACAGTGCTCCGAGCACAGCTTGAGAGTGCTCATAAATCTCTTGACCGTAACATTTGCTTGTGGCCAGAGAGGTGTGCTTTCTGATGTTTGACATTTAGATGAGTGAAAAAAATCTTTAAATTCTCGACTACTGAAAGGCGGGCCATTATCAGATTTCACAATCGAAGAAACACCCCATGATGCAAAAATACTTTCTAATCTCTCAATGACTTTGTCATGAGCAGTTGACGACAGATCTTCCACAAGGGGAAAATGGAAATATTAATAAAAAATTCATCACTTGTAGATGATGTCCATAGTCAAGGGGTCTAAAGAAATCCATTGCAATCTTCTCCAATGCATGTTTTGCAAGATCAGACATGTTTCACGGATGCAGGGTTGTTTTGGCGGTTGCACAAATGACATGCCTTTAACCCTTTTTCAACTCTTTCATCAAGACGAGGGAACCACACTTGGTCCTGTAGAGCTTGTTTAGTCGCAACAATTCCATGATGTCCCTCATGGGCCAGTTCAATAACATGTTTCCTCAGAATCTTGGGTATGACAATTCTCGACCCTTGTAAGATGATGCCTTCTGAGGTAACTGAAAGTTCTTCCTGCACATTTTTGAATTTCTGGTATTAAGGGTCATCATGAAGAGGTCGAGTATGTTTTCGCCACGATTGATGTGCAACAATGTCTTTGAGTATCAACAAATCTCTGTCAGTGCTCATGGCAGCAATGATTTGTTACATCGATATGGCAGCTGGGGTACTGGATCTCACAAGGAAGTTAACATAAGCATCAGCTGCTTTAAGAAGTAGTGCCTTGACACTGTATTGGCACATGCGAGAAGTAGTCAACAGGGTTTTGATCTTTTCCTGGATGATGCACAATCATATAATCATACTACTGCAATAACAACCCCCACCTCTCAATGCGAGGGGGCATCTTGGCTTTAGGATTGATGAATATGGTGAGCAATGCTTGTTGGTCGGTGATAACTGTGAAATGCTTTCTATATAGGAACACATGAAAATGTTCACAAGCCCACACCACAGTGAGGCTTTCTTTTTCAGGTTGTAAATAGGCACGTTCCATCGATGACAAACTTTGGCTGGCATAGGCCACAATGTGCCTTGGGGATTAGGGATTTCCAGTGTGCTGGGCAAGGATGGCACCCAACCACGCTGGGCTTGCATCAACAACAACCTTCGTCTGTAATTCCAGATCAAAGTAAGCCATTTCAGTGGTGTTCTCAATTGCATGCTTGAATTTCTTGAAGCTTTGCTTACATTCACTTGATCATCAAATTGGGACATTTCGTTACATTAAGTCTCTCAATGGGGAACTTACAGTGGCAAAGTCAGTTATATACCGTGAACAACAACTGGCCATACCAAGGAAGGATCACAGCATAGTTACATCTTGTAGGGTAGCAGATGACAAGGGTTTTAGCTTATTTGGATCCGATGTCATTACCCCGTTAGAAACGATACGACCAAAGAAGTTGAGTTTGGCTTTATGAAACTCATACTTTGCCACATTTAAAGTGAGAAAAGCTTGGGCAATTATATGATACACTTGTGTAAAAGCTTTATCATGTTCCTTTCATGTGACCAAAAAATTAGTATGCCATCACTGTAATTGAAAGCATTTGTTACTGACTGTATTATGTGACGAATGACATCCTCAAAAGGTTCTGCAGCTGATGACACTCCAAAACTTAGGGGTCGATTCCGATTCGGGCCGGAAATTTCTCCGACCGAGCCGGACCCGGAGAGATTTCCGACCGAATCGGACCCGTGCAGTCCGACCGAACGAGTACGATGCGTCCGTATGTTATTGGACTCGATTCGGTCGGACTCCCATTGAAGTCAATGGGAGCCGGTCGTACAACGCGTACGCGGGCTCCCATTGACTCAATAGGTGCGAGTCGGACAAGGGCGCCCCTACAGCGGGTACAGCGGTGAAGCGATTCGCGCCGTACACGCACAGGTAGGGGGACCCATGGGTCCCCCTGTGTGCGACTCGCGCGGCTACGCGTACAGGGGTCCGACACAGACCCCCAAAGTACGGCTCCGACAGCTCTTACGAGCCGGAGTGCGCGGCTCGGTCGGACTGCTCGCGGCGCGCATCGTACTTACCCGGCCGGGAAACGTCTCCATTGCGCGGTGCGAGTCGAGTCCGAGCGAGTCGGTCGGAGCGGTTCGAGCCGGGAGCGAGTCGGTCGGAGCGGTCGGGACGCCCGGACGAGTCGGTCGGCGATTTCGCATCGTACTCGCTCGGCCGGACCAGCGTACGGTTCGGTCGGGAAACAGGGCTCCGAATCGGATCCGGTAAAGCCGAATCCGATTCGGAGCCCTACCGGCCGAGATCGGAATCGACCCCTTAGTCTTTTATATCTAAATAAACCAACATGAGTCGAAAAGGTAGTAATGTACCTGCAATTCTTTTCTAGTTTGAGCTGGTGATATTCTTTTTTTAAATCAAGGTGGGAAAAGACTTTAGCTCCATTCAGCTACGTAATCATGTCAGCAATGTGTCTCATTTTCGTTGAATGAATAAATGAAAAGACTTTTAAAGTTTAACAAATGCCTAAAGGCTTTCATTTGCCTTGTTCGCTTGGTGCATATCAATGCAGATACGCACGGCTACTTTTTTGGCACTGCTACCATGGGTGATACCCATGGCATCAGACCAGTGGATCGCTCAATGATGTCATGCTTTAAGAGTGTCTCAAGTTCTTTCTTAACAGCCTTTGGTAAATGAAATGCAATTCAACTATGTCGCTGAGCAACAGGACGGATGTCGTCATTTAAGCGAAGTTGCACTTTCATTGTCTTAAGACTTCCTAGTCCATGAAACAAGAATGGAAACTGATCCACTATCTCATGATAGGCATTGACATTGTAGTTTACAGAAATCAGCCCCAGGTCAGCAGCAGTACTAAAACTGAATAAACATGCACTTGATGAGGTGCCTGGTAAGCATGAATTTGTGGTTGTACTTTCTTCTTTTTATGCTTCACAGTTCTATGAAGGAACCTTGACTTTGCAGTGGCGCAGAAGCAGCCCACGTATACATTTTTGTTTTCAACGGGGTTAAACAGGGCACTGGAGACAGTTCATTGTACTTTTCCGCTGGCATAATGTTTATCGACTTGCCACTGTCTATGATAAAAGGTATGGAGCACCCATTCACTTTTAGTGTGATCTTGGGACACTGTCCAATTGAATTTTGCACTTTCACTTGTTGACCTAGCTTCGACCAGCATTCTTCCTTGCAGGAAGCTAATCCTACATGTGCACGTTGTCCAGCAGTCAACATTGACATTGCACACCCATCTTCTTCACCCTTACTTGACAATGACGGTGACAAACTTGTTGTCGCTTGGCCTTGTGGGCACACGCAGAGCGTCTCGTCTGGATCGTTCTGGCATCCATTTTATTTTCTTGACGTGACGCACTTGATATTTCCTCCATTTTGTTTTCTCAATGTAACACACTTGATCTTTCTCTCACTTTGCAAACAGTTACAAAATGGTTCTCTTTCTCACAGCCTTTGCATATCTGTCCAATGGCAGGACATTTACCTACATGTTGAAAGGAAAATACGCATCGAAAACACAATTTCTCTTTCTTTGGAGACGCTACTTTATGACCTTCTGCCTTGTATTTCGACTTACTTTTCACACACTGATTCATTTTGGGCTGTTCCTGCCTCCATGTTAGCCGGTTGTCTGTCAGCTCTATCTTTCGGTCTGGCAACCATGAGTACTTGCTCCAAGCTGAGTGTCTCTTTCAGTATTCGTCGTCTGAAGGAATCGGAGAGACAACTGTTTATTACTCTGAGACGCATGGCCTCTTCATTATTGAACTCATTGAACTTGCAATGTTTGATGAGCGAATCAGTTCTTTCTACAAACTCATCCATCATTTCACCAGCTCTCTGCCTTTCCTGACCGAAGATGTACCTTTCATAGTCGACGTTCAGTATTGGATTGAACTTGGTGCGTAATGCCTCTTTGATTTGATGGCATTTCACTTCATCACCGTGTGGTATTTTCTTTATCAATTCTTTTAGTCCTTCACCTGACAAATTCTTTAGATATTTAATGATCTTTTTGTCATTTGCTTCTTCCAGCGCAGCAATTAAATCATCAAAAGATTCGATCCAGGCAGTCCATCAGTCACCAATATTCAGCTTTTTAGCGGTATGGAATGGAGGCATTAATTTTAAGAAGGTAGCTGCGCTGTATCTGACACCCTTTTCAGCAACCATTGGAAAAGAAAATTTCACTATTCCGACTGCCTCTCATGGCCTTTCAGTCAGTCCGACATGATTAAACAGCCTCATAAGTACAACCTCATGCTTCTGCTTGGACTGCGGCGCCTGGTGCTGAGTTCGGATGGCTCTCAATGGCACTGTCCTCTTGTCTCGGCTTTACCAGCAAATTTCTAGCCGACAACAAACAAACTTTCTGTAAGGCCTTCACTTTCTTCACAGGCCTTGCACTGGCTGGAGTGGTGCTTTGACTCCACATGCGCCAACCATCAATTTTCACTTTAACTGAGATACATGTGGCACGCACTAGCAGTTCGCTGGACCAGAGCAAACTCACCAGGAGAGAACTCTTGGTTCTTTGGGTTGTGGGGCTTGCGCAATCTCCTATCTCGTCGGCCAGTTGTAGCATACTGTCCACCCCAGGTACATGCAAATGATCACACCACATGTGGAGCTTGGTATTACACGTCTTTATTCCTCAGCGTGTAACCGTTAACTGAACATTCTACATCATGAATTCCATCACCCACACCCATGCACCTATGTCACTGTTCTACAGAGTCAATCAGGAACCAAAAGGGTCCCATCATCTCTTACTAACAAGACACTACATACCCCTTATGTGATAGTTCTGGAAACTGTTCCGACCCTCTTTAAAGATGAGAAGGAGGAGTAGGTTGAACTGAGAAATAAGGCAGCACATTGGCTTAAGAGAGAACTCTGGCTGGGTTAATGATCATTGTGATGACATGATTATAGTGAGAAGAATCCTATGGGTAGGTTACGGGGTGAAAACTACCCCTGGAACATGTGTGGTAACTTACTTCAAAAACACCATGCTGGTTGAAAGACTCCTTTATAGATTACAATTTAGGGGTAAAGCGGCTGAAAATGTTAGGGCCTTGCCATTGGGCTATTTTATAAACCCCCTCAAAGATCTACAAGCAATTTACAAAATCTCAGAGTGACTGCCGCCAATCAGTCTATGTGTGGCAGATTGCCTACCAGATAAAGCCTCAAAGGAGGGATCTATCTGAGGGAGGAAAACAGTATTGTTAAAGAGAATTACATGCAGGCACTTACAAAAAGGAGAAAGTAATTAAAGGAAAAAGCATGGGTGGATTTGGAAGTGGCTGGTAAGCATAAAGACGCTAGAGAACTTTGGTGGTGCTGAATGCACCTCATTACAACAGGAATAACTTGTTTGCCCCAGAAAACTTTATTCTTGCAGACAAGTGGGTAGAATATTTTTTTTAAGTTTTTAATCCTGACGAGGACCCTGAGGGGATGGTATTTAATTAACATTCTCTTGATGGGAAAGGGTTAGTCCAGTTTGCATGTTCTGTTGAGGTAGAGGAGGTAACTAATGCATTAATGGCCTGCTTAAAAGGCAAGGCTCTGATCCCGGATGGGGTAACTTTAGATGTTTTTAAAAGTAATATCTCTTTGTGTTCACCATTGTTGCCAAATGTGATCAGGGCTGCTGTTACTGTGTGTTTCCACCTACCTGGTCTGAAGGAACCATTGTTCCCACATTTAGAAAAAGGTGATAGGAACCTTCATGCTTAGCATCGCCCTATTTCTCTGCTCAACTCAACAGTGTAAATCCTTGGTAGAGTTTTACTCACAAGGTTGGAGAGTTAAGCCAAAGAAAGTGGGTTCCTCTCTGAGGTCCAGTACGTATTTCGCTCACGTTCGTGAATGGTGGAGCAATGCCTTAACCTCCTCTTGATAACAGCAAAATACATTCAGGCCAAGAAGGAATCAACCCATATGGGTTTCAAGGAATTGTCATGTGCTTTGAGGCTGTGAACTGTTCTAAAATGTGGTTGTTGATGGAATCCCTGGGGTTGAAGATGCCCGTAATTTCTATTCTAAGAAAATTACATCAAGGAACGCATGCATGAGTTTGTTACGGTACTAGCGGGGTATGCACGGGGAAAATATGCCCCGCTTGAGGGGTAAGGCAGGGATGTGTCTTGGCATCCTTCCTAATCTCCATCTACATTAACAGCCTAGGAAAAGCCCTGATCGACAGATGAGTAGCTTGCCCCAGCTAGGAAATTGGTTTTGCCCAGTTTTATTTTACACTGACGATGCAGTGCTGCTACCAAGGACGGCCCATGGTCTCCAATATCTGCTTGATTCCTTCATCCTATATATGAAAGACCTGGACTTGAATATTAATCGCTCCAAATCTCATGGCATGACTTGTGGGCCCAAGGAAACTGAGATTTGATTGATAACACAAAGCTGTAGAGAGTAGCTAACTTCACTTATTTTGGTTTGCCGTTTGCTTCATCCCCAGAGTTTAAACATCTCCTATCCATTGGATCTCAACAACTGTTGGCATCCAGTGAGGAAGTCCACAGATTTGCAGCTAACTTAGATGAAATACCAATTAAGCCCACACTTGTCATATACGCATATAAATGTATGTCAGTGGGTGCCTATGGGGCCGGGGTATGGGGCTATTTTAATCCTAAAACCCTTCAGAAAACTGAAAAAAAAAATTACAGCAGCTATTGGCTGCCCTGAAATTAAGCACTAAATTTATTAGGCACCTAGAGACTGGTACACCCTATTTCAGTGGCATTATAAAATGCCGACAGAATATGTTGTGGATTTCAATATGGGCTAAAGAGGAAACTGCCTTTTCAAAAGCTGTCATCGAAGATTGTCTAGCATTGGATGACATGTGAGCCAGACCCCGGCTCAGATACGCTAAACAAACCTTTGTGGCTTTGGGGGCCTCTGAGTTATTTAAGTACCTGGAACGTATTGATGGGTCAATAATGCCAAGAGTAAAGAAACATGTTTTATGAGTATAGCCATGGCTGGTCCCAACTCCATCTGCGAAAGGAGGAGGGTTATGTGTGGGGCTGGATACCCCACCATGTAAAGAATCCTAGCTTCAGAAACGTCGACTGTCGACCAAAAGACATCCCAGCCTTGGGTATAGAGAAATCTCCTTCACAGAGAGCTTGCGGTGAAAGCCAGAGATCCCTGGAAGCTGTAAAGCCGATCCACCTGCTTTCAACCAAGACCATTACCATTGGGACATGGAACGTGCACTCAAGGGAAAAGGAAAAGAGAAAGGACAAGGAACACATGGCATCGAGACTGACTGCAAGGAGATGGGTTACACCTGGAGTCAGACTGAAAGAAAAGCCCAGGGCAGAGATTGCTGGAGAGTCCTGATTGATGGCCTGTACTCCAGGAGGAGTGGAAGGCATAAGTAAGTATGAGCATAGTGAGACAAAACGTATAGAGAAAGTCTTGATTAGTCAAATTATAAAAGAACATTCTGCTTTGGTTTTATCCAATGGAATCGAACCCTATTTTTTGTTTGTCTGAAATGCACTATTTAGATTTTATTTAACTCATCTTAGGCTGAACACATTGCACTTTCTGGTCACCTTTCCAAACATAGCTACCTGTTTTTGTGTCTCCCTTTGTGTCCTTGTGACAACAGGTCCACACAAAGCACCTTACATATTATGTTATTTTGATTATTGCACAGTTTTTCACTAAAATGTTTTCTTCTTCCTGTATTGAAGTCTTTGAATAAAAGTAGCTATTAAGAGTGATTAATTTTAATACAACAGTTTCCCTCCAAAACCATCTGTATAGCTGTAATTAACTTTATACGCTCGACTTTGAAAATCAGAAACGATATGGAAGCTATAATTGTGTTTGTAACTAATGAGAAGATATTAAATCAGTATTTTTGACATTTGTAATACTTTTAACATATACTTGTAATGTTTTGATGTCTTGTGCTTTTATGGCTCACTCGCCGAACAAAGACTCTTTGATGACTGTGCTTTTGAAAAGAAATGCCCAACAGCCACTGTAAATTGTGTAGATTTGTTGATCTAGAGCTATCAACACTGGAGTAATTTTAGCAGATTTCTGAAATTGTTCTAGATCAAAAATAGAGTATTTCAGCACGTCATGTATTTTTGTATGCATTGTGGTACTTGTAATTACATTTTTCATATCTATACATGACTACAAATACCAAAAAACAAAGTAAAACAGTTGAGGGCAAACATTTACTTGGGTGTTACCTAAAATCATTACAGTTGTAAAAAATACCATGGGGCAGATTTACAAGCCCCTTGCGCCACTTTTGCGTCACTTTTAACATGGGAAAAGTGACGCAAAAGTGGCGCAAGGGGCTTGTAAATCTGCCCCCCCATGTTCTTATACAGTGATGCCCTTACATGCTATAGAAATTTCAAATAACTAATCCATCATGGTAAAGGAACTAAACAGCTATAAAACATTTACATGAAACAATCTGAAGACCAAATGACAAAAACAGAATTATCTATAAGTGAAACAGAATCATTATCATGTGCATTGTAAATCAACTTATAATGCAACATTCCTGCAAACTTCCAGTCACATACGAGATCTCATTTTAAACTAAAAGTAAATGACTATTCTTGCAGTCAGCGGTAGCGGAGGGGCGGGTTAAGGGGGGGAGGAGGGGGGCTAGCCTAGTTATAAAAACATTGCCCTCTAAAGCGGATAATGCTCTGAAAAAGACCATCACAACAGAGATAGGTAATGTGAGAACAGTTTTAATTTCACCTCCCAGACGACATTCACCTTACAGAGCTTTGTAGCAAGCCACCTCACCTGAACTCGTTCGTTGGCAGTAATATAAGTTTGATCTGAAGAAACTTGATTTTCAAGCTCTTATTTCTGGTGGTCAGCAAAGAATCATGAAGCTTACGTTTGAATAACTGTCAGTTACGTAATGGTAAAACTATGGCGACGAGAACTGTTCAATGTCCAAATGATCAAAACACATACCTAAAAGGTTTGTATTTAAACTCCATTTTCCAGCTTTTAGTAAGTGTGTGCAGCCACTCAGAAAAAAAGTCGGATCAGGGGTGTTAGGCACAATGGATATTAGAAGAATGAAAACAACACAAAGAATTCCTTTTTCTGAATTAATAGGGGCCATTCTGAAACAAAATGTGATATAATTTGCAATAGGACCTTATCTGGCATTGTTTTGTAGAAAGCAAGAGTGAAAACACAGACTTATACAAGAGCCACTTTGCAAATCTACAAGGCAACGCCTTGTGAGCATAATTGAGGCCAGGGATGAATTTATCCTGCATTACTTTAAGGATACTTTCAGATGACTCAGTTGGTAATTGAGAATGTATTCGGCATAAATCTAATTATGGAGCTGTAGCTTCCTATTTAAACTTTAAATGGTGACTCTTTACACTCTCTTGACTGTGACCCCATATGCCCAGGTTGTTCTCTTCGTCTATCATTGAGCTGTCAAGTAAATGTCTTTAATTTCATTTCACTTGACATGTACTTTTGTTTTTATTTCGGGGGCAGACCTCATTAAACATATACATTTACAGTGATAAAAGCAATGATTTCTCAGCAAATAAAATAAAATAAAAAAGGTGCAATAAGAAGTAGCAATCAGGAGCAAACAACGTCACAATGTCACAAAATGTTATTGTATTAGAACTCACGAGGAGTTTCCTCCTGCGCCATACGTTGGGCAAGTAATTGCTCACTTCGAAGACCAGACGCTCAAAAGTATTGTGGGCATATTTACAAAAAAATGTTGGAGCGTAGAGCTGCACCAAAATCAGCAGCGCCGTGCTCCGACATTTTTAAAACGCATGGATGCGCCGTATTCACAAGAATACGGCGCGCCCCTATGTTTCCTCTAACTCTGGTGCAAAAAAAGCTGCCTAGCGCCAGCACAGGCACCCTGCTGCCATGTTGCAAGGGTGCCTGCTCTGCAGGGGCGATTGTTTATGTGCAGGAAGAGACACCTTTCTGCACATAAACAATCATTCATGACGATTTGGTTTTTCTAGATTTGCTGCCGAATGCAGCACACATGGAAAGAGCAACAAACGAGGATAAATTTATGATTTCTCCTCGTTTCGCTATACTAACGCCTGGCAAACCATGGCATTAGAATGGCGCTGTTTTTGGTGCTGCCTCAGCGTTGTAAATCTGGGACAGCATGAAAAAGCAATGGGTGTTGCTGTGGAATACCCACAGCAACACCCATTGCACGCCCCTTTGTCGCAGAGGGCTGCGACAGAAAGGGGCATATTTACAAGGTGGTGTTAAACCACGTTAAGTGGCTTAGTACCACTTTGTAAATAGGAGAAATGGCGCTATGCCACCGGAGTGTCTAATAAAATTATGCTACGGTGGCGATTGGGGCTTGAAAATATGCCCCTTAGTTTTCAAGATGATTAGGGCAATCATGTATTGTCTTATGCTCTAATTCCTACATAAAGGACATATCTAGTTATATCAAAGATGGTGCTAGTTATGGCAAAAAAATAACAAATGACCCTCTATTCCATTTGCAACACCACAAGATGGACACTCCGCCTTCCCTAATTCCAATTGGAATTAAGATTGTTAGTTGGTAAAGTCCCCAATCTGAATCTAATATGTATACTTTTGGCACATGGTGGTGTTAGATTATCTAAACAGACCTCAAGTCTGGGGACACACTTAAAATCAAGAACTTTTTTAATCACACCACCACTTCCGACACCAGATTGCCAGTTATTCGTAACGCTTGTCTAGTATTTGGGGTCTAATTTTGAGCTTGGTGAATGGGTTACACCATCACAAATGTGGCGGATATATCGTCCGCCTAATTAAAAGGGCACTATATTCTTATGCACTCGTAATTAAGCAGATGGCCGGGGTAACCTGTCCACCAAACCCTAAATCAGGCTCTTTGTTTTCAACAATTTGGTTGAGGATCTTGTAATACGAGTAGGGTCATCCATCAATTCATTCATGCCTAAATTGTACACCAAACAAAAGCGAGAGGCCGTGTACATTTTTTAAATGTCAGCAGCTCTGTGCAGGACAATCAAGCTGCTCTTCATGACCTGTGAGCCCCAACCAAGCACATCAGCTTTATTTATGCCCAAGCAACTAAAACTGTGGACTCGTTCTAGTGCATCACCATCCAGGGGACACTGACCCTTAAAGCCTTGGTGTGGCTTAAAAGCCATATATTTTGTTTTGAAATATTTATCTCTAATCCCCTCTGTTTGCAGAATGCTGAAAATCTATTAAGTAAAGTTTAAAAAACAATAGTTTTTTTTTTTAGAAGACCCAGGACCTTGGTGCCATTTAATTTAGGGAGTTCTTCATCACAGTCTAATAGGTAATTAATAACATCAATGATATACAAACAGAATAATATAGATGCCAACATGCAGCCTCTTTGCTCAGTCATTTCCCCGTGGATCCCCATATCACCCGGGCATAGGTGTTGGTGTGTAACCTTATCAAAGCAGACACTAAATTATCAGGAACTCCCATTCTACTAAGTACCTTCCAGAGACACTCTATATGGCCCAGATCAAATGCAGCCCTAAGATCAAAAAAGGCCACATAAAGTTGTACTTGTGTAACAACAAAAACCTCCAATAAATTAAGGCAAATCTGAAAACCCGGTCTACTGATCTTGATACGAGACCCTGCTTGAAGGAGGGCAGAATCTGATAGTCCACCATCCACAGTTGTAATCTGTCATGCACCTGTCTAGCGAAGATCTTTTATCGATTGTATATTAGATTCAATGATCTGTAGTTGGCTGGATTATCCTTCTTGTATATAGGCACAATTTCTGCCCCGTCCTGTTAGCAGGAATGTTAGCACCATGTAAAAGAGTGTTTGTCAAAAGATAAATGTATGGAGCCCATACAGTAGGTTTTGTTCTAAAAAAGGTCACCAGGAATCTTGTTAGGACCAGGAGTCTTTCCACCTTTTATGGATTCAATTGCTTTTAAAGTGTCCAGTATTGAAAAAGGTGCCAAATCAGAATTATTCGTGTCAGTAGGACCTTTGCACTCCGGTGATTCTGAAACCAGGTTATAATCTGCTGACTGTCCCGGCAGAGAGTAAAGATCAGTGAAGTGTTGAACCCAAACATGAAGGTGTAAATAGTGCACCACAGTGATGTTTGTGTGCATGCTTGCGAATGCAACAATATGCCAGAAAGAGTTTCCGTCATTTGTCTCGGCTGCATGTAGAGGGCTTACCAATGTCTTACCTCTCAATTCCTCTTGGAGACCTCCATTATTCTTTTATACTGATTCCTGGGCACCTGTATACCTTCCCTTCTATGAGTGTTAAGCATGGCTAAGAGATTCATTTTATGCAGTCTATATTCTCTTGTGTACCAAGGAGCAGTTTTTGATTTATTGTGAAAACTAGGACAATATTGCCAATAACAGAAATCTCTCAGGATTTTAAACAAAGAATTATATACTTAGAGGGTAGGAATCTCAGTCACGTAAGTGTGCATTTATGGCCTAAAGACTGAAACAAATGCATTATAAAGTCTGGCCATAATCAGGGGCTTAGATTTAATGTTGGATTATTTAACAAACTTGTGATTGTTGGTGGACATGAGTACCGATAACTTTGGCAAATCTGCTGGCCTGGATGTATTTGGTGGAATATGTTTCAATATTAATAGAGCATCACGCTCACAATCTTGTGGAATTATCCTCATGTCATCAAGAAATGGCCACATTTTAAGATCAAGAAAGATATAGTCAACTTTGCTTCTGCATTTACCCCTCTTAAAAGTAAATTCTCCCTTCTATCTGATCTTGTCCGCCCATTACAGGATCACAGATGGTAATTAATGGTCAATAGGCTACCTATAGAACTGCTATCAAACTATTCTTTAAGGGGTTAACCTCCAAGCTTCCAATTGCCCATTCTCTACCTCTGTTAAAGTACTTATAAATTTCAAGGGCTGAAACATAACATTAAAGTCACCAGCAATTAAAAGAGGATATTTATTACAATTGGATTTAATTTGTTTCTTCAAAGGACATAATGTAGAAGAGTCTTTATGTCTTAGGGTAGAACAGTTGTACACATTATACATGAAAAGCCTACCTCTGCTGCTAAGATGTCTCGGGAGTCTATATCCAGCCTCCTTACTGTATGCACTTTGGAGTTATTGATCAAGATTAACAGTCCCTCTGACTACTGCCCCAGCCTCAACGGCGTAGCCTCAATACTAAAAGAAGAGTATCCTGATCTGGATACTGGCTCTACCGCTCATGTTTCTTGAAACAGGCATACGTCATGTTTGTCAATGAAATCACCCCATTCGGGAACAGACAGCTTTGGGATAATACCAGCAATATTCCAAGAAAGGAGATTTAATAAGGCCCTAGGATATGGATCCCTTCTATGAGTATTGTCCCATACTAGGTGGTTTCTATCAACTTAGATAATGTAAGGACCCTTGGGTCTTTCTACAGGCGCAATAAATATGAGTCGACTTCGTCTATATTAGTTTTGCTGATGTTAGTCAATGAGTGAACACGTCAATCAATCTCTGCAAATTCTGATTTAGGAGGATATGTGTTGGCAAGTGATGTATTTTGGGGCTTACTAACCTATCCTTGGTTTATTACTCATCTAGTTGAACAGGAGGATTCACTTAAACTGAATCTGTGTTCTGGCAGTGATGCTATTTGATAGAGAAGTCTGCAGATCTAGAGACACTAATCCTATGGCCGTTCTGAATGAAGCAGTACATAAAATCGAATGGCTTTACAAGGGAAGGGAAACGCTGCACCTTTACAATATCGTATCGCCTTATGGAACAGAAGTGTCGACTGTATCTAATCCATTGAATCACCTCATTCCTAAGCAACTATTTGTCCTCCCTGGCATTAAGTCATCATTTGAGGATATTTACTTTATTTTTGTTGTCTTCTTCAAACTAGCCAAGGCTGCAATGTCCTTTTAAAAACCAGTAGCTGTGAGGTTGAAGAGTAAATCTAAGAAATTGATTTGGCCCATTATTCAGCAAGGGAGGATAAGTAGATAGTGAGGTTCAATAGGAGTTAAGATCGGTGGGCTAAAGACTAGGTAGCAGTGGGGCTTGGATGCACCCAAACTTAAATCCTCCATCCATTTTTTTTTTTAGGTGAAAGTAGTAACACAACCCAATTTGAGTTGAACTCCAGTGTTTTCATACAGAGAAATTATTTATTTTAGCAACATGACTGGATACCCCAACTATTTAGTTTATCCCATAGGTGGTTTCTGCAAACCCCATCAAAAGCAGCTTTATAATCTATATAACAAGCATGTAATATCATGTTTTTAACTTTGGTGTATTTATGGACTATTGGCTATTGGGCTGTAAGATAGGCATTTAATGGGGATAATTTGTTTTATCGTCAGCTCACTCCTGAAGATCTGCAAAGCAGCTGAGGAGGAGTATCACACATCATTTGGATAGTAGAAATACCCTTTACAAAATAAAGAAGCTCTCTGAGACAGGGATACAGGCTGATTCATACAATGCACAAGGATACAAGACCAAAATGTGATATCCTGACTAAATAGGACATATGGCAGTCTAATAAAAAAATGACAAGGTGTGATTGTCATACTACTCCCTGGCATGGGTCAAACTGCAGTTTATCGTTGCACGAAGCATAAAATGACAGTTTCTCCTAAGGAATGTAAACTGGTTCTTAATGCATGCTTTCCCAAAATTGGACGAATTCCCATACCAATTTCAGTCTGTGAACAGGATTTGTCTATTATGTATTATGCTGCATTTTGCATTTTTTTACGAAAATCAAAGCTAGAGTGGCTGGATTATTATTTGCTGTGTAACCATTGATGTCATCTTAAAGAAGTGCCATCACAACCATATTTGACTACCAGTGGTCGGGCTTATATTGTCACCAATCATTTTTGAAAACTCAAGGCTAATCAAATAGCTAATAAAACATATAATCATGAAGAAAGGCTTACTTTTAGAAGATCTGTAGTCATAATTAGGAAATTACACTATGAGTAGAGTTATGCGGTTGTGAAAGACAATGATGACAAAATCCCACTGAAAGTAACCGTACAGAGCAGTGAACAGCTAGGAAGAAATGTTACAAAAATATCACTGAGACCAAGAAACCTCCCACAAAGAATAAATTAACCCAGTGTGAAAACCGGCAATAGAGGCTCTTCAAGGTGGAAATACATGCCTTCCATTTACTATCCTAGGAGAAAGCCCACACTCGACAATTTTGAATTTGTAGAATGCTTTGCAGACTAGGGCCTAATTTATATGTTGGTGGAGTATCCTTACCACCAACATATTGGTCAGCCTGCTGAATTTAGATGCAGCCATATCATAGTTTGGCAACGGTGGAGATGATTCCATCTCCCCATGGCCAAACTTCTCCAATGGCCCGATGGATAAATGACGATATGTCTGTCGGCTCAATTTAGATTGGTACCTGTTCTTCACTGCTTGTCACTGCCAAGAATGCCCTGGTGGCAAGGGGCTGTAACAAAATAAAAATGCCCCCCATGACTCCCATGGTGAGAAGAGCACTGTTTGATTTATTTTTTAAAGCAAAAACCCACTTTTGGGTTTTGTTTTTGAAAATAAAAAAACTTTAGAAAATTTGCCGCTTGTCTCGGTCAAGTTTGACAAAGCCTTATGGCTGAGTTCCAATACATTCACTGTAACAACCTTGATGGTGCTTCCTGTGAGTAGTAGAATTGTCCGTCGGGCTAAACAACATTTCTAAATTTGGCATGCAGTTACCATGTCGGGCCAAAGGAGTAATATACTCCGTCACCCTGATGGTGTGCAATCCATCTGCCAAACTCTTAATCAGCCTCAAAATTCCCAATGTTAGGCTTGATATGTTAGCCAACCCCACCTGTGAGCTGGTTCCAGAACTCAACTGCAAATCCTCCTTCCTATCCAACATTGGAGAATTAACTATAACCATGACCAAACCTGTCACTCAAATAAGGTCATAGAGACCACTAACGCCACAGTCCAGGGTATGTTATGAACAGTTATCAGTAGTAAGACAATACACGGTCATCCAACTGGACTATGCGGTATCTAAGGGCAAGGTACACCAGAGATAAATACTTCCCACTAACCCCTGTCTGTTCCAGCATCAAGAGAAACAGCTTCACACTTTTAGAAAGAACTCTTTTTCTGCTCACCCCCTCTCCCATTGGCTGTGATCCGCAGAAGAGACCTCCTGTAAAAACTCCCTCACAGTTCTTGCTTCTGATCTATTTCACTACACCAGGTATTGTACATTTTCCTGCCTGCATCTTCTCTTGACCTGATGCCAAAAGTCTTGCCTCTGTGCCTGATGCAGCCCTGAATCTGTATTACTATTGTAAATGTAATTCCCAGTGCCCCAGATGTGGTGTGGTGGATGCAGATTTAATCCACATATTGTTTCACATTTGTCCATTCATTAAATTTTGGAAAGAAGTATTTTCATCTAGCGGTATTGTCTAGGACCTTGTTGTATGTAGAACAAGTTCACTGACTTTTGGGAAAGTACTGGTGGATAAAAAAGGATCGAAAGAGAACGACTGACCATGGTGTTATGATATCGCCAAATGCTGTATGATACAACCATGCTTTCCTTTCCCACACTTTCCTTACCAACCCAGGAGGAACAGCGAATGTGTCTGAACCACGCATTCAATTTACAATGCAAGTCGTTACAGCGACTTGCCTTAGGGGGCGCTGGACTTTCGAATAGTATAATTTACCATTCCAGCCCCTGCAACAGTAGGGAAAACATTGAACTTTAAAGTCCAATGCCGCTTTACCTAATGCATTTGCTTGTAAAGTCTTGCTTTGTAAATGGAATGCGTGGTTCAGACGCATTCGTTGTTCTGCCCGCGTTGCAACGGCAACGCGTTGTTCAGCGGTCGTAGTATTTGCTGTTTCCCATCACCAATATCTTCATTGTTTCAAAAGGCAGAACAAATTTCCAGATGCCAGGATACAATGAATCGTTTCCTGCTCGCAAACCTGTATATTTACTTTCATGATACATAATGCAATTTCCTAATAACGATGATGGATTATTTTAATTAATTCATTTCCTATGTGGTGTGGTTTTCACTCAGAAAGTTGTTTTGTTTTTCCTTTATTGTGCATGATATGAATATTTTAAAATGTTTAATTATATGTTTAACATCGTATGTGTGCTATGAATTGTGCTGGGTTTTAATGCAGGTTTGTATTTGTGTATTATCTCCTAATTAAAAATACATCTTCATCCTGCTCTTTTTCTGAAAATACCTGTCAAAAAAGTTTATTGAAACTGTTGAATGAAGACATCTAGGTTCTTATATTCTACGTTGTCTGTATGGTGTATTCCATGTGTCTCCTTTTCAGTTTGTGACCCTTTTTCTGTCTGCATAACGCAATGTAAACATAAATAATAAAGGGATCAACATTGTAAGGAAAATTTAATTCTTACCACAATTTTCACTGACAAAAATGACCACTTTCTTTCTATATTTTCAGCAACTCATGTCAGTGCATTTTAATGGAATGATTGAAACATTTTATTACCTGGACACAATCACATCATTGATGGGCTGAATGCTAATGCCCTCAATGATTTTGGCAGTTTCTAAATTCTCCTTTGACTTAAACCCATGCACAACTAATACACACCCACACAAATTGTTTTACCATCCGAAATCTGAAACTACTGGTTATTCTAATGCTTGTTGAAGAAACAATTATTTTGGGCTGCTGCCTTAGCTTGGTTAGAAACATCAACCATAGAGATAATCACATGTTTCTTTGAAAAACTCATTCAAGAGTCATACACTTCCTGGGTCCTTTTTTAACAGTTTGCTAGCTCATTGTCGAGATGCTCGCCAAAGGGGTCAAATCACAAATGCATTTGTGAGACTGGAAAGTAGTACAGCAGGAGTACTCTTTTACATACTCTTACAGGACTCTGTGTATCGGCTCAGGAACATCCAACTCCATGTTAGTAAAACAGAATTACACTAAATTTGGCAGAAAGCTAGATCTTGGTTCCGAAAACATGCTTTTTGTGATTTGGTGCAAACCCATTAATTATTTTTTGAGAGCTGAAGGTTCAAAAACGTTGTATATCTGGACAGCTGGGTTTGAGAGAGGCTCACGAGTCCCACGATCATGCAACTTCAAATAATAGAGCAATCTTTTTTGCGGAGGGGGGCGTTTTTCCTATTGCCCGCCTCACTCCTGTGGGAGCGAAAGGTTCCAGTGAGCTCCTACGGGAGCTCGCACTCTGATTGGCTGGCCGCAATGTTAAGAGAAATGGTGTGGCCATCATTTTAGAACATAGGGACTCAGTCGACTCACTATTGGCCAACTCATTGCCATGCATGGCCAAAGGCCAAGCCTGATTGGGGTTTGGCTGGCCACTGGGGGTTGGACACAGGGTCTGGCTGCATGATAACCAAATGCCACGCACAGTGCAAGGTGGATGGTTGGCTGTCCACAGGGGGGTTGGCTGACTGCGGGATTTGAATGCAGGGTCTGGCTTTCGGAGGGGTTGGGCTTATGTATAGTAATAAAATATTAATTTACAATAAACAAACTAGAAATTTACTGAAAAAACAAAGGTTGAAGTGACGTTATAGTTAGGTATGGTAATAATATCTTACTTTGCATTAAAAAAAAACTCATAAATTCACTGGAAAAATCAAAGGTTAAAGTGACATTATAGTTAGTTGAAAGTGTCAGTTTAAACGTAATGATTTAAACAAAAAGAAGACACTGAAATTCAACTTGCTCCATCTCCGTGCACTGCTTATGACCTCACATATTACAACACTCATGACATATTCTGTGACATCATTGATAACATCACTGATGACAACTGAACTGGACAACATTGACGACAACAATTTGACTTTTTAACTGTTTTGGTATTTCTAAAAGAGTTACACATATTTACGTTAAGTTAAGCATGTCTGCTATGTTCAGCTACCAGGGGTTGAGCTTAGGCTCAAATTATTGAAACCTTTGTCAGGACCTAACAAATTAGTGGCTTTACTACTTGTGGTATATTACCATCCACCTCAATTTATAAACCTCTTTCTTACAACCTCAATGTAGTATTGGTCCATTTTACAAGGTTACCAATCATGTATTCTCTAAATATAACTATAATCACACCTGTGGAAGGTGGAAATGAGATGTGAATAAGAGATTGAATAAGTATGGGCAAGAATGCATGTTTGATTGTGAGTTTTCCTGATGATTTGAATATGATTAGAATTGGAAAATGGTGTCAGAAAAGAGAGGCAAGATGGCGTCTGAGTAACGTCTCACTCGAGACGCTCCTCCGGTCGAACCCCCAGTCATCAAAGATCTACCCCGATGCCACGCTAGGATGCTACTGCTAGGTTACCTGAAAGTTGAGATCGGAGAAGCACACCCACATCACCTTCATCTGCGGGGAATCTCCGGGAAGAGTAACGCGAGGCAGCTCCCGGCATCCGATCTAATCGCTCAGGCATCTGCTACGTCCCTCTGCCTGCGGCAGCTTGTCACAGATCAGCTGTTCCCCCGAGCGGCCTCTACGCCTCCGCTGAGCCTGCGGCGCAGATACACGCTGATCCAAGAACTGCTGATAGCATCGGCCCCTGCTCCACTAGGGAACCAGCGCCGCCGGCAAAGGAAACTTTTGGCTGGATCTTCAATATCATCACAACAATATACCTCAAAGTCAGATATGTCAGGACGCGGCAGGAAAGCTGCGAAAACAAGGAGCGCTCAACCTACTACGGCCATAACAGCAGCAGCTGTACAGCCCCGCACACGGAGAGAAATACTTTTTGAAAATCGTGCTGTGGCAAAAAGACTGATGGGCATAGCGACAAGGGGGGTGAAGTGGACAAAATGGAAACCATCAAAAAAGCTCCACAGAAAACCCCCCGGGATGTAGAAGCCTGTCAACTGCTGATTACTAAACTTTTTGGTCCAACTGGGGTAGGTTTGCAAGCGACGGAGGGACAGGAGAAGATAAGTGAGGAGCAAACTGCTACTGGCGCCACATCTACCCTTGCGGTGGAATACGCACCTAATCTAATGACAAACCCTGGCAAAGAACACGCTCTGGATGCGGGAGATCCTCCCCATACAGACCCCAGTCAAGACCTCAAGAATGACGATAAAATAGTTAAATCCAGTCAGGCAGTCATTAAAAATAGGAGCCCTCAGGGGGATATGGACGCAGGAATAAAGCAGCAAACACCCCGTCAATGCGGGCTAGATCTCCTGACATGCACGGAAAGTTCTTCTCTCTAACTGACGAGTCAGAGATCTCGGATGCGAGCATATCAGCCTCTAGTGAAGGAGAAGGGGCCAACTGGAACAGTAGCTCCGGGCCGGAATACCCTTTAAAGGCACAAGGACGAAGGAAATCTTTAACAAAAAAGGGAAGGAGGAAAGGCCTACGTGAGACCTCCGACGGTGGCAGTATCGGAGATCTGAAATGGGACTATTCGGCCTCACAGCTAACTACTCTAACAGATCAAACAACCAGACCTGACGGGAATCTCACGATGGCAAGCAATGGAGAGGTCTCAGGGACAGGGAAGCAGAACGATCCCTCCCTGTCAATGGTACTACAATCAATCAAGAGCTTCCAGGAGGAGGCAAAGATGGACAATCGGAGAGCTCGTCTGGCTGCAAAAAAACTGCAGGGTGCAGTCAGGAAAGTAGGCAGAACATGCGAGGAAATAGCGGATAGAATGGCCTCCGTAGAAGTCCGGACCGAAAATCTGGATAAGGATGTTGTGGCCCTAAAGACACAGAGCGATGCGCATGAGGGGATCATTAAAGACCTAATTTGGAAAATGGAAGATCAAGAAAATAGGCAACGCCGTAACAATCTTCGTTTTTTTGGGGATCCCAGAAGGGGCCGAAGGAAATCACCCCAGGAAATACATGGCTTCCCTACTGAGAGGGGCCTTTCCAGAACTGAGCACTTGGGACTGGGACAAGGAAATTCAGAGAGCCCACAGGTTTCCTTTAATGCTTCCAAAGCACCCTATAAATACCCCTGAACGGCCACTGGCTATGCTGTTATATTTTGGAAAAGTTCTGTTATGACAGACTCTCTATGACTTAGCTCGACCAACAGCTAAGAAGGAACATGGAGGAGTGATTTTTTTCACCAGGCCAGATTTCGCTCATGCCACCGTTGAGCAGAGGTGGAGACTTAGACAGCTTTTTTCCCCTTTTCAGCAGCTGGGGGCGGAAGTCTACCTGCTGAACACAGCCCGATTGAAAATTGTCTTCAGGGGGACAACATGCAGCTTTATTTCAGAAATCCAGGCTTAATCATATCTAAAGGAGATTTCGGCCGGATCCGAGAATGGGGTCTAATAGGTCACATAATCAAACATTAAGGCACTTGGGTCTATGGTCATGGTGGTTTCTCAATATACTAGTGTTTAATATTGTGGTTTACTCAATAGGACTTGCTTAGCAAATAAGTAAAGTAAGTGACTTAATGTTTTGGGAGTGGCAGGTGGGAAAGGTTGGAGGAGTGATGAGGATGTGATTACTTGGATGACATCATCCTGGCACGGCCCGAGCCAGGACACCTCAGATATAGGTGGTGGGAGGAGGGTGGGGGCAGGGTCAGAAGGGGGGGGCTCGGGGTAGGGGGAACTAGCAGGTGTGTGAGATCTCCTATAAGAATGTTTTTTTTTTATTTCTGATGGGTAAATTTCGTATAGCCACCATTAACATCAGTGTCCTGAATGACCCTAAGAAAGGACGAAACACTGCGGCAGGGTTACTACTGCTGAATGCACATATAGTATGTATACAGAAGACTCATATAGAAGGGGCCCAACTGTATCTTTTGAACTCACTAGGATACAGGTTGGTAGGGGGGACGACACAGAACACCCGGACACAAGGGGTGGCGATTCTGACACGTAATACTAATCTGCAATTTACCCTAATATTAGCCGACCAGTTAGGCAGATGGGTTATAACAGAATGTTGTAAAAGTAGTGGAGAATCGTTTACTATCTGCTCGATCTATGGTAGAATCCTGGACGATCCAGGTGTATTCGAGCAGGTAAACAGCGAACTTGCCGCCTGGCCACTCCCTGTTGTTCTCTGTGGAGATTTTAATATAAACATACTGGCCAACAAGAAACTGAGCTCGGAAACTAATTGGACATATGCTGGCAGGAAACCTAAAGAGTTTCAGGCATTAACGGCATTATGTAAAGATCATGGGTTGAGCAATGTCTGGAATTGGCAAAATTCATCGGATCCTGGCTTTACCTTTTTTTCCATTCCACATAAAGTTCATGCTTGACTTGATTTTATGTTAGTCTCCTATTCCCTGCTTCATGAGTGTATTATAGAGAAAGCCCCACGTATACTTTCAGACCACAACCCCTTAGTATTTATTTGAACACCGTTTTTTTAAGATTGCTATATTTGTACTGGGAATGATTAGCTGAGAAAGTATATAGGACTGTTTAGAATGTAAAGTATATATAGTCCGAGGCTCTCACAAGCCCCCGGGGGGTGGGTGGGGTGGGCTGAAAAGGAAAAAATGCACAATGCCTTGGTGATGATTTCCAAAATGTATGTATAATTGTGTAATATTGTGCAATAATACAAAAATTAATATGATTAGAATTGAAATCATGAATGCATATTTTATTAAAGCATCAGTTATTGAAAACATAAGCAGTCCAGTTTAATGAAAGCATTCGAGATAGCATAAATGTCAACAACAGTGTAGTCATGAACTATGCTATTAGTCATGACAACTGTGGTCTCATTACTGATGTTATAAATGATGTATGAGATGCCATCAGTGTTTAAGGTGTGATTGCATGAGCAGCACATGGTTGGATGTGATGGGGCTGCTAGGTTTTATTTTATGATTCCTAGACCATGTTATCTGACCTTTTTTATGGAATTTGTGGTAAACATTATTTGAAGGTGAGCAAAGACAATCCTAATTTACATTGAACCAATTTTTTGCTTTATTTTTATTCTTGTAAGCAGCCCCATCCAAAGAAGCTTGGTAGGGCACAAGGCATAACGACCCCTGGGAGCAGGGATAAGAGGCACAGACGGCTTAATTTGAGCCGCTGGTTTCCGGTGCTCAGCACCAGCACTTACATGTCGGCACAGGCGGTTGAGATAGTCTGCCACAAGGTGGAAGTGTCTGGTTAATTTAGAGATGAATAAAACAACAGTTAATTATTACCTCAATAAACATTAAAAATGAATATTAACTGAAGCAAAAGCCATTTTTATAGCTTTGGGGGCTTGAAATAGTCTGAGCTGTCACATTTGTCAGAGTCTGATGGTAAGTAGTTGTGTTGTTAATATCATTGGCACCATGGCAGGAGCAATGTGTAGTGCAAGTTGCAGAGGCCTTCTGACAAGAGCCTTGGCACTTATTTTTTTACAAGTTAAGCACTAGAGGCACGCATTGTGCCAACTCCTATTCTACACAAAACAGCTGTGCATGGCCTTTGACTGTACACAGCAGGAATGATAGATAAAGTAGCAGCAGCTGTTAATTACTTCAGGGCACAACTGGATCCATTGGTTTGATTATTATGCCACAACAGACATAGACAGTCTTTGATCCTGCTCCAATAAGAACAATCTAATCCAAACAATAGGTCACATCCTCCGAGGCTGGGTCGTGTGACCAAGCGCCATTCCATCAACCCAGCTACAGATGAGCTTCGCCTGTGAACTCTTGGTGTAGAGGATGACCTATAACTTACGCACAACTAATTACTTTCGGAGGACGCCAGGAGGCTGTTTAGTCCCGGCAAATCTACCTCACGATAAAGAGAAGTTGGTGCCATAAGGAGATTTTTATCAATTTGGCTTGTTATCGTACCTCAAGGCAGATTTATCTGTTCATGCATTAAAGGGCACGAGTGGGGTTTCTCGCCTTTATGTTATGATCTATTGTGGAATACACGTAAAAGAAGATTTATCAAGTTGGAGGAGTCAGATCCCTGCACAAAAACTTTTTATCAGTACTCCATCACCATATTTGATGAAGTGTTGGGAGATATTGAATCATTAAGCCTGAAGAAGGTGGTCGGATCAGCTTATACCACCGAAACGCGTCGCTACTCATAAGCACCAAATCGCATTGGCTCAAATTTTCAAAATAATAACAGTTTATCCTGATATGTTGAACCTGTAATGATTGCTGGTTTGGTGCTTTTTGTATGTGTTTTTAAAATAATTTTTGTTTTTTAATTTCATTCTCCCATGTTTTGAATGTTATGAGTACTATTTTATACATGTGAATTATTGATTATTGTGACAATTATTGATGTGTTGTTTAAATTGCATTTTTAATGGTTTTAAATTGAACGATGGATCCAGTAAATAAAATATATCTATATTAGCTTCTGGTTTCTGAGACACTCGTTGGTGATATTGGTAGGATGTGTATGGCTACGATATGTATGAATGATGGTATGCTCTTAAACAACCCAAAGGGAAGTTTTTTCTGACTTATTGACCTATAACTAGACCAAGTACCCAGTCCCACTCCACTCATCCCAGCAGTGCATGGCCTTTGGGTGTCCAAAGAGTGTATAGGGCCCTGTCGCAGAAACCCATCTGCATACAGTTTTAGGCCATGTAGCGACGACCTCTGTTTGCAAGGTCCAACCTACAGACATGACATGAACCAACTCCTGTCCAATTCAGTCCTCCTCCATCAGTGTGCAGAATGTTTTTGACATAGTGTTAGCCATAGGGCATTCCCTCTGCCCTCTTGCCAGTCCACATGCAGTGACTCAGCTGTGCATGTCATTCAGCCATGAATATCACACTCTGGCCACAGGATCTGGCCTCTGGGTAGGATTTGCACCCTGGTGAAGTCTCAATGATCCAGGTATATAAGCATCAACCTGAAATGTTCAAAATTATTGCATAACAGATAATGTCATGTGACTTTTTCCCAAGGGAATCTGATTCAAGTCAAACATCTCTCCTCAAATGAGACATCTTCTCCTCGAACCAATCTCCTGCAGGTATCTTGTGTGACTTTCTGTGTGAGGTAGACCCTTGCAGAGCAACTCACTCAAGACACTGTCAAAATCAATTTTCCATAATATGGGTAATTTAGTGCAAATGATGTGCATTTGTCATCCCTCACCCTGACAACTTTTGCACACCTTTAGGGAGTATCTGCGTCGGTGGGTATCACACACATCAAGTCCGTGGATCCATGACCCCAGAGCCTTTTTACCCTACCACATTCAATTCACAACGTAGGCTTTAATACCACCCATCCCACAAAGGGTGCAACTACAAACATGTTTAGGTGCAGCTAGCCAAATTGATTGATCAGGCCCGCAGATCCATCTTGGGTCCAAGATCCCACACTGGACCAAGAGCAAAGCTTTCCCTTGTCCAATCATATTATTTATTATTATTAATATTTAAATTTATAAGGCGCACAGCTACCCCGAGGGGTTTCCCGGCGCAGGCAGGTAGAGTGAGCAGAGAAAAGGAAGTAGATTACTGATTGAACAACCCGGTCTTCACTTGGCTACGAAAACTAGTAAGGACAGTTTTCTCCCATATAGAGATCGGAAAAGAATTCCACAGATAGGGGCCCAGGAAGAAAAAGGACCTACCGCCCATCCTAGTCAGTCTAATTCTAGGAATAGCAAATTTAGACTATCCAACAGAGCGCAAATGACGAGAAGGAATATACAATTGGATTAACGATTGCAAATATTGCGGGGCTGTTCCGGATTTAATTTTAAACATAAAGCTCAAGGCCTTAAATTTAATACGGTTCTCCACTTTCAGCCAGTGTAGTGTGCGAAGAGAATCGGTGGCAGACACCATCCTGGGAACCTGACACAACAGCCTCGCAGCTGCATTTTGTACCACTTGCAGCCTACGTATTGCAGTTTTATTGGCGCCTAAGTATAGGACGTTACCGTAGTCAAGCCTAGACGTAATCAGGGCTTGAACCACAGTACGTTGAACAGAGAGGGGTAACATCCACAACATTTTTCTCAACCATCTCAGGATGGTAAAGCATGTCGCAGCCACATTAGTAATTTGTTGCTTCATTGACAGATGGTCGTCAATAATAATACCCAGGTTCCGAACTTGACGTACTGGCTGAGGTAGCAAGCCCATTTCAGTATTCCAATGCTTCGGCCCCCAAAGATCTTGTTCTTTTCCTAAAATCAAAACCTCAGTTTTTTCTCCATTTAGTCTGAGCAGGTTATTCTGCATCCAAGATGCAATTTTGCTCAGACCAACCTGGAGAGCAGAAGAATCAGATCCCCTAGATGAAATAAGGGAAAAGATTATCTGTGTGTCATCTGCATAGGAAACAAGCATTGGCATAGCCAATAGGTCTCGCTTTTGGGACCTTATAAGTATTTAGTTATGCAGCACAATATCCTTGGTGCAATAACATCAACTGTTGCATGGCTAAAAACTTATAAGGTCCCAAAGGCAAGACCTATTGGCTATGACAATGCTTGTTTTTAGAGGCCTGGCATGCAGTTTTAAATGTAGGCTGGTAAGAAAGGTGCCAACCCGAGGGGCAAGGTCTAGTGAGAAATAAGATAGGAAGAGAGGTGAGTTATAATGAGATAGCACAAATAGAAAGGTGAAGCACAGAATGACAGGTCAGGTAAACAAAGTAGCGAGGCAGAGAGGCAGGTAGAGCCGGTGGGATGAAAAGTAGAAAGATATGAGAAGTAGAGAGAAAAGAGGTGCAGATGAGGTAGAGAGATGAGGCTAATACAGAGGAAGGGCGAGGGAGAAGTAGAGAATGGTGAAATAGGGAGAGAGAGACAGAGGAAAGACAGATGTATTAAACGAGCGAGACATTGGAAGTAGAGAGAGTGAACGGAAACATAGAAGGAGATAGAAAGAGAGATGAAAGCAAAGGGAGTGATAGATGGAGTGGAGTATCACCAGTGCTACACAAGGCAGCATCGAGAGTCTTTTATACATTCGGAACTGAGACAATTCCGTTTCTGAAAACACCTAAATAGCTTTTTTCACAGTTTTCTAAGCCTTTGAAATTCGGAATGCTCTACGCTGATTGTTTATTCAGCGACGTTGCCTTTTAGGAAACGTTCAAAACCTTCTGTAAACTAGCACATCTGAGACTGTGTGGAAATGAAATGTATGAGCCGATTGCTAAAGTGTGGTACATTGAAAAGCACGTGGCTGCAGCCGTAAACAAAGAACAGTTTTTGCACTGAAAATCTTATACAACTATTTGATTGTGAATACATAGAAAAATGAGTATGTGCTCATGTAATTTATTATGCATGTGCTAAGGTACGGGGCAGGCGTTGGAAATCCCTGATACCAAAAAGCAGCTTTCTATCTTCTAAGGAAGAGGCTAAATACATAGAAAGCATAGAAAGAGTGCGCCACCAAAGAAATACATCTACAATGAGACGCACAGATCCACTAACACCTACAAACAAAAACACAAAAAACATGGACACACAGACACCTTACCACACACAATGGTACACACAAACACATAAAAACAAATCGAACACATTCACATAAACAAGCACACGCCAAAAGACACGCGTACGCCGCACACACTTAACTGACACTGAAGTAAAATAGATAATAATGATGGCAGCGAACTACACAGGTTACGGAATGAAGTACAATTTCAAGTAATAGGGGTCTCTACAGCAGCACGTAGGATGGGACCCTAACCTGGCCCCGTGTTCAAGGGAGCGCCGTTCACACTAAATCTGCAGCCCGATGTTGCGTGGGCAGAGACCAGGGACGGCGACGCGTTCAGACACAGCGGGCTGGTGACAGGCAGGGAAGCTCTGATTATTTCCAGCTATGCTCTCAGTAATGGTCAAGCAGAGAGCAAAAAATAAAGGCACGCACGCACATAGCCACTTAAACAAGCGCTAAAACACCTGGGTAAATAAATTTTAAAAAAGCAGAAAAGGTAGAAGGAAAGAGAACAAGCTGTAGCCCGGTAACTGACGAGGAGGGAGGGGGAGAAGGGAGGGGGTAGTGAGAGCAGAGAGCAGGGGGTGGAGGAGCATAGAAATAAAAGTGATTTGCGCGCTGTAAGGGTTGTAAGGCTTAATGAGCCATGACAGAAAACCAGATGGCGGCTCTGCGCGTGCTCGCGCGCGTAACCGCAAGCTTGAGGCCAGCAAAAGCGTGTGGTCGGACTTTTAAAAGCCCACTTACTAAATGTCTCGCCAGAGCAGCGCATGCGCTGGCTCAGGCGAGAGCTAAAAAGGGACAGCCCAACCTCATCGGCAATATATGCCAATGGGCGCACATAGATATTAAACAACAAAGGACTCAACACAGAACCCTGGGGGATTCCATAAGGAGAGCAGTGGATGTTAGAGCTTGCCGAGGTAGAGAAAACCTGAAACGTTCGATCAGCCAGGAACGAATGGAACCATTGTAGGGCAGAGCCTCCAAGGCCCAAAGACTGCAAGGCTTTTAACAAGACCGTATGAGACACCGTGTCGAAGGCGGCTCTGAGATCAAATAAGATGAGAGCCACCGTATCCCCATTGTCGTACTTGGGGCAGCCTTCCCAGGTAGAAGCACCTGTTCCCCAGGAGCGAAGAGGGAGCCCCTCCCTTCTCCAAAGACACAGTCTCCCCAGTGCCAATAATAGAACACACTAAGAGTAAACAAGTATCTTCAGAAAAGGAAGAGACCAGGGAGGACAATCTGAGAAAGTCCTAATGCCGCCAACATGGAGGAAACCCCGTCCAAATAGCCACAGGAATCCTATAGTAAATACAAAAAGAAAATAAACACGATTATTAAATAGTGACTGGAGAGTTTAGTTACTAATTTGAGGTTGTGTACTATCCCACACTTACTTGTATTAAGACTGGATGCGACCTCTTATAAGGATTCCTGTTGCGTGCAACCAAAGGATCTCAGGATATCCAGAAAATTAGAAAAAGGCTGGAGAGGATAGTGGCTCCTGAACCCAGCTTCTCAAATAACGGAAAGTAAAGAGTCTCTGAGCATACGTCTGCTCGTTCTCCAAAGTTCAGTTCTCGACGTTAAGATAACATTGTAGCAGTTCCGTAGTAATCATGGGGTAGGGATAACGTTATAGCATAATTTGGGGAAGTTAGTGTGTCTTTCACCGCACACCACAGCGTAGTGGAAGCTAATACGTTCAAACGTGAATGAAAGGAAACAGCTGGTCTCATAAGGCAGAAAAAGAAGTGAGTGAACGGCAGCAGCGCGACCTAGCGCTGCTCCTTCTCAGGGTGTTACAGGCAGCGGCTGCAGGCAGGAGAAAACCTTGAGTGAAAGACAGCAGCGCGACCTAGCGCTGCTCCTTCTCAGGGCGTTACAGGCAGAGGCTGCAGGCGGGAGAAAACCTCGCTGGCCTTCGTAGCGCGTCCTCGCGCTCGAGTGAAATTGAACACGGGAAGCGGGGATTTGAGGGCAGCTGGATTCCGTACGATACTTCTTGGATCCAGGGGTAGGAATCTTCGAAGGCAAGTCAGCAAACACGAAACAGGGCAGGGTTCACACAAAGAAAGCCAAGCACTAAGGCACCGTAGCCTAAGGCTTAAGAACCTCCCCACCACCTGACCAGTCCCAGAGCAGTATGGGACAGTACACAACCCACCTCCCTCGTAGAGCATTCTGGGAGACGTAGTTTGCACACTATACAGGAAGCCTGACTCCTAACAGTTCTCCCCCCAAAGGCCTCCTCACAGGTCTGGGTTTGGAGGGATGCAGTGCATGAAATCTTCTAATTAACAAAGGAGCATGCACATCTTCAGCGGGTTCCCAAGTTCTATCCTCGGGAGCATAACCCACCCAGTCTATTAAATACTGCAGTTTACCTCTATGTCTCCGGGAATCGACTATGCGTTTGACTTCATACTCCAACTCTCCTTGAACATTAACAGGAGGAGGCGGAGGTTCAGGGCTCAAGGGGGACTGTAGGGTTTTAGGAGAGAGGTATGAAAAACAGGGTGTATTTGCATTTCAGGTGGGAGGGCTAGTTTCATGGCTACGGGATTGACTATTTGAGTGATGGTAAAGGGGCCTAAATATCTGGGTTGTAATTTGCGAGGTCCGGCTAGTCGGAGATTTCTGGAGGCTAGCCAAACTTGATCACCCATATGATAACTAGGAGCAGGGCGTCTGTGTTTGTCTGCGTGACACTTCATGTTGTTTTTGGCTTCAAGCAATTCATATCGGGCTTTTTCCCAAATAGACAGGAGATGTGCATGGTGCTCTGTGACGGCTGGTGTGTGTGAAACAGAAGGGGGTAGGTTCAAAGGGAGGAATTTGGGATGATACCCTGTGTTAAAGAAAAAGGGTGATATCTTGGATGCAGAGTGAGTAGTATTATTATAGGCGAACTCGGCTAATGGTAAAGCTTGAACCCAATTGCCAGTAATAGTACCGATCAAGCATCTTAGAAACTGCTCAAGGGTCTGGTTTGTTCTCTCTGTTTGGCCGTCCGTTTGCGGATGATAAGCCGTAGAAAGACGATGGTCTATGTGGAGGATTTTGCATAAGCCTTGCCAGAACTTGGATACAAACTGGGGGCCCCTATCGGATACAATCATAGAGGGCAAACCATGAAGACGAACGATGTTTTGTATGAATGTATCTGTGAGTTCTAAGGCTGTAGGTAGCTTCTTAAGGGGAACGAAATGTGCCATTTTGGACAACATGTCCACCACCACCAATATAGTGGTGTACCCATGAGTAAGTGGTAGATCCGTTATAAAATCCATGCTAATGGATGACCAAGGGCTGTTGGGTACAGGTAAAGGTTGCAACAGCCCCGCAGGGGCACCATGTAACGTTTTCTGCCTTGCACAAGTAGGACAGGTCTTGACATATTCAATGATATCTTGTGTCATGCCTTTCCACCAGAACCATCTCTGACAGGTTTGTATTGTTTTCGCTTCCCCAGGATGTCCCGCCAATGGTAGAGCATGGCACCATTTCATAATTAGAGCCTGAGTTTCGCTCGTGGGGAGAAATAGTCGACTGTCATGAAAGAAGAGGTTGTTTGTGATCGTATTGAGGTGTTTGGTTAACCACTCTTCTTTATCTAGAGTAGCAAAGGCTTGTTCGAGACGTGCAAAGAAAGAGTCTGATTCTACATCGCCACCCTCTCCCACTGCAATGATCTTGTGAGCAGGGATGAAGGGTAAGGGTACCTCCACGGAGTTTTTTGTTCCTTGCCAAGTCGAGACAAGGCATCTGCTTTTCCTTGTCTCACCCCTGGGCGGAAATGAATCACGAAATCGTATTCAGAGAAAAAGGATACCCATCTCATCTGCCTGGGTGTAAGAGCCCGAGCTGTCCTAAAATATTGAAGATTCCGATGATCTGAATAGATAGTGATAACATGTGGTGACCCTAAGAGATAATGACGCCATTCCTGAAATGCCAGTTTAATGGCCAATAGTTCTCTCTCCCCAATGGTATAGTTTTGTTCCGCCTGAGCCAGGGTCTTTGAATAATAGGCAACGGGATGGAGTGTTCCTGAGTTAGGATCTCGTTGTGATAATACTCCACCTACCGCATATTGGGAGGCATCGGCTTCGACGTAATAGGGTTGTGTCTCATCTGCATGGCGAACGATGGGGGCAGTGGAAAAACTGTTTTTAGAGCTTGAAACGCAGTTTCAGCGTTTTGATCCCATTCATACACCACCCCTTTCTTCAGGAGTCTAGTGAGGGCTGTGATGAGATCAGAAAAATGACTGATAAACCTTCTATAAAAGTTTGCAAACCCTAAGAATGATTGCAACTCTTTGATAGTGGTAGGGCTAGCCCAATTAGTAATGGCAGATACTTTAGCAGGATCCATATGTATCCCTTCTGGAGAGATGATAAAACCCAGAAAGGCTACTTTGCGGGTATGGAAGAGGCACTTATCCAATTTGGCAAAGAGATGATTCTCTTGCAACCGACTCAATATCAAACTCACATGTTTGACATGTTCCTTCTCATTCTGGGAATAGATTAGTATATCGTCTATGTAGACAATAACAAATACATCAAGATACTCTCTCAAAATTTCGTTTATAAAGAACTGAAATGCCGCTGGAGCATTGCATAGTCCAAACGGCATTACACAATATTCATAAAGGCCAAACTTGGTGCGGAAAGCCGTCTTCCACTCATCTCCTTTTCTGACTCTGATCAAATGGTATGCTCCTCTTAGATCAAGTTTTGTAAAGATGGTAGCCTTTCGAACCTGATCCAAGAGATTGGAGATGAGAGGAAGAGGATATTTGTTCTTGATAGTCACCTTATTTAGGGCGCGATAATCCAGACATGCTCTCAGACCCCCTTCTCTCTTAGGAATAAAGAAAATAGGGGAGGAAACAGGGGAGGTGGAGTGTCTGATGAACCCCTTTTTAACATATCCTGTAAGTAATCAGACAAATACTTGGTCTCTGGTTCTGTGAGGGAGTATACTCTACTAACAGGTAAGTCCGCCCCAGGCACCAAATCAATCCTGCAATCATAGGACCTATGGGGTGGCAAGGCTATAGCTTTGATTTCGTCAAACACCTCTGAGAACTGTGAGTAGTCATCGGGCAACAGAGAACTTTCATCTTGTGAAAGGACACAACAGACGGGAGAATGCCAGTGGGTGATTTCTCGATAGCAATGGTTCATGCAATAGGGAGAACGTAACGTTACCTTCCTGGAAACCCAGTCTATATGTGGATTATGACGTTGAAGCCACGGGACGCCTAGAATAGCTCCAAAATTGGGGGTATTAATCAAGTCAAAGGTAATAACCTCAGAATGTCCGTTATCACACATCATGATAATGTCTGGAGTTTGGTAGGTTAACATGCCAGAGGACAACTCAGATCCGTCCACGGCTCTTACCTTTTCAGGATGTTTTTTCGGTATAAATTCTAATCCCATAGCTCTAGCAACAGCTATGTCCAGAAAATTTCCGGTTGCGCCAGAATCTAATAAAATAGCCATGTTTTGTCTCAGCTGAGATGTCAGAAGGAATACCACATTGATAGAAAAATGTTTGGGTACCGGAGCCGAGGTATTAGCCAAATACTTAGAGGTCTTGGTAACGGGAGGACTTGGAGGATCGACCTCTACATCCCTCAAGTCAATTAGTTTTCCGACTGCACAGCCAGGCTGGTTCGACCTGCAGGAGCTCTAGGAGCGATCTTGGGTCTAACTGGACACTCTCTAGCAAAATGACCTCCCTTACCACAATATAAACAAAGATTCAGTTTTCTGCGTTTTTCTCTTTCTTCACTAGACAATGGTCCTCGGATCCCTCCTATCTGCATAGGTTCGCTTGTGTCCTTAGCCTCTTTCTTGTCGCTTTTGGCCAGAAACAGTCGCGAGTACTCGCCTTTGGTCTTTTCCCCTTTTCTCTCCGCTAGGCGGTGATCTAACTTAACGACTAGATCCATAAATGCAGAGCAGTCTTCGGGAGGGTCCACTATCTGTGAGAGTATGTCTTTAAGCTCATCCTTAAGTCCCCTATAAAACAAGGAGGTTCTCTTGTCTTCGGGCCAATGTGTTTCTGTGACCAAGCGGTTAAAAGTAGTAATATACGTCAGTAAATCCTTTGATCCCTGTTTGAGGTTTAATAGCTCGTTGTCGCTGGCCTGCATGTAAGAGTGTCTAGCAAAAAGACTCCTCATCCTATCTTTAAACAAGACCAGATCGTACAAGATGGGGTCATCGTTTTCAACCAGAGGCACTGCCCAGAGCGCAGCATTCCCAGTCAGATATGAAATAATGAAGGCAACTTTCGCTGCGTCGTCCGGAAATGAGGCTGCTCTACATAAGAATTGAAGATGGCACTGATTCATGAATACCCCATACTTGTTACAGTCCCCAGTAAATCTTTCGGGCATAGCAAGAGGTGTCTGAGGAGGGGTGACAACGGTGACATTAACAGGTGAAGGAGTAGATACTGTGGGAGTTGAATTAGCATCGGGTGCAGGGACTTGAAAATGTGCGGGTTGTATATAGCTACGTTTATGTTTGGGATTAGTGTCTGATACTCTAACCTCTAATGATTTCTGAGTCCTCAATACCTGTATTTCTGAGATAAGGCGTTGGTTTTCGCCTCTCACTAACTTCAACTCAGTTTGCAGATTAACTACAGCTGTCGCTAATTCATTCAGATTGATTTCTGTGGCCTCGACCGATATGGCCTCGTCCATGATGGCTGCAACAGAAATCCGTCCTCGCTCCGGGGGAAAAAATATCGTGGGCTTGGCTTTCTGTCGTACTTGGGGCAGCCTTCCCAGGTAGAAGCACCTGTTCCCCAGGAGCGAAGAGGGAGCCCCTCCCTTCTCCAAAGACACAGTCTCCCCAGTGCCAATAATAAAACACACTAAGAGTAAACAAGTATCTTCAGAAAAGGAAGAGACCAGGGAGGACAATCTGAGAAAGTCCTAATGCCGCCAACATGGAGGAAACCCCGTCCAAATAGCCACAGGAATCCTATAGTAAATACAAAAAGAAAATAAACACGATTATTAAATAGTGACTGGAGAGTTTAGTTACTAATTTGAGGTTGTGTACTATCCCACACTTACTTGTATTAAGACTGGATGCGACCTCTTATAAGGATTCCTGTTGCGTGCAACCAAAGGATCTCAGGATATCCAGAAAATTAGAAAAAGGCTGGAGAGGATAGTGGCTCCTGAACCCAGCTTCTCAAATAACGGAAAGTAAAGAGTCTCTGAGCATACGTCTGCTCGTTCTCCAAAGTTCAGTTCTCGACGTTAAGATAACATTGTAGCAGTTCCGTAGTAATCATGGGGTAGGGATAACGTTATAGCATAATTTGGGGAAGTTAGTGTGTCTTTCACCGCACACCACAGCGTAGTGGAAGCTAATACGTTCAAACGTGAATGAAAGGAAACAGCTGGTCTCATAAGGCAGAAAAAGAAGTGAGTGAACGGCAGCAGCGCGACCTAGCGCTGCTCCTTCTCAGGGTGTTACAGGCAGCGGCTGCAGGCAGGAGAAAACCTTGAGTGAAAGACAGCAGCGCGACCTAGCGCTGCTCCTTCTCAGGGCGTTACAGGCAGAGGCTGCAGGCGGGAGAAAACCTCGCTGGCCTTCGTAGCGCGTCCTCGCGCTCGAGTGAAAGTGAACACGGGAAGCGGGGATTTGAGGGCAGCTGGATTCCGTACGATACTTCTTGGATCCAGGGGTAGGAATCTTCGAAGGCAAGTCAGCAAACACGAAACAGGGCAGGGTTCACACAAAGAAAGCCAAGCACTAAGGCACCGTAGCCTAAGGCTTAAGAACCTCCCCACCACCTGACCAGTCCCAGAGCAGTATGGGACAGTACACAGCCCACCTCCCTCGTAGAGCATTCTGGGAGACGTAGTTTGCACACTATACAGGAAGCCTGACTCCTAACACCCATGGTCCAAATGCCGTCTCAGCATTTCGGTAACCCCAAGTAACGTAGATTCAGTGGAGAAACCAGCTCTAAAACCCGACTGAGAAGGATGAAGGAATCTCAGAGACTCCACCAAAGAAGTCAACTGAAGGTTAATATGCTTTTCAAGAAGTTTAGAAAAGACCGGAAGCAGAGAAATGGGACAAAAATTAGATGGCATAGAAGGATCAGCATTAGGCTTCTTTAAGAGAGGGAGCACCATGGCATACTTCCAGTCAGAAGGAACAAAGCCTTCCTCCAAGAGGTGTTGAGAAGATCCATGAACAGCCGGAGCATAGGTGCCTCAAGCTGTTTCACCACGGAGATAGGAAGAAGATCTCTAGGAGAGCCGGATTTAATACTAGCCAAAAGATTGTTAACAGTAGTGGGTTCTAAAAGAGGCCATGCTTCCACCCTGATGTTAGATTCAACATTATCCTGAGACCGAGATACTTCCGTACTAACAGTAGTAGCGGTGGTATCAGAAGTCTGTGGAGAGCCAAGCTGGTTGTCATAAGATAAGGTAGAATAGATTTTCTCGACTTTCTCCACAAAGAAGCAAGTGAGATTCTCGCATTGCGTAGCAGTTAAGGCACACGGGGTAGTCAGAGTATTAGAGCCAGATAATTCTTTGACTACCTTAAAAGGGGTTTTAGGACAGTGCTGAGCTTGAGAGATTTTAAAGGAAACAAACTCGGCACGAGCTGCTTTACAAAGCATATGATACTCATTTAGAGCCTTTTTTATAGGCTATCTTAGCGTCTGACTTATAGTGTTTCCTCCATTGTCTTTCTAGAGTTTTACACTTGGATTTCTCAATCTTCAGTTTCTCTGTAAACCAGGGAGCAGGCAGCCGATGGTTGCCTGAAGATTTATAGGAAAGAGGGAGGCAGACGTCTACTGCATGAGAGATGAACTCAAGTCAGAAATAGCAGGCTTTTGTATTCCTTCCTTTCATATTCATAGTCCTTACTTTTTGATTGGCAAACTTAGCAAACACCACATAACTGTCCATCTGTGATGAACACCAATGTTTCGGATGTTTTTCAAAAACGCTGAATGGATTTTCACAAAATCACAGAATGATTGTGAATTGGACAACAGAAGTTCGCCTCATCCATGTATGGTGAAAATTCTAGCAGCGGTTGTCGCTGTGTGACAAAAATTCCTTTTATTGTAATTAACAAAGGGTTCAGTACTTTTGGGACCTCAATATAACTTTGCCACCTTGATGTTTCTTCTTGAAACTCGCAAAAACAACAATTGATGGACAGAATGCAGAACAATGTCATACATTCACCCCAGTAGAGATCTGGGCCTAAATCCATCGTTTTTTTGCTCACCATGCCATTCCAGTTTGAACCCAGCCATATGCAAATCAGTCTTGACCCTGTGCCTCATGGGAACAGTCCAGCCCGAACTGCCAAGCCAGGTCCTCCCTGGACTGGAAACAAGCATCCTAGGACCGGTTTCGGGGTTTCACCCCTCTTCAGCCAGGATAGCTTGATTCCAGTGGCATGGAGAGCACGGGACCCACGTCTGGGCATACCCGTCCCACTCGGGGTGACAAATGCAAAAACAACAATTGATGGACAGAATGCAGAACAATGTCATACATTCACCCCAGTATAGAGATCTGGGCCTAAATCCATCGTTTTTTTGCTCACCATGCCATTCCAGTTTGAACCCAGCCATATGCAAATCAGTCTTGACCCTGTGCCTCATGGGAACAGTCCAGCCCGAACTGCCAAGCCAGGTCCTCCCTGGACTGGAAACAAGCATCCTAGGACCACTAACAATTCAATGTGGCCAAATCAAACTTTAGGAAACTTTTAAGCAGTTCAATTTAATGATAATAAAGCTATTAATGATTCATTATGTGTCATTTCAATGTGGAGAGCAATTTGACTTTAACTATATACAGCACAACTGGAAATATGTGATTCTGCCGCAGCAGCATTTTTCCGCATATTTAAGAAGCTGCCGATTTGCCACATAATCCATCATCTTGTCCTTAATATGCCGCACAGTGGAAGCTTCTTCACAAAAGTATCTAATCTCCTTTCAGTTGCTTATCGCTGCATCTGTGCATTAAACTGATACTAAAGAGATGAAACATTTGCCCCGACTGTTTAAATATTTTTTTTACATTACAAAATAATGAAGTAATATTTTCACAAAATAGGCCGCATTACATCGTATAATTTGACCTTTCTTACTGCATAATTTAGTCAACACTGCCGCATAATTTGTTCATTCCCTGCCACATACTGCCAGCAGTCCTGACTATATGTAAATGAGTTTATTTCGGCTACAACGCACACATATAAAAATAATAAAGACAGGTAACTAAAATATTCACTACAAGTATTAAAAACAAAAACTTTTATGATAACTACAAGAGAGAGAGAAAGAGAGAGAGGTGGGGGTGAGAAAAATGGAGCGAGAGTACAGGGGTTCAACACTCATGAACTTTCTCCTGGTTTTGTATTCAATTGAAGCTGCTGTTTGAAAATGATTCATTGTGCGGCGTATGCGGTGAATAACAACCGGGGACCTGCGCCCAGAAAAAAGTAATCCCAGCTCAGGGGTGGCTTCAGAAGAGCACAAACAATTAATAACTGCTCAGCATTTTGTATTGATTGAATACGCAAAAAGCCAGTCCTAGTTAATAACTCTGGTAAGTGTATAAATATTTAAAAATAATTAATTTCACCCACAAAGGGTCTAATTAAAGGTTAGTGAAAAGGATGCGCATTGGCTCTCAAAGCAAATAACACGGTCTGCTCAGAGCCAGGCGGAAGAAAAATATGCTATAATTAAATCTCGCAGGGAAGTAAGTCAGAGGGGTGACTTGAAATTAAAGCTCCATAAAACCAACACAAAGGCGGGAATTATCTGCCTCCGGTGCATCTCGAGAATCCAATGTACTCAGAATGTCGGCAGTAGCCACTGCGGCCCGTATATTCGTCTTTTGAGAAATGCGCCGGGTTTCCAGGACTACAGATGAGATCAATATTAACAAGCGGGCTCGGCCCAGTTCTGGTTTGTTTTCTCTTGGCAAACAGCGCTCAATTATCGTCTTACCTACAAGGCTGGGAAATGACAGTCTACAGAGGAACGTGCCTCGGGGGGGAAGGAAAGCCCATTGCTGAACACTGGCGCCACCTTGAGGCCGAATGAGGTGAAACTTCGTACTTATTACAGAAGTACCTCTGAGGACTTCATTGCCCAAGGGACCAGGGGCCTCATTTACGAGGCCCTAGCAGCACTTTTGCGCCACCGGAGCGTCACTTTTTTGAGGCTTCGGTGGCGCAATGTGCCGCAGCATATTTGCAAGGCCACGCAAAGCCACTTTAAGTGGGTTTTTATGGCCTTGTAAATATGTGCCCCTTTCACGCAGTACACTTTGCAAAAGGGGCGTTCCATGGGTGCTGCTAGGGGCGTTCCATGAGTGCTGCTGTGGGTGTTGCTGCGCAACACCCATGGAATCTGACACATTCCCAGATTTACGAGGAATCTTAAACCTGGGAATGGGTCAGAATCTAATGCCACCCGCGGGGTGGAGTTCGGGAGGCTCAACAAGGTGAAATATCCTTATTTCTCCTTGTTATTTCCTCATTCTACGTGTGCTCTATTCGAGAAAGACACCTCTCGAGATTGTTTTTGTGCAGGAAGGTGTGCCTTCCTGCACAAAACAATCACCCCTACAACGCAGACACTCTTGCACCATGGTGCAAGTGTGCCTGCATTGGCGCACAGCTGCCCATTGTGCGCCAGTGCAGGGGGACAGGACAGGAATGCGCTGTATCTCATAGATATGACACATTCCTGTCCTTTTCTTTTGACGCAGTACAGCACAGCAAGATTCCTTGTGGTGCTGCCCTGTGCGAAACCTCGTAAATGAGGTCCCAGATGTGTACAGCACCTAGGGTTACCGGATGACTACATGACACCAGGACACTTTGAGAAGGATTCACAAATCTATTTGGACTCCCAAACTCAACTTGGCTTGATTTTAAAATGGAAAATTACTTTTGCAATTTGGTAATATGAGAAAATGCACTTGTAAATCAATGTGCTAATAGGTAATGTTATAACAGATTAGTGTGATATTAATGGAGACTGAACCCTCTTTTAGGGAAGGTGAGTGGTTTAACTAAAGCAGAAATGTCATGCATGTTTGCTGAACAGCTGCACATACATTACTTTGTGAGTAGTCATAAACTTCTGCAATGCACATACCCATCCATTGAGTTGATGGAGATTTTTGGCCTTATTTTGAAATGGTGGATGGGATAAGATGTCAAAACTTGACATATATCCCTTCCACCCTATTACAAGTGCCATAGGCTATCATGTACTCGTGTGTTATAATTAAGGCTCCCAGTTTGCCATTTTTACGGATTTTTACAGATAAATACAGAGAGAAAGCAATGTGTTTTCTGTCTGCATTTATTTTTAAAAGTGGATAAATACAGAAAACTGGGCTTCTTTTAAGTGACTCTCTGTGCTGTCTTTCATGAATCATACCCAAAAGCCGAGCTGAAGGACAGCATAGGAAGTTAAAAAACAGGACGACATTTCTTTAAATAACGACATATGTCAACATACATTTGCTATATAATGCTAATATTTACCTGTGGATGTATTGTTATGTAATATTTTTCTGCTTAAATAGCTAAAACATGACAGACATCAAAGTATGACTGCTTGTCTATCAGTTAAATAAATATGGAAATGTACAGTTTTACAACTTCATTTATCCGCAAAACACTAAATAAATATGGATAAACACAGATAAAATGGCCCAAAAATAAATATGGATAAATACAGACGGAAATGCTAAAAAAATAAATACCATAAAACCGGGAGCCCTAGTTATCATATACGAGTTTGTTACCATGTTTGTGACAGGGAAGCCTGTCTGCCTAAATCAAAATAAGGCCCCTTGAATCCATTTAAGAAGGGGCTTTGTTGAAAGGGAAAAATACTATCTCTGGGTATGAAAAAAAGCATTTTCACACTTTTGTATTTGTTAAAGATGTACAATTACACATGTGTAAATGCTCAAAGAGGTGAGTACTCCCAAAAAGCTAGATTGTTGCAACTTCAAAAAAATAACCATAGCATTATTATTTTAGAGCTCCAAAAATGGCCTTATTCAACTTCAAATCTATTGGTGGAAATTAAAAAACAATTGTGAATCGGACTCCTGTTTTCAAGTACTTTCTTCCAATTAACAAATCAGTCCATTGTGTGAGTCAAAGTTGTTTTGATTATTCATTCATTTTTGCGATTTACAAGCGTACAGTTACCAACAATCAACTTGAGAAAATATGTGATAAAAGCAGTAAAACGCCTAAAAATAATGTTTGGCTCAAAGTTTTCATTTGGAAAAACTGAGACGTCCTCTCATCTGGTAACATGGACATAGCCTATTATGTCAGATGGAGTGCGTTTGTCAACTTAGGTCTTGTCTTGCTGACATGCGGTGATATTGCTTGACATCATGGTAATCTGTGAAAAGACTAGCCATTCTGCCACTGTAGCATACTACCAGTGGACTGTAAGCTAGGGGCAATGCTTAATTTGTACAAAAATAAGTGCCAGGTCTCTCGTCAGGAGGCCACTGCAGCTTGCACCACACATTGTTCCTGCCATGCTGCCAATGTCATCACACTCCTACAAGTGTGACAATTTGGGCTATTCCAGGCCTCCAAAGCAGTAAGAATCGCTTGGGCAGCAGGTAATAGTCATTTTTTAATGTATATCGAATTAATAATGAACTGTTTTTGTGGTCATCTCTAAATTAGCCAGACAGTGCCACCTAGTGGCAGACTGTCACAAGTGCCAGTTTTGACAATTAAGTGCCGGTGCTGAGATCCAGAAACCACGGGCTCAAATTAAGCACTGGCTAGGGTCTACTTTCTGAGCCGGATGGACTGCCATGACCCACCATGTCCCCTTCCCATAGTCCTGATATCTTACAGACTGCGGCTGGTTTGAACAGTTTGGCTAGCGCTTATTTTGGTTTCCAGTCAGGCCATGGTGAAGGTTACAACTAGAAGAAGCTTCAGACTTGCTCTTAATATAGCATTTAGGGACGTGAAAAGATAGAGAAGTTGACCTTCACCAAATTCAAGAGTTTTTTTAAACTTTGGCAATGTTGAGAACTTTAGGTTTTGGTATTATCACACGATATGCATGTATTTTAATGGATAAAAAAGTACAAACTCTCAATGGGAAAAAATGGTATGCTATTACTAGGAGATCAGATGGGATTCATAGAATTTGGGTGCCACCTGACAGTTTAGACATCCATAGGTTATAAGTGCAGAATCAATGGGAAAATAAAAACATTTGATATATGAGGAGCCGGAGAGAAAGAAATCTCAAGATGAGTGATCATAAGTCAAGTATACATCATTGAGTGAGGTCACCGTCAGTTACTGTTTAATGGCAATTAAACAGTCACAGTCTATAATCAAAGAATGCAGTACATGTTGATGAAAAAGTGTAGTAATCAGATCTGGCAGAGTTTAATTTGAGGCCGTTGCTCCTGGTTCTCGCCACCAGCACCTAATTGTCAACACCAGCAGTTATGAGAGTCTACCACATTGTGGCACTTTTTTTTAGAAAAAAGCACAACAACAGTTGTTTTTTATTCAATATTCATTAACAGGGGCTAATACCTGTCCCCAAGCCATTCTTATAGTGTTGGGCGCCTGCAATAGTCAGAATTCTCACACTTGTAGGAGGAGTGTGATGGTTAGTAGTTTTGATGGCACAGTCATTGGCAGCGCTGTTAAGAGCAGTGGGTGGTGCAAGCAGTATCGGCCTCCTGATGAGGGTCCTGGCACCTATTTTGTTTTATAAATGAAGCCCTGGGGTCCTGTGAATGAAGCTCATAGAGCACAGAATGGGGTAAGTGGTGAACACATGAAAAAGACAAAACAAGGATCAAACAGACATGAGGTCAAAGCATTTCATGAAAGGATGGGATTGCTTGAAACAACTTCAGTAGTAGGCAGCATTGGCAATTGGATGCTTATGGTCACAGCAGGCGGCAATTGGCAAATGTCCACAGTAGCTTAATAAAAAAAACAATCACCATGCTTCTATAAAGACAGGGACACCAAGCACACTACAACCCAGGACAGGCTGAAGGACGTGTCAAGAACAAACAGAAGGGTGAGGATAGTATTCATTTGAAGACCCTCAGAATGTGGCACTTTAACATCTAACTCATCAACACTCTCCACCACAACAACCCATCCTGCCCTGATGACAAATACATGCTCACTAAGCAAACACAAGGAGATGATGGACGGAGCGCGGACACTTTTCAGACACTCCAGTCACAGATCTGGGTTGAATCCATCATCGTTCTTTAGCTCACTTCGCCACCCCAGTACAGACCCAGCTATATGCACATCAGTCTTGACCCTGCGCCTCATGGGAACAGTCCAGCCCAAACTGCCAAGCCAAGTATTCCCTGGACCGGAAACAAGCATCCGCCAGGCTAGCTTGAATCCAGTGGCAAAGTGAGCATACTTGCTCATTGCCATTCAACCAAAAGCAGCCAGCCACATATGAGGTAACAGCTTCCCACTTGGACGGCAACGGTTGTGAAGGAGAATCCGAGATAGGGGTCAGGGCAGATATACACAGTTTTTGGAAAGTCATTTACCGGGTTTCGAAACTTGAAAGGGAGGTTATACCTTACACTCAAAACGTACGTGGAAAATGCCTCCAGCAAATCATTTTCTGCCCAAACTAGTATCATGTGGGCAACATTATGTGAAATTTTATGTCGGAAAATCTCACAAAATTTGACTGAAGGGAAATTCGTGAATTTCATGAATTGTGCGGGCATAATACAAATGTCACACATGCCTAATTTCAGCTCCAGACTATCAGGATTACCACAAGAAATAGCAGCAAGAATCAGAAAAGAAAAACTATGAGAGAAGAGAGATAATATTGAGGAATATAAACCCAGATGGATTACAGGGTGAATATGGGACTGACAATGTGTGGGGCCTTCCCCACACTTCAGTATATCCTTGGCCCTGTTTAAAAAGAATTGTTACCAAAAATACCATCTGAAAGAAATATTGAGTCATAAGTATCAGTTCCAAAAATATTACCCAATTTTGCATAGATTTTCTAACATTAGCTATAAAGAGACATTATTTTGTAACTTAAATTTAGGACACTATATTTGTGTTCGGTAATATTTTAATTAGGATATTCTGGTACCAAACTGCATCCCTCAACTGGCCCCAACTACTGCCTTTACTGCATCCCATGCCCAGGGGCCGGCACAGGAATACATATACACACCTCATGCAGGCATCAAACAGTAAGAACTCTAGTAGACACTTCTTCCCAAGCTACAGTTTTTGTATTCTCCTTCCAGTTCAGTTTGCAACTTCCACCTTTAATATATGTTCAGTGCTGGTCTTCAGCTCATAATAGGGTGACTGAACTTGCCACTCCCATCCCTCACCCCTCAATCTAAGCCAGCTCACCAACAAATCATACACCATGCTCTGTGCTGCCTAAAGGTGAACAGTGGCCTGAAGTGAGGTGGCATCTGTAGGGCAAAGTGTCTACTTCTGTGCATCTCTGTGGAGAAACGTGCATCAAAAAATATTCAAGTGGGAGGTTTTACTTACAGGTGCAGAGTTATGAAGTTTACAACCTTCACAACTTCATGACAATGTTAACTTTTCAACTTTATACAGTGTTGCTGGCAGAGTATTAATATCACACACCAACACTATTGAAACAAGTTATTCTCCATGTGTGTGCTAAAAACACTAACTCCAGGAGTGACCTCATAGCTTCCAATCGTGCTAACATTATTAGTGCATCACGATAATACCTCTAGATGAGGTCACAGGTGTGTTATATGAGCCCCAACAGACTGGCAATAGATGGGCTTGATGGCCTCATAGGCCCTATCTGGTGTCACACTAAGCTTAAAGTTAAACAAAGTCCTTTAGTACAATGTACCCTCAGTGACCAGTTTATTCACACTGTCCTCATAAGGTATTGGTCAGTAGCTCTGCCTTTTTCTCTAACGATGCTGCTCTTTAGAGCGCAGCATTATCTGACCCTCATCTTAGTCTGTGATTTGGGTATGGCATCATGTACAGATGGGACAATTATGGTATTTTGGGCAGAGCCTGACTTCGAAGCTTTCTTGTTTAAGGGAAACATAGTATGGTACTAGAAAATAGTGATTGACAAAGGTACTGTGTCCATTATCTCATTAACAAATATATTGTTCATTGGAGTTGACAATACAACATCTACATGCAATGGAGCCTATTTTTAAAAAAAAAAACATTTCTCCATGGTATTCATGTCAGATGATATTTACATCCCCATGATGAAGAAAATGTCAAATCACTCATTCCCTGTAGTTTGATCAGCTACAAGTTAATTATTAGGGAGGCATGAAGGGTCATAGACCGTAACCTCATGTTACCAATCTGAAGATATGAGATACATAGAGAATGAATTGAACACACGACTGCCTCTCAAGGTTCATGCACAGGGAGCATAGAAATGCACATTACACTAGAGTAAAATGTTCTCAGGGTTAAACACCAAATTTAAATTATGGCTCTGAACACACAAAGGCAGGTTTAGTTTGAGGGTCAAAATATCTCATCCCCTTGATGGTTCCACTCTAGTTTTGGAGATCCCATTTCAGTGTCTCTTCGCTGCTAACCACTCTAACGTGCTGCTGAAATTGATGGTCAGTACACTACAATAAAAGGGAACAACAGAACATAAATTGTAAATATTAGTGAGACCTCAAGGATGGGACTCTTCTGTGGTGGGTCATGTGAAATCGAGTTGGTATGTTGAAGCTCCGAGCCTCTTCCTCAGTGTCTGATTTCCTGAGATTACATTTTTTGAAAAAAAACATAAGATTCTTTGTGTTTTATCAGTGCTGTAAAACCTGTTATAGTCAAATAATTATTGAACTTGTTGGTCCTAGTTGCTTAGTTGAACATTGGAATCTTATCGAGTACTGCACTCCCAATGTGCCTGCCATGCCTAGTAAGGGGGTCTAAACATTATGGGGCCGATTCCGATCTCGGCCGGTAGGGCTCCGAATCGGATCCGGCTGAACCGGATCCGATTCGGAGGCCTTATTCCAGACCGATTCGTACAGTCGTCCCAGCGAGCAAATACGATGCGAGCGCAGGCGAAATCGCCGGCCGACTCGTTCCCGGGTCCGAACCGCTCCGACCGACTCGTACGGACACGGCTCGCGCCACGCAATGGAGACGTTTCCCGACCGAGCAAGTACGATGCGCGCTTCGAACAGCCCGACCGACTCGTAGCGTCCGGCTCGAAAGAGCTGTCGGAGCCGGACTTCGGGGGTCCGTGTCGGACCCTCCTGCACGCGTAGCCGCATGGGTCGCACACAGGTGTCCCCCCTACACATGCATGTACGGTGCGAGTCGCACCGATGCGTACCCACTGTAGGGGGCCCCCCTGTTCGCGACGTACCCATTCAGTCAATGGGAGCCCGTGTACGCGTTGTACGACCGGCTCCCATTGACTTCAATGGGAGTCAGACCGAATCGAGTCGGGCAGCATGCGGCCGCATCGTACTCGCTCGGTCGGACTGCGGGAGTCCGGCTCGGTCGGAAATCTCTCCGGATCCGGCTCGGTCGGAGAGATTTTCGGCCCGAATCGGAATCGGCCCCTCAGTGTCACTGATCTGCTAGAAAGCCTAAGAATGAGATCTGATACACGTTGACACCTGGATCTACCTCTGGAAAGATGGCAAATATTCAGAATTTGTTTTATTAGATGCAGGCTTTGACCTGAGGTGTGGACTGGCAAAAGATCAGGGAAGGAGTTCATTTACCTTCACCACTTTTATGTAGCTTTTATTTAAAAAAAAAAAATCACAACCTTTGGGGATTTTGCACAGTTTGCAAATTTAAAATGAACTGAGCAAAACAAATTGTAAATAGTAAGATTATTTAATGAAAAAATCCAGCTGGAACTACTTTTTGAATGAGAATCTTTGACACAAAATAATGTAAGGAGGAACATTTACCTACAAAACCTTTTTTTACAAGAATTTGTTTTTGCCCTTTGTTATAGCACGGGCTGTTGCATTTAGAATTCTTGCCTTATAACTGTAGAAGCAGCACTCATATTTCTGCTCAATAGTAAATCGAAGCATTCAAGCCGTGCCACGTAAAAGTCTCACTCTCATGTCTGGAGAGGTAAGAAATACTCAAGGAGCTTTCTCAGCTCTGACATCTCTGAAAGTTTGCATTTTTGTATATATTTGAAGTTCGAGTGTGACTGTCCCACAATTCAGCTACTGCACGTGTTTTGTCTTCTGTGTCGGTTTTGTCATATGATCCTCATTGGTGCCCCGTTTATGAAAACATATACATTTGTGTTCTGTATGTGTGTGCCTTAGCAGCTGAGATCACAGGGAGTCTGGTATCCCCTTGTCACCTGATTCTGTGACATACAGGCTCTTTTCCTTTTGTTAATAAACGTTTTCAGACTTCAAGATCGGTGTGAGGACCTATTTCCCTTGTAGAACCTAGCCCAAGGGCATTAGAGTGATTTACAATAGAAACAGACTAGATTATATATGTTTTTTAGGCACAGCAAGATTAGGTGGTTTGTCAAATTTCACAGGATGTTGTGCAGCAGCAGGGACTCCAGCCTGATTCCCCATGTCCCAAGGTCAGGTGCTGCTCTATCCACTTGGGCACATCCAGTCGCAACTGCTACGGGGAAGTAGTGGCGGGGCATGGGGACAGGGGGAGGTTAAGAATAAAAGAAAAATTCACTTACCTGCCGGCCATCGCTTCTCCTCCGTCCTCTTCAGTCGAGAAGGAAGCAAACTCCCCTAGCCAATCATGACGCTGTTGCCACCAGCATGACAGTAGCGTCGTGATTGGTCTGAGCACCGTGGATCAGCGCTCAGACAGGCAGTGGGAGCCTGTGCATGTTCTCCACCCAGGCTGTGCAATACAGCCAGGTGGAGAACATGCTAAGTGCGCATGACTGTTTGGCTGGCCAAAGATGGCCGGCCAAACCGTCATGCGCACTTAGAAAGTGCTCAACACTCCCCCCCCCACTCTGTGACCTTCAGAGCCTTCTGAAAGATAAAATGATAATAACATGGTGTTATTATCATTTTATTTTTCCTGTGGGTCGACGTTCCTCCGCCTCAGCGGAGGAGCCGCCACTGGCTACATCTCGTCCCCACTGTGCTTCAAGCAAAGTCAGGCAAGCAAAGGTAATTCTCTTTTCCCATTTCAACTTGAAGCAGAAGAATTTTGCTAGGTCTAATTTCTTCTAAATCCAAATGAATCATTTTTTTTCAATGAGAAACAGTGCCTAGCATAGGAAACGCTATTGTGTCAAACGGTGATTGCGGGGTCCACCAGAAGCAAGCGGCATGAACAATGCCCTTGATGGTAGGATCCTGGTGGTTGACTCCTTGCCAATGAAACTGAGCTGAAGATGGAAAAGGAAACTTCAAGAGTGAAATAATTTTTGAGCACCTTGGCCCCCAGCCCATAAGCGTAAATTATATTAGTATGCTAGATATAACGGAAAATCCCACACCACACCCAGGCGGTCGATATTTATGTAGTATGCAGTGTCTGGCCTTGGAACAGAATTCTTTATGTAAAATAACTAATGCATTCATGAAAATCAAAATAGCTTGTATTGTTAGTATATTAATAAGTCAGGCTGTAAGATTGCTTTGTGATCCATCATGAAACCGCTGTCTGCGGCTGTTCTTAAGGACTGTGAGGTCAGAACCATCTGGAGCCAATTTGTCAAAACTCCACAGGAGACTCAGATCAGAACAGTGATGCATTTGTGGGCTTAAGTATTGCTCCCTGCTACATATGAGAACAATAATCCTAGTAAATACACATTGGAGGTGGGAACTGCCTGTGCTTTGTTAAGCCATCAAGCAGCCGCGGCCTGTGCATGTAAGGGCGGCGGGACGAGTGGAGGGGGTTTCGAAAGATGGCGACGAGGGAAAATTAATTATTGATTTACTTTTCCCTCGTGGTCGTCTGTCGAACCCCCTGCCAACCCGGCCCACCGCCCCACTGCTCTTACCTGCACGGGCCACGGCTGCCATCCTGTAATAATACCTCCTGGTTGGACTTGATTGACAAGGAAGCAGGCCACGATGCAGAATTCTACAAATTATATATTCCTTCATACGATTTGTGGACATTTCCACTTGTCAGTGGGATTATAAAAATCCTTTAGGATTACAGAGGGAAAGTTACAATAATAATAAATGTCAACCCTATAAGTGCTCCTAACCCAGTGGATTTTACACCAATTGAAGAATTGGCTAGTAATTAGTTTCATATAATGTGCACCTCCAGATTGGTAAAATATTTTTCCACTGCACTGCAATAACATATGAGGGTGTTTTTGGTGTCTTTCACACACCTTCGCTGGAACTAAATTCAAGTGTATAATTTGGTTATGAAAATCATTTAAAGGCTTTGTTGAGGAAATCTACCACGTGAGTGTTTGCTGACTTTCCAATGGCTACTTCCTTTTCCATCCTGCAGCGGCGGGGCGTTGGGATTCGACAGACGACCACGAGGGAAAATTAAATAAATAACTAATTTTCACTCGTTGTCGTCTGTCGAGATCAACCCCCACCTGGCCCCGCCGCCCCATCGCTCTTACCTGCACGGGCTGCGGCTATTCCCATCACCAATGCAACTGGCCCATTCATAAACATATTAATACGGAAAATTCACCCTATTATTGGAGTTTCCACTGTTATAAGTTTCATCTGCAAAAATAAAATTTATATGAATAAGGATGTCAGAATTTGCGTTGATTTTAGCCTGATTTGGAACCTATGGGCTGATTTGTTTAGATTTTACTCTGTGTCTGCGTGTCATACTCTCATAATACTCCCAGGTTACTACTGATTTCCTGTTGCCAAATTCACAAATACTTTATATGAATAGGCGTAACTTACTTTTGTACTACTCCCTGGCTTACCTTTGTAATTCATGAGTAAACTTGAAGTGTTACATGAGTAAGTTACAGGAAAATCTTTGTGAATCGAATGTTCGGCAACCCTACACCTCAAAACGTGATAAAAACAGCACTGTTGATTGGGGGCACCAGGAAAGGTTTAAACATTCCACCCTAAGCCACAACATCGTTGCTTTAAGAACAATTTGTCAGACTAACTTTTTTTCTGTTCCGAACTCTGTCGTCAGAAAGGTGCCATATGTTACAGCGCTGTAAAACACCAAGGACATCGAGTGTGTGTAATGAGATAGCACAGTTAAAGGGAGCAGCTGTCTGAGAATAATTAAATCCCGATTACACGCCACTGAGCGTATACATTACATGCATATGAATCCATATGGAGCAGGTTTTTCATAACTCCTTTTTTGCTGCTATGTTTATGTGTCTATTTCATATGTGTGTTTTTGTGTAGCGATAAATATGCAACTGCGTTGCAGTTTTGGCGCTTTCTGCAGCAAAAAATGTTAGGAGCTACAATGCATTAATTCATGTTTATGGTCCGGACTTACAAAAACGGGAAAGGTACATAGAAGGCCTTCCTTCCGGTTGGGTCCGAGACAGAGGAAGTGGCTTCAGTCTCTCTGAATAATGATGATAATTACAGAGTTGACCTCTTGACCTCTTGCCTCTCTGCAGCCTATTTGCTGCTGAGGGATTGTGGGAAGGGCAGGAAGTGAAATCTACAGAATGTAAATCTGGTTCTTAGAGTCTGGTTCGCTTTTTGCTACTGTTACAGCCTTCAGAAGTAGAGACCGGGGATGAATAGTGCCAAGGGTACTAAGGGCTCTATTACGATGGCGGGCGGACAAAGTAGTCCGCCCGACACCGCAACGGCCAAAGGGACCGCCCGCTATAGGTGCGGCGGTCCCGCACCTGCAATTATGATGCCACCGCCACCATGGCGGTGGCATCCCCTATTCCCAGCATTGTGACGGGCGGTGCTCACAGCACCACCCGCCACAATGCTGGGAATGCACGTTGTGCATTGACATGCACAAGGTGACAGGCACCGCGCGGTGCCTGCCACTTTGTCCATGCTAATGTGCACCCCCACCCCCCCCCAACATCCTGGGGGCCCGCTACAGGCCCCCAACAGCAAAGACCACATGTCTTTCCATGGCGGCTGCTTTCCGCCATCATCATAATATGGATGGGGGTGTCTTGCATACACCGCCACCATATTATGCATGTTTTCCGCCCGGTCGACGAGTCGACCGGCGGAAAAGCGGCGGACGATCTTTCCGTCCGCCGCGGACCCCCCAGCCATCATAATGTGGCGGGGGGTCTTTCTGGTGTGGATGGCGGGCGGTTCGCCCCCGCCGGTCTGGGGGAGAACCGCCCGCCATCCTAATGGGCCCTTAAGAGCGAGCCCGGGGCAGCACATGGTGCCCTTGGCTACCCCTAAGTGATGTCAATGCTGCCTTACCAGCTGTGTGGGGGAGGGGTTCTTAAAGAGCAAGGGCCTCCGCTCTCGTGGTGGAGACCTTGCCGCCAGGGCCCGACTGGCCGTAGTGGGCACCGGGCATTTTCCCGGTGGGCCGGAAGGGTGGGGGCTGTTTTTGACACTGGAGGCCGGTTTTGCAACAGTGCTGCAATATCGTCCCCCCTGCAACAAAAGCAGCAGCAGTGTTTCCCACCAGCATGCCCCCCCCAACACCCTTCCCCCAGAGTCGGTCAGACTTATTTGCTTTCTCATTCCGGCCCTGCTCGCCGTCGTGTGGGAGTCTACGCACTCGGGGCGAAATTTTACAATGAGAATTCTCATTGCAGAGATTCTGCCCCCAGTGCGTAAACCCCCCCACGAGTGCGGAGGCCCTCTGTGAATCAAGCCCCATATCGATATAAACATTTGGCTTGGCAAGCTCTCTTTCATGTCTCTTCCCCTTCTCAAGCGTGCCTTATGGGTTAAGGCCTTATATACAGGTTGGAGGATGGAACACCTCCATCAAACCTTGGTGGATATACTGCATAACAAGTGTCTTAGGCTATAAAGTACTTGTAATATGGCAGATGCGCCTTCCGCCAATGTTGTGATGGAGTATACTGTCCCCCAAAATGTAAATAAGGCCCAAATAGTATTTTCAGTTCAGGCCTGATGTTAGTGATCCTTTTGTATTTTTAAGAAAACTTTATAGCATGTAAATCATATGTTAAACATATCAAGTTAACCACTGCACAAAAACACAAAACAACACTGAGGAGTCAAATTATTTATGACACTGTTTCCTTGGTATATAGCCAAAGCATAAAATGTACCACTAAATTAAATAAAGACAAACAAAAGTAAAAAAAAAATACAATAATAGTTTTGTCCACATGTATTACTTGATGTAGACCACGTAATTATTGTACACTATGTTATCGACTTAAATGCTTCCTTAGCTTTTAATCACTTATTCAAAACACATAGATTAGTATTTTTGTATTCAAACACATCGTTTTCCATGTGTTCACAATAAGAAAAATTGGTAACCCCTTGTTTAAAAAGTCTATTTTTATTTCATATTTTCTATTTTATTTAAGAGAGTATAAATTGCACTGCTGTAGTTATTAGTTTTACTTTTACAGAACAGAGTTTAAAGCCTCAGGTCACAATCGGAGCTGCAGAAGGTAAACAGTGGACATTACAGCACTGTTACCTTCTTTCTTGGCATTGTCTTTGCTACCTTGAGGCCAGGGGTCACAAAGGTAGGCCCAGGGGTGCCAAGGGTCAAGCCAGGGGTCCCACAGGGTCAGCTACTACATCTGGCCATGCCTAAATGACATCCATGCCTAAAACCTTTAAGGAGTAACAGTACTGGTTCACTTTAGTTGAACCAGTTACACTAACACACCTGAAAACAATGATTTGTAAGAAAGGCTCAGTGCTTAACTTGTGGAAGCATGAGTGCTGGTGGCCAGATCTCAGGCTCAGAAGCGTGCAGCTAGTGCTATTAAATGTTAACACAAGGAATACCAAGGCTCGTAGTCTTTAATCCACCTTGTGCCTCTCTAACCCTCTACCAGACACCCCTTGCCGCTTTGTCTCATTTTTGCAGGGTCCTGATTTCTGTTTTCCCCTCTTTTACTCTCTGAAAATGTCTTATGCAGAAAAATAAGTGCTGCTCCCAAAAAATGAGTGTCAGTGGGCCCCACCGGCAACCATCTGCTCAAAATAACACTACAAATGCCTATGATAGGAGATTTGTGTTTTGGTTACATCGAGGCGTCTGGTAATGTTAACTAAAAATATTCTCCTTTTCCAAAGATGAAGTGAGTGCTCAGTCATTGTGTCTGGGGCTAAGTGGGGAAGACAGATCTGACTCGTACCACTCCCTACAACACTGGTGTAACGAAACTTGAGGGGGCCCCCCTGGAAGGTATGTGGAGGGGCCCCATCCAGACTTAATCAGGAGCTCTCCAGCCAGAGTATTGTGCTGAGGGGGCCCCCTGCAGCTCGCGGGGCCCCCGCACCACAGGGGCTGTGGGGGCCTGTGTTACCCCACTGGCTACAACCTTACTGGTTGGGGGACTCTGGTAAAGGGGACGATTAGTGCTATTGAGGAACAATGTGTGTTATCCCCATGTCTTTCCCATGCATTCTCCACTTAGATTTATGTCCCCTGCTGCTCGCCCAGAGTGAGTGTAAAGTAATAGAATGTTGATGTGTGCCTGGTTGAGTGAATTTCAGTTGGAGTGTGTGGACTGAGCAGCACAAATACTGCTCCCAGTTGGGCTTCCTTACTACCATCTTTACCTGCAACCTGAGACTTCTACCTTGAGAATAAACCTTATCCTGTTTCACCTATACTACTGGACCCTGCATCTTCATTTACCACAACGGCGACGAGGATGGGATCCGGACCCACGCGTGCACAGCACAATGGATTAGAGAGGAGTAAAGAGTGGAGTAGTGGATGAGGAGCAGCTGTAGGTATTAGAGGAACCACTAACTGTTGGGGAGATCCAATGCACGCAACAGCTGCCTTGTGGTTTGTGGATGGTGAAACAGGAGGAAGTTAGGGTTTTAATGAAAGAGGGACCTGGAGCCTTGAAGTTAGGGAGAGGAAGAATCAGACACAATAGAAAAAAATTTGAGGATCAGACACAGAGAAGATGCAGGTGAAATTCACACACAATAGGTAGAAAAGGAGGGTCTTGTCCATGTGGGTAGTTTGAGAAATGGGTTAAATCTGTTGACAACGGTGTGTACTGAACATGCAGGAAGCAATTAGTGATGTGCAATTGTGCAATTTTTTTTATCTCACTTGTTAAAATCTGCAAAGGTTCCAGAATATTTCCCTTTCAAAGTTGCCAAGTTTACAGGCATTTGAGTGTAGTTTTTTCTCCATTGTGAGTTCATTTTAATCACATGGTGAGATAATTTTCACCCTAATTGAACCCAGCCCAGCTGGAAAATGTGCTCTTTTGTGAAACCCTTCATTAAACAATGACAAATATTTGCAACATTTTTTTCCCACAAGTTTAATGTTGCTGACTCTTTATATGTATGATAAAATTGCACAGGAAAGGAGTTTTAACTGTGTTCTACATAGGGGCCGATTCCGATTCGGGCCGGAAAACGTACCGACCGACTCGGAGCCGGAATTCATTCCGACCGACACGTACCGGTGCAGCCCGACCCGCAAAGTACGATGAGAAGCGTGCAAAACCCGACCGACTCGTACGGAACACAAGCCGAACGACCGAGCCGCGCGGAAAACACCAATCCGGCCGGAAAACCACGCGAATCGAACCGACCGACACGCACCAGGAAGAATCCCGAACGAAACGTACCCGCGAACTCCGACCCGCCAAGTACGATGCAGCGCGTGGAAAACACGACCGAGTCGCACGGAGCCCAAGTCGTACGACCGACACGCATACAAAACTGCGAGCCGAAGCAACCCAATACACCGCGACCGACGCGTACGCAGCACAGAAAACAGCACAAACACAGCGTGAACGAATCTGAGAAGCTCGCACGAGACACCTGCAGGGTCCGACTCGGTCAGAAGAACGTCTCCTACATGCACAAAAAGTACTAAGGAAAAAACACAAAAAAAGGCCAAACAAGCAATTACAAAGCCAATAAATACTGGGTGGGGAAACAGGGAACAAAGACACACCCACAACTCCACCCATATAAAGGACACAAATCCCTACCATGATCCTTTGCAAATTCAAATTACCTGCCAGCACTCAACACCAACAGACAGCAACCACACACACACTCACAGCTCATCCATCACACAAGCTACACACCAGCAGCACCTCAACAAATAGCACCCTCACATACACCCAGCAAAACACATACTCACACACCCTCACTTGCACACCAACACACACATCACTCCACCCATCACCATGCCCCCAAAGAAGAATCAAAAGTTCCTAGATAGTGAATTGGAAGTCCTGGTAGATGAGATCCTCAGGGTAGAGCCACAGCTGCTTGGTACACTGGTCCAACAGACACCCATGTCGCAGAAAACCAAGATGTGGGAGAGGATTGTCGACAGGGTGAACGCACAATCACCATGTTTGCGCACAAAGGGAGACATCCAGAACAGGTGGTATGACGTGCGCAGGAGGGTCAGGGAGCTGTTGAAGAAGGACTACCTCTTGAGCCAACACACCGGCAGTGGCCCTCCTGCCAAACCAGTATACCTCAGGCCCTGGGAGGAGAAGGTGCGGGCCATCCTACCACCAGTGAGCGTATATGGACTAGAAAACATCCCAGAGCCTGGTGAGTACACAACAAATGTACACAATATTGTGCGACAATACACACACATCACTGTCAAGGGAGAGTCAAACCATGCACCCTTAGCAAATCCACAGCAACCAAAACAGAATCATCCCAAAATGTGTATGTCAGTCAGATAAACACAACACATGCCATCTCATAGTGATATGTAACTGTGTCATCACATGTACAAACACAACTACAACTACAGCTAGGCAGTGGCACAAATATAACTAACAAACACATCCAGACATGTAGCCACCACTACAACACCACCTCACAGTGAAGCCCACTGAAAGGAAGGAATCCTGTGTATGCTGGGCAAGTCAGTGTAGCCAATAGCATCATGGGAGTCGTAGTCACAGATATTGCCCACCCTCACAATGCGCACATCAACACCACCATGAACCATGCTCACATCACAGGGAGTGGAAAACAACTGACAAGATGGCTGACACTGGGTACTGCTGTGGGGAGCACAAGGTCCTGCTGGCAACTGTGCACCAACCAACAGCAGGACACCACTGACTGACATCCTGAAAGACAACTTGCACTCCTTGCAACGGAAGCACGTTCCATGGTGGAAAATCTGGCTGGGTGGGAAGGAGGACTGACAGCACTGACCATAGTTACCAGCAGCTCCACTCACACACACACCCCTAACACAAACTCCACACAACTCACCTGGGAGAATGCATTGCCTCACACTCTAATCAAATATCCCACAAAGAACCACAACCCTAGGTCATGCTGTGTGAAGCACAGGGACACACATGGGACTTGTAGCAAAACTAACCCCAGGATAACACTGTCAGCCATCTTGTCAGCACAGGCACACAACCCCACAGGGAAGCAGAGTCAAAAGGAAGGAAGCATGGGCATGCTGGGAAGGGGGTGGAGGCAATAGCATGATGGGAGTGGCAGTCACAGATATTGGTCACCCCCACAACTGTCCCATCAACACCACCCTGAACCATGCGCACATCACAGGGAGTGGAAAAGAACTGACAAGATGGCTGACACTGGGTATTGCTGTGGGGAGCACAAGGCCCTGCTGGGAACTGGGCACCACCAACAGCAGGACACCACTCACTGACATCCTGAGAGTCAACCTGAACCCACTGCAAGGGTGGCATGCTTCATGGTGGGATAACTGGGCTGGGGGAGAAGGAGGGCCGGATGTCAACCAAATACAACCAATGCAGACCTTGTACACACCCCAACATTCAAATTGAAATGCTCAAAGTATGCAGGACAATGTGCTACACCAATATCAACCTCTGACTGTGACAACTTAGGACAATGCAATGTACAGGCCCGCATCCAGAGGTACAGTCACAACTGTCAGGTGTGTCAACCATTGATGCCTGCAGAAACATAACATACATTGTGTGTGTCTCCCAAACACAGGTGATGATGGGGACACAGCAGCAGACGCTGAGGAGTCCCTGTCCCAGGATCCAGGGGAAACGGAGCTCACTGGTGTGGAACAGCCTCTGCCCTCCTCGGATGACGAAGACCTACCTGGCACCTCCGGAGCGAGTCATCATGCAGCACCAGCAGGACCACCAGCTGCACCCCCTGCACCCACCCCTCCAACGACTGACAACACACAAACCACCCCTGCCGACACGGACAGACCAAGGACCACCACCACCACCAGCACACGGACCCTTGCCCAACGTGGGGCTATGGACACCAACACCACCAACAACCCCCAAGGGGGCCCAGGGTCACCTGTGCGTGCCACCTCAGGTACTGCACATGTCGCCAGGGGTGTTGGGAGGGGTGGTAGACATAGGTCGCTGCTCGCAGAGGGGTCTGGACTGCATGATGACCCACAACTGGTACGCATAGCCGATGCGTACCAGACCAGCACAGGAGAGCTCAGCCAGGTAGTGGGGATCCTCAGGGACATACGACAGCAGCAGGCTACCCATCATGCACGCTTGGACTTACACATGTCCCGCATGGAGTCCAAGTGGGACACACTGCAAGAGATGACGGCGGTGCATAGGGACATATTGCAATGCCTCCGCCAGATGAGCAGCAACACGTCAACACCTCCCTGTGTGCCCACAACATCTGGTGCTGAAACAACTGCAACTGCCACACGGAGGGAGGATGACTCTGGCGGAGAGTCCCCTGCATCGCAGCAGCCTGCACTTGAGGGTCCCCCGAAGAAGAGGGGTCGTCCGAGGAAGGGCAACTGAGAGGCCGATGGCCATGCGCAACCCCAGGAAGCCAAAACCTGTTCTGGATAATCACCTTTGTGCGCAAATTGTTCACCCTGTTGAATGCAACACAACTCCCCCACATGACATGGGGAGTACAAGTTGGACCAATGTATCAGATGACTGTGGACTTTACTCAGGACATTTCTGCTACCAGGACTTCCAAATCATCTAGGAACTTTGGATTACAATCACAATGTACAGCACCCACCATCCTGTGCACTATACTCACACATGTATGACAATAAACACACTAATACACCATACCTGCCTCTGTCGTGATTCCAACGTGGTTTCTGTCATGGAGATGATGAACTGCGAAATTACACTGTGCATGCTAACTGCTACAACAAGTACAACACAGGCATGTGAGTCATGGCAACGTGACACATATGAGGGAGACACACCACCAGGGCTACACAACACATACACACCAAGGCCACCTGACTCATCGCCTACACTGATGTTGCCAGGAAATACGGTGCAATGCACAGACCCAACACCTATTCACAGTCTGTGTTAACTAGCCCACTGGTGCAGTAAGCAAATGTCAGTCAGATGTGTGACCACAGACAACGCACATCACAAAGTGAAGCACAGGTTTATTACACATTTGCAACATGTTAACCACTACAGATGCAAGGTAATCCCACCTGGCAGTGGGCACACAGTCAACAAGTGTAGAAGGAAGGAAGTCCATGGGTGTGGCGCACATCACCTGTAGGGACACGACAGCTACCACCCTGGAAGTTTAATCACGGTGTTGGGGGATCACAGTTGACCAAACAACTCTGAAAGTACCCTGTGAAGGACAGAAATGACACACAGTCAAAAGCACTGAAGAACAGGACAGAACTGCAATACTCATGCCCAATACATGTCACAAGATACCCACCCAGAACCAAGTTAGCATGTCAACACTGTTGGGGAGTACAGACTACCTGTAAGGACTCATCACTACACGCATACAGTCATGTAGCACATGGCCACACTCAAACAGCACCAGAGCACCACCAACACATATCATGCATACTCACATCACTGACATGACATCTCCGGATACTCACATTCAGCTGAAGAAGTTGGTGATGAGCTGTGTGCGGACATCACCATCATCATCATCATCATCACTGGCATTGTGGTCCAGGCCAGGATCCTCCACAGGTGGCGGATGTTGGTCATCGTCATCCAGGATGAGAGGCAACTCCTTCCGCACAGCCAGGTTGTGTAGCATGCAGCAGACGATGACAATCTTGCACACCTTTGCTGGGGCATATGGGAGGGCCCCTCCTGTCGTGTCCAGGCAGTGGAAGCGGCTCTTCAGGAGACCAAATGTCCGCTCAATCACTCTCCTGGTCCGACCATGTGCCTCATTGTAGCGCATCTGGGCTGGTGTCACAGGGTTCCTGAGAGGCGTCAGCAACCACGGCATGTTGGGGTATCCGGAGTCACCTACATATGGACAATTGCACATTAGCTGATTTGGAAAAGAGGGTGGAATACTACATCGCAGAACACACACAATGGTACAAAGTCAGTACAGACCGACAAGCCAGGCACGCTGGTTCCGCATCTGTGACATCATCCTCGGGATGCGACTACTCCTCATCACGTAGGCATCGTGTGCAGAACCGGGGAAACGGGCACACACGTGTGAGATGCTCATATCAACAAGACATACCACCAGTGCATTGACCGAATGGTAATGTTTGCGGTTCCTGTATGCCTGCTCATGTGCCTGTGGTGGTATTAAAGCCACATGTGTCCCATCAATGGAGCCAATGACATGCGGCATCCTCCCCAGGGCATAGAAGTCACTCTTCACGTCAGTGAGTTGTTGAGGTCTAGGGAAATAGATGTACTGGTTCAGGTATCTCAACATAGCCTCCAAAACATCGCGGAGCACACGGCTGAACATGGTCTGTGACATCCCACCAGCAGATGCCACAGTGTGTTGAAAGGTACCGGTGGCAAAGAAGTGTAGGGCTGCCATCACCTTCACCTTGGGGGTCAGCGCTGTGGGGTATGTCCGGCCAGGTTGCAAATGTGGGGCCAAGCGCACCGTCAATTCCTCAATCAGCGGCCTGGTGAAGCGGTACCGTCGGATGCAGTCCCGTTCCACCATGGATGCAAGGTCAGGGAATGGTCTATGGACAGCTGGTGCCCTGCAGTGCATAGGTGAAGAAAGAAAGAATGTCAGTCACCCCACATATGTGGCATTGACCATACACAATATCACATGATACATTATTATGAGACACAAGTACATGATGTGTGCAGTTCCGTAAGGACATGTATGGCACCTACATGGCCAACATCTAACATCACAGTTCAACAAGTGGCATCAACAAGTCCCATGTTGTGCCATGGGATATCATGAGGCCGTGTGACAGTTCCCATCTACTGCTGCCACGTTCCAAACACACCCCACAGTGACATGTGTGGACCGATGTGCCCCAGGTATCACAGCTCATCGACAGGTAGATTCCCAGGGACCCTGTATTGCCACATGGACACTGGCATGACATGGTGCATCATGAATACACCACAGCAAAACAACCATGACCCCCACAGGTAGTGGTCCCTGTTGCCTCGTCAGGACAGACATGGACGTCTGTGACACACACACGCACAACATCAAAGTTCATGCACAAACAACGTGGATGTGGAGACTGTCTCCCATTGTGCACATGGAATCAGAGACATTGTAAACACAACATGCACACAGACTGTGGAGGACCATCACTATTGTGCCAATGGGTCACCCTGGGACGTACATACCATCCCACATGGGACTCAGGGGGTATGTGACATGACATACACATACACCACTGTGAAATGTGACCATGCCACATGCTCAGGAATGAACAGTTGCACATCACAGTGGTCATGTGCACGACACACCAAGGATCCTGTCCCCATGAACACATGCACAGCCTGGGAGTGGCTGCCCCGAAGTGACACCCACAGAATAACATGTTCACCCCCATACACGGAATAGGTAATGCAGCCTTACATGCCTTAGGATACAGTGTGGACAGGCTGTGGTGTTGTAGGTGTGCCCCTCACTCCCTGGGAAGTATATGTGGCTGGCATATGTTCACCTGTGACAGGCATGGTGACATATGCCAGTGACTTGTCCAGGGACGCGTTGTACAGCAATGGACCGATCGGTGTGCCCGGCCGGCCCATTGCATTCAATGTGAGCGGGTACGCGTTGTATCGCGGGTATGCGTTGCACAGCAATGGACCGATCGGTGTGCCCGGCCGGCCCATTGCATCGTATGTGAGCGGGTACGCATTGTATGCCTGGTACGCGTTTAACAGCAATGGACCGATCGGTGTGCCCGGCCGGCCCATTGCATCGTATGTGAGCGCAGCAATGGACCGATCGGTGTGCCCGGCCGGCCCATTGCATCGTATGTGAGCGGGTACGCGTTGTATGCCTGGTACGCGTTGCACAGCAATGGACCGATCGGTATGCCCGGCCGGCCCATTGCATCGTATGTGAGCGGGTACGCGTTGTATGCCTGGTACGCGTTGTACAGCAATGGACCGATCGGTGTGCCCGGCCGGCCCATTGCATCGTATGTGAGCGGGTACGCGTTGTATGCCTGGTACGCATTGTACAGCAATGGACCGATCGGTGTGCCCGGCCGGCCCATTGCATTGTATGTGAGCGGATGCGCGTTGAACAGCAATGGACCGATCGGTGTGCCCGGCCCATTGATCGTATGTGGCCGGTACGCGTTGTATGCCTGAGTACGCGTTGTACAGCAATGGACCGATCGGTGTGCCCGGCCGGCCCATTGCATTCTATGTGGCCAGTGCAGCGTTGTATCGCGTGGTGCAGCGTTGAACAGCAATGGACCGATCGGTGTGCCCGGCCGGCCCATTGCATCGTATGTGAGCGGATACGCGTTGTATGCCTGGTGCGCATTGTACAGCAATGGACCGATCGGTGTGCCCGGCCGGCCCATTGCAGCGTATGTGAGCGGAGTGCGCGTTGAACAGCAATGGACCGATCGGTGTGCCCGGCCGGCCCATTGCAGCGTATGTGGCGAGTACAGCGTTGTATGCCTGGTACGCGTTGTACAGCAATGGACCGATCGGTGTGCCCGGCCGGCCCATTGCATTCAATGTGGCGGAGTGCGCGTTGTATCGCGAGTACGCGTTGAACAGCAATGGACCGATCGGTGTGCCCGGCCGGCCCATTGCATCGTATGTGAGCGGAGTACGCGTTGTATGCCTGAGTACGCGTTGTACAGCAATGGACCGATCGGTGTGCCCGGCCGGCCCATTGCATTCAATGTGAGTGGGTACGCGTTGTATCGCGAGTGCGCGTTGAACAGCAATGGACCGATCGGTGTGCCCGGCCGGCCCATTGCATCGTATGTGAGCGGGTACGCGTTGTATGCCTGGTACGCGTTGTACAGCAATGGACCGATCGGTGTGCCCGGCCGGCCCATTGCATTCAATGTGAGCGGGTACGCGTTGTATCGCGGGTATGCGTTGAACAGCAAAGCACCGATCGGTGTGCCCGGCCGGCCCATTGCATCGTATGTGAGCGGGTACGCGTTGTATGCCTGGTACGCGTTGTACAGCAATGGACCGATCGGTGTGCCCGGCCGGCCCATTGCATTCAATGTGAGCGGGTACACGTTGTATGGCGGGTACGCGTTGTACAGCAATGGACCGATCGGTGCGCACACATTGGCTGGGGCCTGGCATGGCAACGGACGCGTTTTCGAAGCTCCGAGTCTGATGCAGTGAATTCAGTTGGCCAGCCACAACAATGTTGCAAAATCATGGGTGTCATGAAGTTGAAGATTTGAAGGATGCTGTGGGCGTGTATTAGTGTTGCTATACCATGGATTGGTCAGATTTAGAAGATGCAAACGACTTGGACCTATCACTTTGGACACATGGGACAGTATCTGCCTCTGCAGCACGCATATAATGCTGGCTGTTCCCCTGAGAGCTCACTTGCCTGCACTACATGCTCCAGGACGACATCTGCCACCAACACTGCTGCTGTTTATGCATCCTCTGGCTCCTGCAATGGCACGTACTGTGGAGAGAGCCCCAGCCTTCAGCCTTGAGGAGAACCAGGCCCTGCTGGACATCCTCCTTCCACAGTACAGCAAGCTGTATGGGAAACCAGGGGAGCAGGTGAGTGTGCTGTCCACTGCATCACTAATTGTGCATGTTGTCTGACGAGCAGGACTTTCACTGTGCACACCACTGGCTTGCATGCCCACTGAGTAGTTGTCACACCCCAAAGTGTGTAGTTACATGCACTGAACTGGTACAGTGCAGTAACAGTGCATTCCAACTAGGTTTACTTCCCATGCAATGATACCATGTAGTGACTGCTGGCAAACTGTTCATAGCCATTGTTGCACTGCCTGTGTACATCATATGCCCCTGTAATTGAGACATGTATATCCAACTGTGTGATGCACGGATATGTTGCATGTGTAGTAATGGCCTTTTCACTTTGTCATCCTCACAGGTTGATGCCCACCAGAAGCAGGAAATTTGGCTGACCATCGCCCGGAAAGTAAGATCCGTGGGGGTCTACAGGCGCAGGATCCGCAACTGCCAAAAGAGGTGGCAGGACCATCGTGGCTGGACCCGGAGGATCGCAAGGGTCCAGCTGAAGCAGTCGCCTCCTCGCAGGAGGGGCGGTCACCGGACCCTGACCCCCCACATGCTCCGGATCCTGGCGGTGGTCTTCCCTGACCTGGATGGGCAGCTGAGGGACAGACAGCAGCAAGGAGGGGGTGAGTCCATGACTGCACTGTGTACTTTGTCTGACATGCTATGTGCCCTCCTCTGGCCTGGTTAAACTTCCACAGTACATCAGTCATGTGGTCCAGGACCCATGTCCCCCATTTGTTACATGCCCACTTCTCCTCCGATACGCATATGTGTGGCCCTTATAGTCAGGAAACTGTGTCATTTGGGGACTGTGTCATTGCATTTTGCTTTGCTCAAGGTGGGGGACAGCATTTGTTCCCGTGACTATGTTGTGCGATTCATGGGTGGGTCAATTGCCTACACAGTGCCTAAGTTCTGACATGTGATCTGCGTGTAACTTTGATATGTGGTCCGCTTGCTGCTCTGACTCACCACATGTCCCTGGGGAATGTGGCACACACCCATGCTGCTGGTGTGAACAATATTTGGGCCTCAGGAGTATGTGTAGCCAGTGTGTCACACATGCTTAGCCACCTGCCTACTGTCCAGGACTCATCCCTCTTACAGGTGGAGCTGGACAGTCATGCCTACTCCAGTGCATACAATACACTCTGTACTCCCACTCCCGTGTATCATCTGGCATGTCGTGGTCAGTGAAATGTACCCTCAGGTGTCTGCCTCTGTCTCATTGTGCTGTGTCTTCGTTGTCAGGACTACTGGTATGTTCATCGTTTGGGGCTCAGCATGCCATCTGAGATGTGACCATGATAGACGATACTTCTGTGACTTATAGGTGTCTGATCACTTGACTGTGCACACAGGTGTTTGCGACTGTGACTTTCAGGAAGCTGTATTTTCATTCACAGCACACTGTGTTCAGGGAGTTGTGTTTCATGTCCCCCATATGTCCAGTTGGTATGACGTGGTCAAATAGTAGTACAGATGATGTGGTTTCTGGGGGATGGACATGTGCACTTGTCAGTCACATAATTTGCATTCCCCATGCCCTCGGATGTGACACAGTGCAGACTGTTGTTGTCTGGCTGCCATGGCCATGTGACTTGAGACAGTAATGTATGACTTTGCATGCATTCCTGTGTCATGGCATTCAACTTCCTGGGACTGATCCTGCAGGGGAGGTACATGTGCAACATGCACCCCATTGTGGCATTGACTATCCGGACATGGGTGCATCATGGTGTCTGGTGCTGGTATGCATCACATGCATTTCTAATTAGAATCTGGCCATCCCTTTATCCGGACACCTGCACTGACTCAGTGGCAAGAGATGTGATGTGTGCATGTTCACATGCTTCACCGTGTTCCCTGCAATGTCCAACAACTGTGTAGGTGGTGCATGTGTCCACACTGGGGTCTTACCATCAGACAGGCACCAGACAGATGGGTGCAAGGGCAGGAGGGGTGTGAGTCCCATGGTTGACCATCAGACTGACAATTGGCTTCCCGAATCTGTGCGAGGACTTTAGGCAATGTTCAACTAAGGATGCCAGGGCTTGCTCTGTAATGTGCTGTACTTACTGTGGTGTGTGCGGTCAGTGCAGATGACTGATGTTTGTCTGTTTCCCTAATTGTTTGCAGATACATCCACGGCCACAGGAGGGGACAGCTCCACGGACCAGGAGGAGCAGCGGAGCCAGACTTGGTCAGCATCGGACGAGTGGTCAGAGGGACCCAGTGGCACGGAGGGCGAGGGGAGCCACACCGTGGAGTCCTCAGCACCATCCACCTCAGCTGGGGACCACAGCAGCTCGGAGGATGACTCCCTTGTGGAGGCGGGTCTCTGCAGCCACCAAAGGCCAGCTAGTCTGTCTGGCCCCGCCACCACCACCACCACCACCACTGCCCTCCCATCGGCTCCCATTCCTGAGGTCCGTGGAGGCTCCCATGCTCGGGAGCGTGTCTCCTTCGTGCCAGGCACCGCAGCCCCTGCCCCTGTGTCCCCTGCTGCCCTGAGTGAGGAGTCTGTGTACCTCCTTCGGCAGCTCCATGTAGGGCAGACAGCAATGCTGAGTGTCCTCCATGCACACACCACTCTGTTGACACAGCTGGTGTCGTTCATGGAGGGCATCTCGATGGGTATTTCTGCCCTACAGAGGAGCAATAGGTCCATGGACTCCTCCCTGACGGCAGCAGTGTCCCTCCTTCAACAGTCCCTCACCCCTCCCACCTCTGTCCCATCCACACTTCCTGCCCCCCTACCTGTCCAAAGCACATGCACACCTGCACAGTCAACCATACACACAGACACAAGCAGCACAGACACACCCAAGAGTAAGGCAAGACGTGCACACAAGCATCCTCAGGGGACTGATACCACAGACACAGGTGATGGGGAACACACACATACACAGGCATCCACATTCACTCCGCAGTCCTCCAAATCCTCTCCCTCCAAGACCCCTTCCCTTGCCTCGCCTGCTACCACACATACACAGCAGGTCTTCCTGTGTGACCTCGGCCTCTTCCCCACCATTCCTGCTGACCCAGGACACCAGGGGAAGAGGAAGTCCACCCACACAGAGAGGAGTGCCCCTCGCCCCCGGACACCCTCCCCCAGGCGCAGGCAGACACAGGAGCCCATTCGGAAGTCCCCCCCGGAGCAGGAAGAGCAAGACCCCACCACCACCACGCAGCTCCAGCGCCCAGTCTCTCTCCTCCATCCCCCAGGCCACCACTGCACAGGTTCCCCCGCCACACCCTGCCCCAGGTTCCCCACACACCGATACCGCATCCCCAGACTGCTTAGGCCCTCCCCCTGCCACTTGCTCTTCCACCTCCAACCCAGACGCTCTGCCTGTTAGTGGCACTGTTGTTGTGACCGGGTCCCCCCCCTCTGTCCTGCCCACCTCATCTGCCCACCCTTCCACTTCCTTGGAGTCATGCACTGCAGTGGAGTCCACAACCACCACGTCTGACTCGGGCACTGCAGTGGGTACCCAGTCCACTACATCAGTCAAGCCCACTGCAGTGGTTGCGGCACCCACACCAACTGACTTGTGTACCACGGTGGTGCCGGCCCCCCCTGAGTCAGACACCTCCACTGCAGTTGCCGGTGACACTCCTGCACCCACCATCCCTTCACTGCCTCACTCTGCCATCCCCTGATCCTGTCCCTGCAGTGCCTGGCCTACCCCTTGTATGCCCCTCCAAGGGGGATGTCCTCCAACCGTACCAGTGCAGGCAAGCAATGTGTGACCAGTTGTCACTTCTCACCCCGTTGGTACTGTTATTTTGGACTGGCCATTGGCCTTAGTTTCTTTTGGACTTCCGTTTTTACCCTGACATTTGCTGAATAAAGCCTCTTTTTGTTTACTTTTGGGTTTTCTTTTGATGTACATGATGTGGATGAGTAGCATCCTGCATTTGCAGTTGTAATAGTGTTCACATCAGGACGATGAAGTGTTGCAGTGATGGACTCCATGTGGTCCATGGAACATGTGTACTGTTGTATTCTGGATCTATGGCATCCTTTGCTACAGTCTGAGGGTGTAATGTTCAGCATTTGACACAGGGATGTCCTTTTTGCATTTGTAAATTAACATCTTTGTCTTACACTGATGCACATCTGGTGGGCTTAGCACTGTTCAATGTTCCTATTTCCCTGACTGTGTGCCCAGCTCCACTGGACATGCAGTTTTGCACATCAATGTCGAAGGACTCATCTGTGCATACAGTGCAACTTGCTTGACACGTGTTTGGTGTGTGTGCAGATGACTGACGTGACACCCCCGTACCCAGGCTGATGTGAGCAGAGCCTTCTATGTGTTGTGGTAGTTGACTCACTGATGGAGTGTTCTGCTGACATGTTTGGGTCGTGCACAGACAAGGTTTGGCACAGCGGACCTTCCACAGGAGTGTTGTGTCCTCATGGCAGTGTGTAATCTGGTGACATTGCGTGGGCCTGTGTTGTGTAAGCATGTCTGTGCGTGTTCCCTTCCCTTTTCCTACACAGGCTGTGTCCCTAGGGATGTTCCTGTTTGTGATGCTTGCTGAGTTGTTCTGTGTTCATCCAGCATCTTGGACCTGGTTTCTCTGTGATGTGGGTGCATGGCAAACCTGGCAAACCTGGGATGAGGTTGTCATCCCAGGTTGTCTTTGTTGTCAGTGCTGGGGATGTGGGCAAACGCAGATGGGACACATTCAGGATTCCCCTTGGCACTTGTTGTTTACACGAGTAATGTGATTTACAGTTTGTGTTAGCTTACAGTGATTGTGACACGTTGTGTGTGTGACTGCTGCCACTCCTCAGGGTCAGAGCTGCAATGTTGGTAGTTGTGTACGTGTGTTCTTCGTGTGTCACCTTGGCTTCTTCATTGGTGTGTGACTATGGCCAGGATCCCATTGATTGTGGTGGATTTCACATCATGCCCATGTACAGCATACTGTGCTGTGTGTCAGACATTGACAAGTCTTGTTGACTGGCCATGTGTGATGGGTTTCTGCACCTTGGTTCCCACCACCACCCCTGGTATTGTCATGGGTGCATGTGCAATGTCACCTGTCCATGTGAGCCTCACTGCTGCACATTGGTGGAGATCAGGGTGTGTGGTGTTGAGTGTGTGCAGAAGTGAGTTGTTGCACGGCCAGACCCCTACCTCCATATTGGCCTTGGTTGGCAGGCCGTGCTGATTGGTTGGAGCTTGTGTAGGTGTGAAGTTAGTTAGTTGCTCAGGACACATGGCTGGGTTTCACAGTGTGAACGACATCTGATATTGTCATCACAGTGGGATTATCATGCAGGCTAGTGTCAGCACAATATGGGGTCCCTGGGGGTAGTGCTGTGGTGAGTCTGTCTCTTGCTGTGTTAGTTGCAGTTCCTACATGCTTGTGTGACATGTGTAATTTGTGCTCCCTCTCATCTAACAATGCCTGATTGCCCACATAGGGGATTTGGATCCATGAGTTACTTTTGTGTGGCACTGTATGTGCATCTGTGTAATTGGAATTCAGGCCTCATCATGTGTTGTGTGGTTGCCTGGGGACACTGGCACCCCCCCCTCAGGGGGGTTGTGTTTGTTGTGCAGTGTGGGTCTGCCTGTTTGTGCATCTGCACCACTGCATTGGCATATCTTTAGTGTGCTATTGGCTGTATGTTGTTTGGTGGGTTTGACCTGCTGCCCTGGGACTCCTAGGTCATCAGTCAGAACAATGATCATTGTTTGTGTGTCCCATTGCTGCCATGGTATGTTATTTGTTCACCTCACATCTACAGTCTCCACAGGGTATCTACATTTGTGTGCCCATTGGTGCGAATATGTGGGTCTGCATTATGATGGTCACTTCTGTCATTGTGTCATTGATGGATGTTGACAGTGTCAGCCCCCATGGGTGATGTTTGTCTGCACATGGCCAAAGGTATGTCTTATTTGCACTGCACTGTTTGCCTCACCCAATCTATGTTGCTATGGGACACAAGCACTACTTTGCCACTGATGTGTTTGTTGTTCTGTGACCAGGAATCATCCATGCAGTTTGGCAGTTGCAGCTTTTTCTATGACAACACTTACCTTTTGGTCACTGTGATGATGGGGGCTTAGACCCCATTGCCACAATGTTCAAAAGGTGCTTCAGCTATGGACCCCACACTTACCTTTTGGTCACTGTGATGATGGGGGCTTAGACCCCATTGGCACAATGTGCAAAATGTGCTGCAGCTATGGACCCCACACTTACCTTTTGGTCACTGTGATGATGGGGGCTTAGACCCCATTGGCACAATGTGCAAAATTTGCTTCAGCTATGGACCCCACACTTACCTTTTGGTCACTGTGATGATGGGGGCTTAGACCCCATTGCCACAATGTTCAAAAGGTGCTTCAGCTATGGACCCCACACTTACCTTTTGGTCACTGTGATGATGGGGGCTAAGACCCCATTGCCACAATGTTCAAAAGGTGCTTCAGCTATGGACCCCACACTTACCTTTTGGTCACTGTAATGATGGGTGCTTAGACCCCATTGCCACAATGTGCAAAATTTGCTTCAGCTATGGACCCCACACTTACCTTTTGGTCACTGTGATGATGGGGGCTTAGACCCCATTGCCACAATGTGCAAAATTTGCTTCAGCTATGGACCCCACACTTACCTTTTGGTCACTGTGATGATGGGGGCTTAGACCCCATTGCCACAATGTGCAAAATGTGCTTCAGCTATGGACCCCACACTTACCTTTTGGTCACTGTGATGATGGGGGCTTAGACCCCATTGCCACAGTGGTCATGGTCTGCTTGCATTGTGGGGGCCACACACATTTATGTGTGACACATGTGATAGGGGGTCACATTGTATGTTCAAAGTCATGTTCAGTGTTGTAGGCATTTGACACAGTCTACACACGCTTGTCATGGTGTTGGGGGGATGTCTTTTTGTTGCATTCCTTATGTTGGTGTGTGCTTGTTGTGTCATGCATTAGCCATCCTGTGAGTAGGGGTGGTAGTGGTGGTGGGCATCCAGCCCCCCATGGGTAGAGGTGGTAGTAGTGACAGGCATCCAGCCCCCCATGGGTAGAGGTGGTAGTAGTGGTAGGCATCTGGCACCCCCTGAGTAGGGGTGGTAGTGGTGGTGGGCATCCAGCCCCCCATGGGTAGAGGTGGTAGTAGTGGTAGGCATCTGGCACCCCCTGAGTAGGGGTGGTAGTGGTGGTGGGCATCCAGCCCCACAGGGGTAGAGGTGGTAGTAGTGACAGGCATCCAGCCCCCCAGGGGTAGAGGTGGTAGTAGTGACAGGCATCTGGCACCCCTGAGTAGAGGTGGTAGTGGTGGTGGGCATCCAGCCCCCCATGGGTAGAGGTGGTAGTAGTGACAGGCATCTGGCACCCCTGAGTAGGGGTGGTAGTGGTGGTGGGAATCCAGCCCCCATGGGTAGAGGTGGTAGTAGTGACAGGCATCTGGCACCCCCTGAGTAGGGGTGGTAGTGGTGGTGGGCATCGAGCCCCCCATGGGTAGAGGTGGTAGTAGTGGTAGGCATCTGGCACCCCCTGAGTAGGGTTGGTAGTGGTGGTGGGCATCCAGGCCCCTATGTGTATATGTGGCATTGGTGATGGCCATCCCGCCCCTATGGTGCTGCTGTTGCTGGTGTAAGTAATTTCTGCATCCCTCTGTGTGTGTGTGATATGTCGGGTACGTGTAGTTTGTTTTTGTGGTTGGTGTCTGACTTACCTTCTGCGCCGTACGCGTCCGTGCCTGTTCCGGTAATAGATGTAGAATATTGGTAGGATCGGCACGATGGGATTCATGGTTGGTTCGTCTCGTTCGTCTTTCTCTTTGCTTCGCCTCGTCCTCGTCGCTGGCTTGTTCGTCTCGTAGCCGTGGATCGTCTTGTGGCTCGAATCGGAGCTCATGTGCGCCTCTCCCGGATGCTTTGACGTGCCGTGCGTAGCGACGGGTTCGGCGCGTACGGAAAGCGCATCGTACTTGTCCGGCCGGACGGGGCTGCATTTTGGCTTCCGTGCGACTCGATTCTGCATTTCCGGATCCGCCTCGGTCGGAGAACAGGACCTGTATTGGGTGAGTACGACTGGGTCGGGATTTGGGCAGTTGTGCGCATCGTACTTGCTCGTTCGGACGTATGTGCAAATCGGTCGGGAAACAGGCATTCGCCTGGCTTTTTTCCCGGCCGAATGGTATTAGGTGCGCCTCCGACCGGGATCGGAATCGACCCCATAGTGTATGTTGAGCATACCCAGGCTGTTTGTGCTAAATAAGGATATGTGTGATATAAATGGTTGCATAATTGCCACAATTCTATGCAGAAGTCGAAAACTGAAAAACAGAGCAATCGATGGAGCTTCAAACTTTCCCTTAGATCTTTGCGACAATTGGAAAAAAAATCTTTGCAACATCACACAACTCTAGCAGCGTGTGAAGTTGCTCAGCTGCATGTATGTGATATAATCTGAAGAAGAGGTAGTCATAGCTCACAGCTAGGCATTAGTTGTATGCACCTCAATAAAAATAAGCTGTAGTGTCAAATCAGCATGGGTGGTATGCACCTTGAGATGAAGTAGGTATGGGTCTCACCTACGCAGGTACAATATGAAACTGAAGAAGAAGCATCTGTAGGTCTCAGTTAGGCATGAGTGATGTGCGACTCAAGACATGGTTGTTATGGGTTCCAATTAGGCATGGGTGATGTGCAACTCATGAAGAATTAGTTAGGGATCCCAGTTGGCAAGGGAAATATGCAAGTCAAGAAGAAGTTACTATGGGTTCAGATCAGTGGAGGCAATTGGCCTCTTAACCTAAGTGTGGGTATTAAACACCTCTAGAAGAAGTGCTTTACTGATTTCAAACAGTACCTGAATTTACTGCCACTGTTGGAGATTTTTTTTTATATGCGCCCTCATTTTTTAGTCTATCATCACTCTTCTTGCCTGATTGCACCCTTCTCCCCCTCCCAACACGAGGCTGCTGCACTAGTCCATTATGCTCAAGAGGAGCGTGGGACATGACCGCATCCACTCATATGTTTGGGCCTGCGGCGTGGATGCGACCGCTAGGCGCTTGTGTCCTCTAGCTGAACCAGGAAGCATGCGCTCCATGCAAGCCACATTGTCTTCATACACTGTTTTAGAAAATTGCTAAAAACTGTTGAAAAATTTCAAAAAAATGTCACTTTGTGCTACATTGATTTCAAATACTACCTGAATTACGCCGTCATATATTTAGCCCGTCGTCACTCTTCTTGCCTGATTGCACCCTTCTCTCCCTCCCAACCCGAGGTTGATGCACTAATCCATCATGCTCAGGAGGAGAATGGGAGGCGGGACCTGACTGCATCCACCCTTATGTTTGGGCCCATGGCGCGGACGCGACCGCTAGGCACTTGTGTCCTCTAGCTGACCCAGGGAGCACGCACCCCATTTGAGGTTGTCTTCATATATTGTTTTAGAAAATTGCTACAAATTGTGACAGAATTGCTAAAAATTGTCATTTTGTGCTTTACTGATTTCAAATACTACCTGAATTTGCTACCACCCATGGAAAAAATTGTTTTCATTGCTGCATCATTTTTTAGTCTGTCGTCACTCTTCTTGCCTGATTGCACCCTTCTCCCATTCCCAAACAACGATGGACGCACTAGTCCATCACGCTCAGGAGACGGATGACAGGTGGGACCTGATTGCTTCCACCCTTATGCTTGGGCCCGCAGTGCGGATGTGCATTTGGTGCACGGAAGGCACGCCAAAGTCAAGTCTGTCTGCGCCCGTCCGCTTCGGTTCCGCGGCCAGCACCAGCCATTATGCCCAGATGAAACCAGGTTACCCTCTCTCTCCCGAATTCCTGAATAGTCTTAGGATAAATCCCTCATTGAATTGTCACATATGGAATCCAGAATTTCTAATGGGCTCAGCATCATGTATTGGCTGCAGGAATGAGTTTGATAATTTTATAGAGCCATCCCATGCAGCCTCACTTAGGGGCATATTATCAACGGCCAGCGATAATTATCACTGGCCGTGCTTAGCGATAAATTTCATATCGCAGGCTATCTCTGGAATTCATCGCCCTGGTAGCGCATTATTAACAACGCGTTTCCCCAGGGCGATAAAAATTCCAGAGATAGCGAGGTTATCGCCGTTTTTCAGGGAACATCGCTGGTTTTCCAGCGATGTTCCCTGCAAAACGGCGATAACCTTGCTGATACGAGCCTGTGGTCGTATCAGCATAATCCACCCCCTATGTCAAACATAGGTAAGTCAGGATTTTGGCAGACGTTAGATTTTGGCAAAAACTGACGTTTTTGCCAAAATCTAACGTATGCTAAAATCCTGTGGGCTGCCTTGTAAATATTGCGATGTGAACATCAGCGATATTTGCAAGGTAGTCCATCCGAGGTACGCCCAGTGACGCCCACTTTGCATCTCATTAGAGATGCAAAGCTGGGTGTTAAGGGAAAGGGCGCTACGGCAAGGATTCACGCGATAGCGTGACCTTGCTGATAAGGCGATAAAATTATCGCCGCTCGCCGACAGACGGACGCAAAGCGGCGATAATTTTATTGCGCCGCCTTGATGATATGCCCCATACATCTCTAACAGCCCAAACATCTCTAGCTGGTTAGCTCATTAATGCATGCTCTAAGAGTAGACATGCCCGGAACTCAACAACTTAGGGGCCGATTCCAATCTCGGCCGGTAGTGCTCCGAATCGGATTCGGATTTACCGGATCCGATTCGGAGCCCTGTTTCCCGACCGAATCGTATGCGGGTCCGGCCGAGCGAGTACGATGCAAGCTCCCGCGAAATCGCCGACCGACTCGTACGCGGCTTCAACACGCTCCGACCGACTCGCACGGACACGACTCGCACCGCGCTATGGAGACGTTTCCCGGCCGGGTAAGTACGATGCGCGCCCGCGAGCAGTCCGACCGACTCGCGCCGTCCGGCTCGAAAGAGCTGTCGGAGCCGGACTTTGGGGGTCTGCGTCGGACCCCCCTGTACGCGTAGGTGCGCGAGTCGCACACAGGGGGGAACCATGGGTCCCCCCTACCTGTGCATGTACGCCACGATGCGCATGGACGCGTACCAGCTGTAGGGGGTGCCCTTGTTCGCCTCGCACCCATTGAGTCAATGGGAGCCCGCGTACGCGTCGTACGACCGGCTCCCATTGACTTCAATGGGAGTCCGACCGAATCGAGTCCGATAGCATGCGAATGCATCGTACTCGTCCAGTCGGACTGCTAGGGTCCGATTCGGTCGGAATTCTCTCCGGGTCCGGCTCGGTCGGAGAGATTTCCGGCCGGAATCGGAATCGGCCCCTTAATTATTGAGGACAAACTTGACTTCCTGTTGATTACCGAAACCTGCCTGAAACCCTCTTGTAACCCCGATGTAGCCATGGAAGTACCCCCTGGATATACAATCGTTACCCAGGACAGAGTAGAAGGTCAGGGTGGTGGAGTAGCCATTATCTTTTGCGACAGCTTTCAATGTAGCTCTTTTGATATAGATGCCCAAAAAGGAACACAAAGCCTAGGCTTCTGCCTTAAGATTAGCGCCTTCCAATCTTTCACTGGTTGTTTACTCTATCGCCCTCCAGGCTCCTGTTCTAGCTTCCTACGGCCCTATTCGAACAAATGTGCCCTTGTAAACAGTGTGAATGCAAGTGGCACAAGACCTACAAAGCTGATGACCTGTTCCTCTTCAAAAAGGCCCAGAAATCCTAACATAAATTGATTAAGATAACCAAAAAATCTCCACCAAATCTTTCACCACCAAAATTGAAGAGGCAAACCATGACGCAAAAACCATCTTAAATATCTCCAAAGCCTTTCTTCAGCCCAAAATCCTGTCAAGAGGTATTCCTGCATCCCAGGCAGTTTGTGACCGGAACTCAGCCTTCTTCGGGGATAAGATCCAGGCCCTACAACAAGGATTCAACCCCACCTCTATTAGCGACCCCATAAACAGCCCATCCCTAACCTTCTCCCACAATGGTACAAATGTGAGTTTGACCTCATTTGAAGATATCTCTCTTGCGTCAAATCATTCTTTCCAGCAAACCGGGCTCCCTTCATAAGCCCTGTCCACCTATTAGCGTCCATAAAGCCATAGACATTGTTAATCCACTCATTAACCAAATACTAAATACTTGCGTAGCCACAGCAGAAATCCTCTCAGCCTAGAAACTGGCAGTCATTAAGCCTTTACAAAAAAAAAGCCTTTAGCTGGCCCCTCCATTCTGTCTAATCTCAGGCCCATTTCCCCTATTACCCATTCTATCTAAAACACAGGAAAAAATTGAGATTCAGCTGCTCACAGCCTTTCTTGAAAATTCCAATTCACTACACACACTACAATCTTGTTTCAGACCTAAACATTCCACCTAGTCAGCCTTACTCGAAGTCTCAGAAACCATGAAAATGACCCTGCAAATTTTGCAGTATTGAAACTGTTTGACCTCTCCGCAGCATTCAATACCATATCACATGACATCCTCCTCCAGCAAATCCAGGGAATAGCAGTCTCCCACACAGCCCTATCCTGGATCAGTTCATTCCTAACTGACTGGAGACAAACAGTTGTCTTAGGAGAATGTTCCTTGAAAGAAAGATAAATCACTAGGGGTGTATCTCAGGGCTCATCCCTTAGTCCCACCCTTTTCAACATCTATATGAACACCCTCATCTCCTTGATTGCCTCCTACAGAATTGCAACTACTTTTTATGCTGATGACACACACAGTTGATTCTCTCTCTGGACAAGAGATCATCTGGTTCTGAACTTTCCAAAACTGTCTCTTCAATGTCATCACGTGAATGCAAAACAATCATCTCAAATGTAATTGAGAGAAAACAGAAGTTCTACTCTTTGGAAAATCAGAACTATTCTCCCCCATACTATGGCGGCAGAGTTCTGTCCCCCCCACCACCTGCCATGGTCAAAGTAACCAAGAATCTGGGTGTCAAATTTGACACTGACCTCCCCTTCTATCTTCAAGCGTCGGCAGCAGCAGGGATGTGTTTCAACTTTATTAAGTCCCTCAAAAAATTCTGCCACTTTCTTCCCCTTACTGCTAGGAAAACTGTAGGCTTTGCTCTGATCACGTCAAGACTCGACTACTGCAACAGCCTATATGTGTGCTCCTCCAAATAGTTAATTCATAGACTTTAAATAATCCGACATGGGGTAGCAAAAGTGGTGTTACAGCTTCCTAAGTGAAGTACAGCATCGGCCCCCCTAAAAAAACTCCACTGGTTGCCAATACACAAAAGAATCCAATTGAAGATTCTGTTGCTAGTCTTCAGAGCATTCATGTCCACCGGCCCTAAATATCTCACAGCTAGAGTCTGTCATTATAAGACCCAAACCAACCTGAGATCCTCAAATGCAAATCTGTTGAGGCCTCCTCCCTTTAGAATAAAAACTCGAGGTGGAAGGTCCTTCGTGGTGTTAGGCACTAAAGCCTGGAACCAGCTGCCAACTTATATTCGTTTCATTGACACGGAAGAAACATTCAAAAAATCTTTAAAAACTTGGCTCTTCCTTGCATTGCATTGCATGCATTCTGCCCCGCCTTTATCTAAACTGATCCATCTGGTTTTACATTAGGGTTCACAGTGTCCCATAGCATAGCACCAGGATGCTCAATTACAAGTCACAGTGTGCTTTAGAAATGCAACATTCATTCATTCATGTAGCTATGTATCTCAGCTAGACTTGGGTGATATCCAACTCAAATAGAAATATTTTGGGTCTCAATTGTCAAGTAAGGGTCTTCCGGAAGATACTTGGAGTGTCTTCTTGGTTCGAAGAAAAGGCCTTCTATGACCAGAGACGGTGCCAGGCGGAAATCTAGGAGGTCGGTAATGTTCCATAAAATAGTTCAGCAAGAAGGAAAAGACTGGAGACCAAAAAAAATAATCTAGCTGACCAGTCCAAGCAACAGGGTGACGAGCTGCAGGACTTGAGAGAACATGGAGTCTACAAACTGCAGTGAGGAGTAATTATTCAGGGACAATTGCGACGCAACTGGATTAACAATGGAGCTCCTTTTATAGTGGAGAAGAGGACATTATATCATTCCCTTAGGGTTGACCATCATGGATTGGGAAGGAAATGAGGAGTATAAAGTAAAACATATAAGTAATACTAAATATTCTAGACTATGTGCATTCCAATTACACTATTCATGGGTAGGTTTTCTGCATGCAGCGCTTTTCCAAGCTGACATGAAGGAACCCTTCCTCAATATTCTTAACGCAGTCAGAAACCCATCTCGGGAAGGAACAAACAATCATGGCACTCAGCGAGGATGCTGTCGCATCCTCTCTGTAATCAAGTGCTCGGGTGGGGAGCTGGCGAGGAAGGCCGCCGCAGGGCAAGTCGTGTATGGCAAACAGAATGGTGAAGTCGTCAGGGCAGAGCACATACGCAGCTAAGAGGTAAGGAGGAAATGCTTACATCAACTTGGCAAAGGTGATAAGAATTCAAGAAGGAGGTACTATGGGTCCAGATCAGTTTGGACAATAAGCATCTTAAGAAAAGTTAGTCAAGGGTCTCAGCTATGCGTTTGTTGTATGCTCCATAAGAAGAGACAACTGTGGGTCTCAGCTGCTCATGCGCGGTACTCACCTCAAAGTAAGTATCTATGGATGGGCTCTAAGGGTGGCTATTATAAACCTCTAGAAGAAGTTGCTCTGGATCTCAGCTTGATTTTGGTGATATTTAACTCCAAAAAGTTCCACCCCTGGATCTTACCAAAATGTGGGCTCTATGAACCAAAAAAGAAAAAGTAGCCAAAATTAGTCAGGGTTTCCACAAGGTGTGAGCATACAGTAATGGCAATAGGCCGAATGAGGAGAACCACCCCTTGCGTTAGGGTTAATTTTCATCTTGTTTCATGAACCTCCCAACAATGTGGGACCTTTCTCAATTTGTTTCAATTTGCTCACAATTTCATTGTTTCTTTCAATTGGATGTGTCATAAAGTTGAAATGGGCCACATTCATAGAATAACTTGGCCAGTGATATTGGCCAAAACACTAACAGCATGTGTAGAAGTCAGTTGACTTTCTTATGTGCTTCTTACGCCTGGTGACACAGTGGCAAGCAGTGTTGCAGTCTCCCCCAATATCTAAGTGGCGCCCTCTACAGAGTGAAATGAGGTGTCTCACCACGCCAATAGCTGCACCCATTTTGGATTTTATTGCAATTGGGAGCCCAACAGAAACCCCTTTGATGGCTGGAGGTCAACAACAGGATTGGTATTTGAAGCTGTTGGTAAGATGGAGAAGAAGTCACTGTATGGATGAGCGGGAGAACTTCCACCAGACATAGCACTCTCTGCAAAGTGATAACTGGCAATCTTTAAAGATCTGAAGGTCCTGGGACAACAGACCCTTAGTTTGCTAGGTGTTAGAGCTTGGTTTTTACAGTTTATGCTCTTATATTTGGGTCTTCGAGCACCCAGAAGCTACATTAAAATTAGTAATGAACCAAAGAAATGCCACTTCAATAACATACCACAAAAATGTTGACAGTGGTTGGGAGCAATGAGAGGCAGGATACAGCTCAACTTCTTCTGAAAATACACAGCACAAACAATGCGCAATCCTGGTCTTTTTTGTTCAGTTTAAAAAATATTGATCACAATCAAGTACATTAATTGCACAACCCATTAGTGAACCACAAGCTATGCAAATGAAATGACAAGATGTACCGCCCCCGACGGAATAAGAAAGGTTGGTTTTGTTTCCATATTTTGCTGAGGAGGGGGTGTATTTTGATTGTCTTTCAACAAATAAATGGATTATAGCAATTAGTCTATTCCCCTTCTGTAGCTGAATAGACCTCTAATTGCCCTGTGTGGTTGATTAATTCTATATTTGACAGTAAGCACTACATATTATTCTGTTAATTGCACTGTAATCATTTCCCATAGAAGCGAGTGGAGGAGGCTGGCGCAGGTTATTTTATGCCAATTTCTCGCTGCTAATGAAGGGCCTTTCATTGGAGGGTTCTGAACAGATATTTTGATAATTTGTTTGTTTGAATTGTACAATATTCAGTTTTCCTTTCAATAGTCCATTAGCAATCAACATGCATCCCAACACCGGTGACAAGCACGCCAACTTAAAGGGTGTCCTAGTCAACACGTTTTTGGACCCTCAAAGGTCTGCAAAACAAATTCACAGATTCATTCGTTCATTGCATTTTTTTTAACTGCAGTCATGTTTTCCAACCTCAAAAGCTGAAAGTTAGCACTTGGCTGCCGCCATCTTTCCCTGTCTCTCACTCATTTCAATTGGAAGAGAATCTCGTGCCACTTTCTTACTTTAGTTGGAAAACTCATGTCCATTCATCCACCTCAAGTAATAAATAACATGGAAGTGGGCAAAGTTAAACTAAGTGGCAGGAGTCACAGTCTAAAAAAATAAAATCTCTGGGTGCTTCTGTGATTTGGTATTGTGGTCCTTTCAATGGCCAACAAGTGTTGGGTGTAACTTTCTCTTTAACTCAAACAATTATGATAGGTTAGGGCATTTAGTGACCACAGCCCCACCTAAATTCACATAAGGAAGGAAAAAACAGTGGGAACCGTGGAAAGTCTTTATCTCAGATGGCACTTACTACAAGAGCAAATCTGCTAGAATAAGAGGGGCTGGTAAGTTGTGTTCATTACTGTGGAAATATCAATAATAAATGTGTTCTGGAAAATAATGCGCGGTTAAATGTTTTGAGGGTTTGATATTGATGTAAAGGAGGAATGCAAGAGCTGCTACACTCACACTACAAACCACCTGCAGCACAGTGTCTCCTTCTGCACCATTGTGGTTTTCTCTTAATGTCTCAATGCTCATACATGCTGTCTGCCCGCCTGCCCTCCCTGGGCTGCCCAATGTGCAGCTATTGCCCGCTACATTATACCCATAGACCGCACAGTGACACACAATTTTTCAACATACACAAAGGCATGATATGCCTTTTACTCCCAAAAAAACACTTGTATTGCCCGCCCTACTGATCACTCATGAGGTGTATTTGTACAGCAGTAGGCTTTATCTTTGCCTTTAACAAGGTGCTTAGTTACTGCCCATGTCACCAACTCCCATTCTTGCCAGGGGTGGGTCCTCCATTGGAGCGGAGGAGCGTTGCCCCACTTAAAATTCCCCAGCCAAAACCCCAGAGATTAAATTTATTACCATTTTATTTTTCATTCCTCCATCCCGAGCTGAGCGTCAGGAGAGGGCGGGCCTCTGCTGAGTGACAGCAGCAGGGGGTAGAGTGGCTAATGCACTGTTTAAAATGCGCACACCTTTTTAGCAGGCCGTCTTGCGACGGCCAGACACATGCGCACTTTAATCCTCTTAACCCAGCTGCCTTAAGACAGCTGGGTTGAGAGTAAGTGCAGGCCTCCAGAGTGCTGTGGAGCGCCGAGTGAGGCTGCGTGTGAGCAGCGCCAGGATTTTACATGGGAGTTCCAGCATCCAGTTCCAGTAAAGAAGAGGTCCAGAGCGAGGACGTCGCATCAGGTAAGTTTTAGTTTTATTTATTTGTTTTATAATATTTTCCATGCGCTCGCCCACGCCCCCCCCTCGAAGATGCCAGCCCCCACTGATTCTTGCTCATTTGGCATCATCATCCTTCTTTGACAGCATCTCTGCCTTCCTTATGTCCCGATGTGGCTTATGAGGCCTTCTCTGATTATCTCCTTTTTGTTTGTTTCCACATACACAGCAGCCCTCAGCCCCTCTCTAGGTTGGGTCTGTGTAGATGCCCTCTGTTGACATACCCTTGCACCCCCTCAAATGGACTACCTATAACATAGACCATCCAGGTCGATCCCAGCCTGTTTTCCCTGCCTCTAGTAGAACAGAAATCATAAAACAAGACACAGGCATTGCAGAGTAAATTATAAATGGCAGCTAATTACAATAATATACTGCTCGCATATCTCCTGCGCCTCCTTCTCCATCACGTTGACAGGGGCTGCACCCTGAGACATGAGAGGAGCAATTCTCTGGTCACTCATGCATGACGCCAAAACTCTTCTCATGTGGGATCACAACAAATACAATACTCTGGCAAACAGGCACTCCCTTGCAGTGTAGTCCCCACTCATCCAAAAATGTGCATCAGCACACCACAGTGGGGTATGAAGTGATATGTACATACAATAAAAACACTAATGTCCATCGTAGAATTGCCATTAATCCCACCACCCTCTCAAGGTGCACACCTGGAACCCTGTTCGGCACATCTGCAGGTGAAGCACACCCTCCTGTTTAATGAAGACAGAATACACATATATGCTGCTCACCCACCTGCTGAAAAAAGCACATACATCTCTCCACTACTTTCATGGCCAAACTCGGCACTCAACCGCCCAACATAGTCGCAACATTTACGTTGGTCTCCTTGCTGCCCTCAACCTGTTCTTTAGTTTGCATTTCTACAAATAGGCAGATGGCACACATCTAATTTTGCATTTAGAAGGTGAGCAACATCTTTGCCAGTTCAAGGTCTGTCTCAGGCAGCCACCAACTGGATGGACCTAAAGACACTACATGTTAGCATGGACAAAGCAGAAGTTCTTATGGTTGGCAACAGGTCCTTCTGTTCCACTGCCTGGTGTCTCGAAGATCAAGGCGCCGCTCCCGCTCCACTAACTCTGTACACAATCTCAGAATTATCTCTGACACCCAACTTTCTTTCTCTGTGCACATTGACAAACTCACCAGCAGTGGTTCCTTCCTCATACATAAGCTCTTGCCCATATTGCCTGAATATTACTGTCAATCATTGTCCAAATACACTCATTCGCATTTGGGCTACTGCAATGCTTTGTATTTCTGCTTTCCCGCCTACTCAATATGGATAATACGGCACGTACAGAATGTTGCAGCATGCTTATCCTTGGGCTGTATGCTTACAAACAACAGAGGCTGCCCTATAACCTGCCCCAGGAACTGGGGCCTAATATATTTAATAATAACAAAGGTTTCTTAAGTAATATTTCAATCAACAGACAAAACACACCGAGACAGACCAGTATTGACTGTGTGCATCTTTTGTGTTTTGCTGGCCCTTGTTTTTTTTTGGGGAGTTCTTCAACATTTTGCCCATGTGATAACCTCTCTGAACAATCCTTGTTACATGATATATTTTTTGTGCCTATTATAAACATGCAGGCATGCGCTTTCTCAAGCCTCTGTTAAAAAATCTTGGTTATCGCAGGTGCAATGAAGCCTTACAGCACTTGTAAATACTAAACATCTCCATCATCTGTTTTAGAATATGCTCTTTTTAAAAGCTGCTATCAGAGCCAGGAGAATGATGGAGGGCAAATTTATTATTTAAGGTTGTGATGAATTCTTTTATCGTGTTTGGTACTCCTGACTTGTGTGATTCTTTTTTTATCTGCTTATTATTTTTAGTGTTGTTTTTTGTGGTTTTAACCCCTTCCGTGCTTCCGTCGGCCAACGGCCGTCGCGAGCACTACCTCGCTAGTGCTGCGCACGTCCGTTGGCCGACGCGGCCCCGCCCACTCTTTTAAACTGCCGCATTGCGGCGGAATTCGCGCCGCGGTTAAGCGGTTAACATTGATCATTTGTACACAGAGGGGCATATTCTCAAGAACGTGTGATAACCATCGCAAAAGTGACTCAATGCAACCTTCAACATCGCAGTCTATCGCGGGAAATTTACGCCGTGTTAACCAAGTATTTACAACACGGCGGTACCATGCAATAGTCTCCAGATAACGCGTCAACTGACCGCGTAAAAATCAACGCCACGCCGCAAAAATGCAAAACACGAACGCAAAAAAAGCTGCGATGAGGCCGATCGCGATACAAAAAGCAGCGAAAACCAGCGGCAGGCCTGCCAATCCCACGCGTCTGGCGGGAAAATGCACTATAAAAGCAACCAAAAAAAGCAAACCCCAAAACCAATCCAAACTGCGTAGCACCATGGATGCACCCGGACCGAGTGCAGAGGACAAGCCGAACTCCATAAGCCCCACGGAGGACCAGCATGGAACCCCGTGTTCGGGGGAGGGCAAGGAGAAGAGGAAGACGGGGTTCAGTCCGCAGGAAGACCGGATCACCGTCACGGAAGTGATAGAACACTACCAACAACTGTTCGTCACCTCCACTGTGTCATTGACAACACAAACGGAAATATGGCAGTTCATCGTCACCAAAGTGAATGCAGTCGGAGTGTCGAGGAGGTCAATGGAGGAGGTCAAGAGGCGCTGGCATGAAGTGCACAGCCAAACCAAACAGAAACTCGCTGCCAACATGAAGGCAGCAAAGGCGACTGGAGGTGGGAGACCTGCGCCACAGGAGGAGCTGGAGGAAATGGTGGCCACAGTCATCAGTGTGGAGACGGTGCAAGGAGTTGGGGGTCTGGACACAGCTCGAAATGACCTGACCCAACAGCAACAGGGTGAGTAACGACCAGGGACTGGGGGGACTGGGGCAGATGGGCACAATGGCACACATGCACAATCATGTGCAGCACACTGCACACCCGCAATGAGTGTGGAACATGTCCCTGATACCCTTGGCACACTGCAGCACACATTGAAACACCAAGTAGGCCCCCTTCCACAATGTGCACAAATGGGCCCCCGTCCCCATCACCAATGCCACAACTTACCCATGCACATGTGCTGAATCCAGAAAAGCAGTGGCTCTGTGAGCCACACTGACAATGCAAGTGACACTGCATGACAGATAGCATGGCTGAAGTCACAATACATGACATGGTGCACGAGACGACACTGAGGTGGCTGAGTGTGGACCACATCTGTAAAGGAGCAGGTCACACTCTGACACATCCACGTGCACCTACGACCCATGACGTCAAGAACACATCTGCAGACAAACAATGCACAAGAGTACCAAATATCTCCAGTAGCACAAATGACCCAAGTCGCAAACGGTGAGCAGTCAAAATATCGAAAATAAAATATTGATATACAATAATATCGAAGTTAAAATATCGAAGGGAAGAATATCGAAGGGCAGAATATCGACCCTAAGGTAAGTAATATCGAATTCTTTAATATCGATGTAAATAATATCGAAGTTAGTAATATCGAAATTAAATATATCGATGTTACTAATATCGATGTTACTAATATCGATATTTGTATTATTGTTATGTATTTTGTTATGTTTTTAATATGTATGTGTTATATGTGTTTTTGTTAAGTGTTCTACTTGTTTAAAAATATATGTATACAATTTTTATATGTTAATAAAAAAAAAAATTAAGTACATTTTTTTGTACTGTAAAGGGTTGTGGGTTTATAGGGGATTAGGGTGGGAAGTAATTAAATTATACTAAATTAATTATTAATTTTTAGGAATTATAAATTAATTTTAATAATTTTTTGTGTTTAAGTTCTGTAGCGGGTTGTGGGTTTATAGGGGAATAGGGTGGGAAGTAATTTAGGGGTGATTACGATGTACGGCGGATCGCCACCGCCCGCATGGTGATGGCGATCCACCGTACATTTCCCTCCGCCCTCCACCCATTTACCCCCCGCCATATTAGTATGGCGGGGGGGTCAGTGGCGGACAGAAAGACCGCCCGCCGCTTTTCCGCCGGTCGACTTGTCGACCGTGCGGAAAACGGGTTTAATATGGTGGCGGTGTCTGTGAGACACCGCCATCCATATTAGGATGTAGGCGGTGAGGAGCCTTTTCATGGCGGCATTTCCGCCATGAAAAGGCATGCGGTATTCGCATTTGGGGGCCCGTTGCGGGCCCCCATGATGTTGGGGGGTGGAGGGGGCACATGGGGGGTACCTATGGTACCCCCCTGCATTTGCATGCACAAGGTGGCAGGCACCGCGCGGTGCCTGTCACGTTGTGCATGCAAAAGCACAACATGCATTTTGTACATTGCGGCGGGTGCTGCTGACAGCACCGCCCGCTGCAATGTAAAACATGCGGGATGCGCCCGCCAGTGTGGGGGCGCACCCTAATGTGCCTGGCGGGACCGCCGCGACTTCGGTGGGCGGTCCCTGGCTCCGTTGCGGTGGCGGGCGGACAAAGTCCGCCCGCCATCGTAATGGACCCCTTAATTGTAATTAAGTTATGATTTATTTTAATTAATTGGTATTGATAATTATATTATTGTTAATTAATTATTAATTGGTAATTAATTTGTATTAATTGGTTATTAATTTTTATTAATTGATTAATTGATTATCATGTAATTTAAATGTAATTAAGTTATAATTTATTTTAATTAATTGTTATTGATAATTATATAATTGTTAATTAATTAATAATTGGTAATTAATTTTTATTAATTGGTGATTAATTTTTATTAATTGATTAATTGATCATCATGTAATTTAAATGTAATTAACTTATAATTTATTTTAATTAATTGGTATTGATAATTATATTATTGTTAATTAATTGATAATTGGTAATCAATTATTATTAATTGGTAATTAATTATTATTAATTAGTTATTAATTTTTATTAATTGATTAATTGATCATTATGTTAAGTGTATTATTTTATCATTGGAGTGTGTTGTGCGTTTATAGGGGAATACTTTTGGAAGTAATTCAAATCTAATTAAGTAATTATTAAATTTATTTTTGGGTATTGATAATTAATTTATTGGATATTAATTATTAATAGGTAATTTTTTTAAATTACAATTTTTTGGTTCTAAAAATTAATTTATTGTTGTTTTATCATTAATTGGTAATTAAATATTATTAAATATTATTTATTGATAAATTTAATTAATATATTAGGAATTATTTATTAATTGATAATTAATGTTTAATTATTATTATTATTGGTATAAAAAAGCATTTAATTGTTTAATATTAGTTAATTGGTAATTAAGTTTTAATAATTTATATGTTTTTTGTTATTAAAAATATTTTATTGTTCAATATTTATTATTTAGTAATTAATATTTATTAATTATTATTTATTGGTATTTATTATTAATTTATTGTTAATACATTTTCTATTGGTAATTATGTTTTTAATAATTATTTATTGGTATTGGTAAATAGTTTAGAGTTATTTAATAATTCATTAATTATTTAAAAAAAATATATATATTTATAAGTATGTTACTTGTAACTTCTACGCTATCCAACACTTCCCCTACTGTTGCACTCTCTGGAGTTGGAATAGTAATTTTTAATCCTACGCTATCCAACACTTTCCCTACTGTTGCACTCTCTGGAGTGGGAATAGTAATTTTTACCCCTACGCTATCCAACACTTTCCCTACTGTTGCACTCTCTGGAGTGGGAATAGTAATTTTTACCCCTACGCTATCCAACACTTTCCCTACTGTTGCACTCACTGGAGTGGGAATAGTAATTTTTACCCTCACGCTATCCAACGCTTTCCCTACTGTTGCACTCCCTGGAGTGGGAATAGTAATTTCTACCCCTACGCTATCCAACACTTTCCCTACTGTTGCACTCTCTGGAGTTGGAATAGTAATTTTTACCCCTACGCTATCCAACACTTTCCCTGCTGTCGCACTCTCTGGAGTGGGAATAGTAGTTTTTACCCCTACGCTATCCAACATTTTTCTTACTGTTGTTTTTTTGGGGGTTGTAATAGTAGTTTTATTCCCTACGCTATTTAATATTTTTTGTATTATTTTAGTTAATATAGTATATAAATAATGTTAAAAATATTAAAAGTAAATTTAATTTTTTTAATTTGTTATACATAATTATTTAATTTTTATTTATGTTATTGTTTTGTGTGTATAGATGTATTTGTAATTTATAATATTTTTTAATAATTTATAATTTATTAAAATAATTATTCAAACTGATTATTAAGTAAGTATATATATTATATATTATATGTATATGTTTAATTAATGTTTTATTTAATTACATGTTACTTATTAATTTTAAATATTATAAAATATTTTTAACTGTTTAATTTAATTATAAGTATTATTTAGTTTATTTTACATATTATTTTTAACAAAACAAACCCAATATTTTTGATAACGATATTTTTGACATCGATATTTTTTCTCTCGATATTTTTGTACTTACCATGTTGTAGATAGGATTTCGATATTATTGACATCGATATTTTTGTTGCGATATTTTTGTAGGTCGATTTTTTGACCTTCGATATTTTGTCAGTGATCCGTCGCAAACAACCCAGCACCCGAAAAGCACACAAGTCAAATGCACACCGACTCAAAGGGATAAGGGTCCGCCAATGCAGAGCTGCAGGGGCGAATCGCCAACAATGCAGCACACACACATAGCAATCACAGTACATCAACACTGACGACAATGTGGGACAGAGTGCAACCCCTACACCACAGGACAAAGGACACAACTGGTGCCTCTCGTGCGTAGAAACTGGCCAATCACATCTGGCAATGCATGACACTGTGAGATGATAATGTACGAGTACAACCACACATCCGTCATGTAGTTGAAATGTCCACTGACTCCCATCAAATAGCCAGCTTCACAGTCACAATGTACAGCGTCATGCAGTCTGAATGTAAACATCTACAATGCGTCAACATACATGGAACACACTGTTAACCTGCATCTCCCCTTTACATTGCAGAGGGACAATCAACACCCCCTGCAGAGCAGACCACACATCTCTTCAGTGATGATGAAGAGGACACCCTGCCCATTTGCCCAGATACACTCCAACAGCTCGTGGACAGCCTCCTCGCCCCACCTCCAGGAGCAGGGCAGCCCAGCTGCATCACGGTGAGCCCACACCCTGCACAGACCACACAGCAGTAAGCACACACCACCACGGCTGCCTCCCAGGACCCCCACGACCAACACATGGACTTCAAACGCAGTGTGTTAGGGTGCCAGGAGAAGATGGCAGATCAGCTGCAGCTGGGTTTCGAGCTCATGGCAGCCAAACTCGATGCCATACGTGGGTGCCTGAGTCCCATCAGGCAGCAACTACAGTCCCTAACGGATACCCACTGTCCGCACCATGCCCACCAACAATCCTTGTCTGACATCGCTGGGTCCATTACTCGGATACAAGAACTGAATAGGCAGACAGGCTCCAGCGATGACAGCACAGAGTTGGCACAGATGCGGAGGACAATGGAGACCATGGAGCCGATGCAGGCTGGAAGTATGGCTGCCACTGCTGAACACCAGCGAGATGTAGCTGCGATCTTCCATGCCTTGCAGATCCCCATCTTGCCATTGCTGCCACTGAGCCTGCCCCAGATGGCTGCTGCAGGAACCTCGACACACACATCTCCGACCCCTGATGTGTCAGTGGCACACAGTGATGCAGCCCCATCACCTTCGCACCCTGATGTGTGGGTACTAGCTGTGTCTCCGTTGCACATTAGCATCAATCTCACAACCCCCCAACATAGGCACAAGTCCATGTATTGAATAGGGCTGTGTGTAGGAATGACCAAATCAGTAGCAGGCCAGAAGTGGTGTCCTACATCACATGTGACAACAGAACTTCACGTCGCATACCTACTCACACACATCTGTGTGGACACATTCTGTTATGATTAACAACATTGCTCAACATGGTCAGAGGTTGGACACCATACTCACAGTGCTGAAGACACGTAAGTGCACAGGTCGGCCAGCAACTATCCCACAACAATGTCTGGCTCACAGAGGTGGAGCTGTCAAAAGGGACCCACCCCCATTGTACATGCGTCAGTCAGATCCTCCCTGTGTAGGGACGATGCTCATTGTGGCACACGAGTGGTCAATCTAATCAACACTCATCACAGTTAGACACCAGTGGTGTTGCGTAGACTTTATTGGCATGTGCGTGTCAGTACGGACAAGGCAACGGCCACAACAGGCAGGGACATGCTTAAGACACTTACACGCAGCATGGGAACATGTCAAGGTGCAGGAAATGGGGAGGCAAAAATGAACACCAATCATCACGGATGGCAACGGTCTCAGCCCACCTTGCCTTGCTGGACGAGTCATGTGTTGTTTGGCGTCTGCCCATTGGCCCGTGTGAGGGGGCACGACTCACAGCCCATGGGGTCTGCATAGTGCTCTGCCACCCGACTGCGCCGACTGTCTGCTCTGCTGACAGTGATCAGGTGAAAGGGTCCGACAAGTTCACATGTCGTGCTACATTGCCATGTGTGTACTCTCCCCCCAGCAGTGTTTCCGACTTGGTAACATTGCCAAACGACGCTGTGCTGCTCCGACCATGGAACTGCATCACCTTGCACAGGTGTGTGTACACATGCGTAGTTCCACGCACATGCATTCAGAGTCCAGACGAAGGCAGACATGTCCTCTGTTGTGGTGGGATATGTGAGCATTCCCCACAATGCTACAAGGTGTTGGGACCAGTGCTGTGGGTGACAATCCGATGTGGCTGCAGGGACGAGTTACTCATCCATGAATGCCAGCGCAGCTTCATGTGCAATGTGTTCCAATAGTACGTCGTTGTCGGGTTCAAGGAACACCAGGGTGAGCCAATCCATTAACTGGTCTGGGCAGATGTGCTCAGTCCACGCCGTTTCCCCAATCCGCAACACAGCCCAATAGGGGAGCGCCTCGATGTGGTCACTGCACACGAGGAGTTGTGCAATCTCCCATGCGCAACTGCCAGCACATACGCCAAGGATCAGTGCATCCCATGCACGGCTATCCAGGTGACACTCCTGTTCGTGGGCCAACAGGGGGCGCACTGTCAGGTCATAATCCAATTCAGCTACCGTTGCATTGGATAGGCAGACCTCCGTGGGCTACTCGAATGTGCATGGTCGACAGTGGAACCAGGGCTGGACGCAGGTGACGTAGGCAAGACGGAAACTCAGACGGAAACTGATTCACAACACTGCCATTGGCAGGGATCCCAACAGATGCAGCATTCGTGCACGGTACAGTTCCACGTGACAGGGTTTGTGCATGTGCCCGGGAATGCCTGCCATTGCGTTTGTTGGTCTCGTGGCACTGGCACTCCTCTGACCGGCGGAAGTTCAGTGGATGATATGCCACAGCTCTGGGCAATGAGTCGTATGTGTGTGCAACGTTTGGACGTATAGGTAGTTTTTGACCAATGTGTCAAGGGCATCCCTTGCAGGTGTAGGTCGTGCAGGGACAAGTGTGTGTGGGATGTGGGCACGTTGGTGTTTCATTAGCGCAGTTCGTGGTGTGGGAGTCGTCGGAGGCTGGTATGGTATCTCACGCAGGGTGTGCCAGTCGCATTCAGGACCAAGGTCGGGGGTTTGGTTGGCCTTCGGCCTTGTGTGTTGAGACAAAGGAGCTTTCATTCCTGATTTTAGTCTGACTACTGCTTGCATGTCTTATTGTGATGTGGACTTCGCGCTGACTTTGATGCCAGGCCTGTGATTTGGGGTGTGCAGATTTCGAGACACACACAGCTTTGGCATGTTTGCATGGGCCAAGGGCCCGATTGGTCTTGCGCTCCTTGTTCAGTCTCTCTCTTTCTCTCTCTTTCTTTCTCTCTCTCTCTCTCTCTCTCTCTCCCTGTCCTTTGATGGGTGCCTGACACACCTTTTTATCTTGGATATTGTCTTGCAGGCTGTGAGTCACAGATTGTCCAGGGATGCCCCGCCATGACTCCTCAGAATAGTTGTTTGGTGACAAATTAGAAAGTTACATTTTGTTTGGTCTTTCAATGGTGTATGTATGAATCAGGATTTCAGTGCTCACATGTATGTTGATTGTTGCAATTGTGCGACATCAGGTGGGTGCTTGTGTTCATGTTTCCGTGCAGTTGATGTGCTGTGTCTTGGTCCGGGGGAGGTGGGGGGTGCCCGGGGTGGGGCCCGTGGGGGGTGGGGTGGTGGTCCTGGGGGTGGTGGCGGTGGGTGTTGTGGCCCTCTTGGGTGTCCGGCACGCATGTTCAGTGGCTCCATGGCATCTGTTGTTCTTCAGGTGTGGCTGTGGGCTGGGCTCTCTTTTGTGGTGCAGGCTGTCGTCCGACTTTGCACCAGGTCGGAGCAGGTGTTAGTTTCCTGCTGCTAACGCGCCTTATCGCATGTTTTGTGATCTTATCTCGGTTCTGGCTGGTCGTTGTGAATGTTGAGGAGTGGTGTTGTCACGGCTTTTTGCACGGGAACGCCTACTCTGCATCTCATTAGCGATAGTTGCCGGGGTCATCTGTGGCGATGTTTTTTGCGGCTGCTATCGCGGGTAAACTGGTGTTATGGGCTGTTAACACCAGTTTGTGAATGGGGCGATGAATTTATGGCAACTTTGGCTGCGATAAAGTGCAGTTAACTCGGCGATAGCTCCTTGAGAATATGCCCCTTAATCATTTACATGAGTGCGCTATGTATTTATCGCTGTTTGCCGACATTTATTGATGAATTATCTTCGCACTGCCGATTTTTGATTATACCGATGTCTGAACTGTGGTCTTTTTCTCTCTTAATGATGTTGTTTTAGTCTGTTGCAAAATGTTGTGTTTTCCCTGTGTGTTTTATGACCTGTTTGGCCGAATAAAGAATTATTGATTGATTGATTGACTATTGGATCAACAACATCAGCGGCAAATCATTAAGATCATTTAGTTGACACAGTCAAAAAATCAAATATATTTCACCCAGTATCAGTACTCGGTGCTCAGAAAAGTGTTCATAGTGTGAGCAACAAAAAAAAGTGAATGCTAACAGGTGCGAGAGGATTAAAAAGCCACATTCAGGACTTCTTGGGTTGCATCTGAACTCTTCAGCAATATGATTTGACTACCTGATGATTTTATGTATGTGTCCTTTTAGGTATTCTTTGCAATCTGCCTGATGATCATCTTGTAACCCTGTGAGTTCTCATTGTACCAGTTATATGTGATCATCTTGTAACCCAGTGGGTTCCCCATTGTCACTAGTGGGGTTTGTGTTTATATAATTGGGACACTGAATGAATATCCGGGCGTTCTGTAGAACGATAATGTTTTTATTGTATCACTATTAGGCCTGGGCGGAAAACTACGCTACGCTCGCGGAGTTTGCGGAGTTTGCGCTACTACGCGCTACGCGAATTGCACATAGCACAGTGCAAAAACGCGTAGCGGGCATTTTTTGCTTGCGCGCGGTCCTCAACGTCAAGTTGGCGATTGCGAGCGAGCAAAATCAACATCCCGGCGAGACTTTTTCCTCGTTCGCGATCAGCAACATCAAGTTGCCGATCGCGAGCGAGGAAAATAAACCTCCCGGCGAGATTCTCAACGCGGGGAGGTCAGGTTTCTCATTGCGAGTGGTCGCGGATGCTCACGACCGCTCGCGATGAGAAACGCACACAAGGCCCTCCACGACCTGGGCCCAAAGTACCTCAACGACCGCATGTCCTTCTACACGCCCACACGCCAGCTACGATCAACCAGCCACGCCCTCGCCACCGTACCACGCATCCGCAGAACCACCGCCGGAGGAAGATCCTTCTCCTACCTGGCGGCCAAGACCTGGAACTCCCTCCCCACTCACCTTCGGCGAACCCAGGACCATCTCGCCTTCAGGAAGCAGCTCAAGACCTGGCTGTTCGAGCAGTAACTTACCCCCTCCCCCAGCGCCTTGAGACCCTCCCGGGTGAGTAGCGCGCTCTATAAATGCCGTGATTGATTGATTGATTGATTGAAACTACCAGTCCGCGTTGAGAAAGCTGCCGCTCGAGTACAAATCTACTCGAGCGGCAGAAAACGACCACTTGCACTGTGCAAGATGCCGTTTGCAATGATTGCACAGTGCGGACAAGCATCCGGCACTGTGCAATCAGTGCGAACAGCATTTCCCTACCGCACTATGCAGTTCGCGTAGCTACGCGTAGCGTGCGTAGTGCGAAGTGCACTTCGCGTAGCTACGCGTAGCGCTACTACGCGAACTACGCCCAGGGTTAATCACTATGTGCAGTGATCTGTTGCCTCCATGCAATTCATAATGTAATGTTGCACTCTGTAGAATGATAATGTTTACATTGTATCTTTTTGTGCCTTGATCTGTTGCTTTCACGCAATTCTCTATGTACTTAAATCCGGTATTTGTAAAGCGCTAACTACTCACCCCTAAAGGTCTCAAGGCGCTGGGGGCCCAGTACTTCGCATTGGGACCGACATTCTCCGTTGCATGCTTCTCCGATATTATGTGTAATAGGCCCTTGATCTGGATCGGGCACTATTTGCTCCCTGTAACAGCCCTCTCCAAAGCCCTGAGCTCTGTTTCGGTAGAGAGTCTAGTTTACAGTGTAGGGTGGATAGTCTATTTTCTATCTCACCATTTTTCCTCAATTTTATCGACTCTGCGGCGCGTTCTCCATTTTCTCACCTCGACTTCTCAAGGAAGAGGACGCAACAACTTCAGCGCCCTTAACCACTATACCTGTAAGTGTTCACTGGATGGCCATTGCTATATTGACCTCCAAGATGTATTACAATGGTTTTAAAAATTGTTAATATTTATTTCGCTTATGGAAGCCCTAATTGCATGGCTTTCTGACTGATCCTTAACCACTGGAGTTTGATTTCTTCGCTCCCTGGCAGCAAGTAAATTAGTTGGCCTGTTTTGACATAATTATACTGTATCTTTTATGTGTCCCTTAACTTATGATTGTATAGTTGGTAAACATCCTTTACGACGAATGCGTTACAACGTATGCCATTACCCTGCATTTTTTACTCTGCAAAATCTTTTACAACGCAGGGCTTTACACCGCAAACCATTACAACGTATTCCCCAAAGTAATGCCCCCGGGGAGTTAGAATAGTAAATTGCGTTGTAATGGGGAATGCGTTATAATGGAGTGCGTTGTAAAGCCCTGCTTTGTAAAAGAGTTTGCGGAGTAAAAAATGCGGGGTAATGGCACACGTTGTAAACGTGTGCCGAGCAAAGTGTCCTATTCTGTATAGTTATTCTTTAGAAATTTGTGCTGGTGTAAATACACCCCCATTAGCTGTCCAGCTCCTGTTGTAAGTACCTCACAATTGTGTGGGGTGCAGGTGAAAGTAGTGTAAGTCACTCCTCCCTCACTAACTTCATGCTTCATCGTTTTTTTAAGGTATGGACATGAAGCCTGCTCATGTAAGTAATTGTCCCAATGTGCCTTAAAATCTTTTGACGTAAAGTTAATATCCACAGCTAATGGCAAATTCTTTTTGCCTTTTGGCATTCATTCTCCTGCTAGACCTGATGATGACCCAGTAATTTCTTCAGGACCAAAACACCGTCGAAAAACAGGAATTATGGAACCAAATTTGAATAAATCCATGTGCCAATTGTTGTAACATTTTGAGCACAATGTCAATTTAAAAAATCCATGTTCCTAGTTCTGAATGTGGCTTTTTATACCTCTCGCATTGGTTTGCACTCACTTTTTTGTACAAACTGTGAGCACCTTTCTGAGCACCGATACTGTATGAAATATATTTGATTTTTTGACTGTGTCAACTAAATAATCTTTATGATTTGCTGTTGGTGTTGCTTATCCAATACATGCCATTGAATATTATTGGTTTGTGCATAATGTTATATAAAACCACAGATTGAGCACACTGTAAATACTGGTCTATGTCAGTGTGTTTTGTCTGTTGATTGACATATTTCTTAAGGAACTATTGATGTTACTGAATGATCCTTGGGCTGAACAGGTGTTCTAGGAAATCTAATCTCTAAAAAATCCCTTCATTGGGTTACAAGTCACAAGAGTTGAATCGTCAAAGCTCTCTGGTCCATGGGTACTAACATTTTCCCATAGATACAGGATCGGAAACACCCTTTAGTAAATCATAAAGCTTTATTCATATCTCAACAACTATGTGCATACTCTTTCTATCAGGTACTCGACTCCTTCAGCGCTGCATACTAGGGCTGCCAATATTGTGACGGTGCCAAGACTATGAAAATCATGTACATGTGGTTGGATGTTCTCTGTGCTCACCATTAAAAAACCTGAAATGCCTTCCCACCTAATCTGAGTGCTGATGGTTTTATTGGAATAACTAAATACCCAAGGTGGTTGTAGGTAAAAAAACATTTGTGTTCAATCATTCCTAAAACAAATTTGAGGTGATGATTATTGAGTAAAATGTACCTCATGCATAAGTAAAGATGTGTTCAAATCTCACAACCACCTGATGTTGGTTTGTGTATACAACCTTCTAAAGGTGGCATTTTCAAAATTGCAATTTAAAATCCGACTTCATCACAAGTTAGGATGTTTCATTACAATTCCAAAGACACCAAACATGAACTGGTTACTTGTTTCCATTTGGAAATTATAGCTTATTAAATGTAATAAGGTAATTCCAATGTTAGTCTATGGGAGAGGTAGGCCTTGGAGTAGCGAAAAGTGGATTTAAGAGTTTTTCAATACCAGGACATGTAAAACTTAAAAGTACATGTCCAACTTTTTAAATAGACTGTACCCTGCCCTATGGGCTGTTTAGGGCCTACACTAGTGTTGACTTAAATGTATTTAAGTGGAAGGTTTAGGCCTCGCAAAAGGTTTATTTTGCCAGGTTGAAATGTCAGTTTAAATCTGCACACACAGGCTGCAATGGCAGGCCTAAGACATGTTTAAAGGACTACTTAAGTGGGTGACACAATGAGTGCTGCAGTCCCACTAGTAGCATTAAATGTCAAGGCCCTGGGATCATGTAGTGTCACATTACTAGGGACTTATTGGGTGTACGCCAATTTCGCCATGTTTAAAGGAGAGAGCACAAGCACATTAGTCCTGGTTGGTTAGCAGTGGTAACGTGCACAGTCCTAAAGCCAACAAAAACTAATACAGCAAAAACAAGAGGAGTAATGCAAAACATTTGGGGGCGACCACACCAAGGCTGGCAGGTCTAGTAATAAGAAAGATGCAAAGTGTTCCCGTTCCCTCTCCAAAAATCCCCCTAAAATATTTTCATATTTTGTTTTTATATTTTTATCAGTTCTTTTAATTTCTCTATTTACATTTTCACAGGAAATTAGATCAAGGTATTTTATTGCTGGAAAAAATGTATGCACCCAGATTGAACAAAAAGAAAAACCCAGAAGAAAATACTAAAGACTAGAGATGTCTTTGAAACTTCCTGTATTTTGAGTATTATTGGACTCAGCAGGAGTACAGTAGTAAGCAGGATGTTTAACAAAGGCTTGTTGAGCAAAGAGCCCGGCTTGGTTCTATGCGGAAATGGCTGCAGTCTCCTGTTTGCTTTATTTTCTGCTCAGACTGAACTCATGCATATATTCATGTATTACCTACTTAGACGCCACAATCAATAACATTTGTCTTTCCATTAAAAGTAATACAAATGGCTTGGTATGTGCAATATATTTCACGTCCATAATTCTATAATTCAAGCTCTGTTAAGTACATTCTGCAATAAACGTCAGCCTTCAGAGACACTCTAATAAAGTGCATGTCTTCATAATGTTATTTAAAAATAAAATTGCATTTAAATAAATGCAATAGAAATCAATGTGTATTAACTGTTGCGTGCCTGTACTTATAAAAAAAACAGATAATCTGATTCCTCTCTCTATCTGTATGTCAGTGAAACAGGTCAGTTTATATAAGCTGTATATAGGAGGTCCAGTGCTTGACGTCCTAAGAGTTGGGGGCAACTTATTCAGAGGAGAGACACGATATTAACCCCTTGCACTGTCAAAAGTCAGATAAGTGAAATAGTAGAGGCTAACACTACAAGCCAATCTTGCTGTTTTTAGGTTTGGCTTGACAGTGCAGCTGTGACTGGACCTTATGTGAACAACCTAAAAAAGAACTTTTGGAAGGACTATAGTGCGGGGCTTTGGCTCCGCCCACATGTTGATGGACAGAAGTACATGTTTTGATTGGGTAAAAGTTGTGTTCTGCCATAAAAAAAAGTGCATCTCCTCCACACAGCTATGATTATTTTGTTTGTTTGTCCAGCTGCCGGAACCAGCAGCAGCATGGCTTCCTTGACCTATAGCTGGGCGCACATACATGGCACCATAATGCTGTTAAAGTGTATAGATATGTATGAAATTGATGGTGTTTGTTTTTCTCTGGCAGCAGCACAGATGGGAGTAGGGCTGTCATAAGCAATCTATTGTTTTTTTCAACTTCCCGCACCCTCCTCGATCATTTCCTGTAGACTTCAGCCGAGGGTTGCACTGTTCTACACAAATGTTTAGGTCTGGCTTGGCAACACAGCTGTTGCTTGACCGTATGTGATCATCAAAAAACAGCTTTCAGAGGACTCCTGATAAAGGGGCTTAAGCTCCACCCACATGTAGGTACTCCTGAGTACATTATTTCATAAACAATTTAGTGTGCTTTTCTTGAAAGAGTGATTGTTTTGCACTTTTTGGCTTGTGGCAAAGCTTGTATTCACTACAGAGAGCCGGTTTATGGTAGAAGTTTACGATTACGGTTATGGGCGTGAACTGTTTATTATAGAAAGTTCCGATAAAGGTAGAAGTCCTGATGCATCTATTGAAAAAAGCATAGGCTAAAGAGGTTAAAGTCAATAGGCATTTCAGGGTGGATTGTTATTCCTCTAAATTAAAGTCTTTTTGATGTGGCATCTCAAGGATTACTGTAGGAGGAGCTGGTTGTGAACACATTGATGCCACGTTACCCCATTAGGGATTTGCACTTGGGTGTGTCAACATGTTGTGCTGTGCCCTGGCAACTTTTCTGAGAATTTTTTGACTGTGTGAAGCAGGGGTTGGCCAGACAGTGTGCCCTACCTGCTGGTAGATGGTCAATCGTGGAGTGCATGGCCTTGACCCAACCCTCCATCGATCAGCCATCTCCCTGTGTGCCTTTGGCCATGCGCAGTGGCGGTTGACCGCAGGGTCTTGTCCAATGCAAATCAAGATTTCTCAGCCTTGTGAAGCAGTGGTTGACCTATGGGGGGGGTGGCCTGTGCAAATGCCATGTGCCCATCCTCCAGGGATAGCCAACTAGCCACCACACACTGCACAAAGCCTTATGTAACTTTATACTCATACTTTGTGAACAGCCAAAAGCAATAAAGCTACTCAAAATATACGTTGAAATGTTTACGTTTAAAATACGCACAAGCGTAACTTACCTTTGTGAATAGCCCCCATTCCCTTCCTAGTGGTAGAATTGAATTGCTTGAGACCGAGGAGCACCCTGACAGTTGTGTTTTGGATGTGGTGCTGCCTTTTTAAGGCTTTACTCAGGAGTCCTAGACAAGTAATGTTGCAAAAATGTAAATAAGCTTGTATAAAATGCTTTAAATACCATAGGTTTGCACGAGATAGCAATTCTACATAGCTGTCCCAAATATAAAAAAAATGTTCAGAAACAGCAGTGTTTCGGTTGACTATCATATGTTTGCCTTTACCTGGAATCCCAGGTTCCTACCCATTTTAGCTAGAGTGGGACATCGGAGGGGTTCAGTTTGTGGCAACCAGAGTTCTTCCCGCCCTAAGTGGGAAGGGTATGCCCAGACGTGGGTCCCGTGCTCACTGCGCCACTGGATTCAAGCTAGCCTGGCTGACGAAGGGTGATGCCCTGAAACCGGTCCCAGGATGCTTGTTTCCAGTCCAGGGAGAACCTGGCCTGGCAGTTCGGGCTGGACTGTTCCCATTGGGCGCAGGGTCAAGACTGATTTGCATATGGCTGGGTCCAAACTGGAATGGCATGGTGAGCAAAAAAACGATGGATTTAGGCCCAGATCTTTGTACTGGGGTGAATGTATGACATTGTTCTGCATTCTGTCCATCAATTGTTGTTTTTGCACCAAGCTATAAAGTACCTCCCCCTCATTATGGGCCCTCGCCTGCAGCTCGGGCCTATAACTCGAGTTCAGGGCCTTTAATAACTGGTATAGCCCTGGCAGCGGGTAGTAAGGCTATATAACTTGGACTTCATGCTGCGTGCAAAGCCCTACACAGGGTTGAACATAATGGCAGAACTGTGAGGTGGCACACACATTCGAGCACTCCTCTCTCTTATTGATCTGGGATCCACTCATGGTTGAAAAATTCACATCTACCAAACCGAAATAAAAAATAAACATTGATTGATGTACATTAACTCCCATTTAGAGCTACCATTGACTGCCAATCTACCAACATTGCCGGAAAAAACATTAGACAGGATGTTATTGACCATGCAAAGATTTGATTAAGATACATTTTACTTTGCTAGAAGTCTTAATATATTAAAATAAAAAAGTAGAGATGGGCGGAACTTGCAGAGTTATACTCCGCGGAATTTCGCCGAGTTACACAAAAACTCTGTGAGACTCTTTGGAGTTCCGCGAACGGTGGATTTGTGGCACATCGCTCTGCTCATGCTGATTTTTAGCGCTGGGAGCTTGTCCCATGCTGTGAAATCAGTGCAAACTACACCACGCTGCTTGCCAGAAGACGCTTCTTCTTTCAGCCACTCGAGAAGATTTTACTCGAGCAGCAGCTTTCTCACTGCGATCAGCTTTCCCAAAGTGAGCAGTAGCGACCTGCCACAACTGCCCGTGTTGAGAAATCTCACCGGGAGGAGGTCTAGCGCTTGATTTTCTCACTCGCGCTCGCCATATTACCGTTGGCGAGCCACGCACGAGAGAAAACTCCGCCACGCAGCTGTTGGCAGAGTTTTTCCAAAACTCGGCACTCCAAGCAGAGCGCGGCCCATCCCTATAAAATAAAGAACACATATTGTTGCATGTTTTAGAAAGTACATATTAGTCATTTTCCTCTCATTGTTAATCAACCCAGCTTCTAACATTCATCAAGGAATATTTTTCATGAATCACATCATAAAAAGACCCAATGAGCGTAGAAATGTTCACAGGGAATCGCATCTTTGTTGGCCCAATGATCTCCATTTAAACACGCTATTGTCTTATAAAGAAAGGGGCTTCTCAACGACACCCAGTAATCACAGACACATTATGAATTCACGGGCTCATTGATGCGGTAGGGTTAGTGCGATTTGGGATTAAGGAAGCTTGAGAGGTCGCTTAAGGCATCATCATCAGTGAAATGGCGAGGAAAGAAAAACTAAAAAGAAAAATGTAGTGTAATGTGCAGCAGTAAAAAAAGTTTTCGGTGTCATTTACACGCCATACAGGGTTCTGTAGTCATTGATCGATTGTGTTCACCCCAGAATCAAAGCAGACATTAAACGGGTGATTTGTGGTTTGGCAGTTCTTGCTTGGTGAATGACAATGTGTGAATTCGCAGGCACAGGCAATGGAAATTGTGTGTTTTTCTAGTATGAAAAAAAAAATATGAGCGTGTTTGAAATGTCAAGTGTTTTCATGGTAGTATAAAACAGATCTCTACCATTTCTCAACCTCAGGGTTGGGGAGGAAGGGAAATATTTCAAAAACTATTCAAGAGGGATCAAGAGGCTTAAATGGAGGGAATGTGGATTTAAAGATCCCTGCCAGAGCTGCAGATGGCAGAGAGAAGAGGGAAAGAGAATGGTTGATGTAAGTATAGATAGGAAAGCAGAACTAAAATATATCAAAAATGACACTTTGTGGTTTACGAAAAGAATGCCAGACAAAAAACAGAAAAGCAAGGCAAAATGAAATCATGCAACAAATATACATTGGTGTAAGAAACTATGGGGCAGATTTACAAGCCCCTTGCGCCATTTTTGCGTCACTTTTCCCATGTTAAAAGTGACGCAAAAATGGCGCAAGGGACTTGTAAATCTGCCCCTATGTCCCAATGTACTATGGTGGGGTGTGGTCGCAAAGCAGTCTCCGAGGCATATGTACAAGCCCCTATTGCAGAGGTCTTCAAACTTTAGGATGCCGAGACCCCCCCTGTCAACATTTTCAGGCGAAAGGACCCCCTCCTGACAAAAATTTCTAAACCTGTATGCAGGGCTGCTGGAATTATGAGGCAGGTGAGGACCAAATTACGCGGCAGGCTTGACCAAATTGTGTGGGAAGAAAATGTAAATAATGTTATGTGATGCCGCCTATTTTGGGATAGCATTGCTTCATTATTTTGACATTTTTTACACACAGTAACACTGAGGAAAGATTTCACCCCATCAGTACCAGTTTATAACCAAAATACAGCAATTAACATCAGAAAGATGTCTAGTCAACCTTTGTAAAGGGCCTTCCACTCCGCAGGAATACGTGCTGCCACATTAGAAGCTCACCTGGCCCTGGCCGGGAGCAGCAGGGGTCCCTTAAAACCCTGGCGATCTTGTGCAGAATTAAGCAGTTTACCCATGCCGATTTTCTCTCACCCCCTCCCTTCCATCCCTCTCTCCTCTCCTCTCCCAATCCCGGATCCCTCTCTCACTTCGCAGGCCATTTTCTTTCACCCCTTTTTACAATTTCTGAACTCTCCCCCATTCAACCTCTCACTTCACCTTTAATCACCTCTTGCCATTCTGTCTTTTCACTGCCCTCATCTCTAACTGACTCCCGCATTTATCTCATGGCCTCTCTGGCCCCGTCACCTCCCGTACCCCTCAGCACTTCTCATTCACCTCAAGTCTCTCCATTCAAATTTTTGTCTATTTGTATCTTTCACCTCTCAAGTCCCCCATTCATCTTTCACATCTCCCCTTTGTTCTTCCACACCTTCTTGAACCAACATCCCTCTCCCCTGTTACCTCAGCACCAGTGCTTAATTTGAGCAGGTGGTTTCCGGTGCTCCGCACTGGCACCTAATTGTGCACACTGGCACTATGACAGTCTGCCACATGGTGGCTCTGTCTGTGTAATTTAGAGATGAGCAGAACAGCTGTTTATTAATTCAATATACAATAAAAATTATAAACTCCTGACACCCATGCCATTCTTATAGCTTTGGGGGCTTGAAATAGTCTGAATAGTCACACTTGTACAAGTGTTATGGTTGGTAGTTGCATAGGTATTGTCATTGGCCGCGCAGGCAAGAAAATGGGTGGGTGGTTAAAGTTGCAGTGGCCTACTGGTGAGGGCCCTGGCACATGTTTTATTACAAATTAATCACGGCTCAGCACCCACCCCAGTACTCCCTCTCTTCCCCTATCGCTGCTGTCCCTCACCCATGTCGCATCAAATTATCTTTTTAGGTCACAGATCATCTCTCAGCTATCTTCTCTCACAGTTTAACAGTAGCCCTCCTCTGTGCCCTCACCTTTTGCTCACACTCACTTCTTGCGTGTCCGCACTTCCCTTCGGTACTTCACATTTCTCCTCATCCCTGACCTCTTCAATTGAATTCTCTCACTCCCTTGCTGTCCTCTCTCATCCTCTCATCTCTCCTCACTGAGCACACGTATGCTCCTCTCGGCCTGTGCCACTCTGCTTATTGTTCCCTAATTCAGGAAGGCATGAATTGTCTGTCTTGCTGTTTTGGTGCAGGCCGCACAGTTATGGAGCATGCACCCTCCTTTGCTTCGCTTCACCAAGAATCTATTATCCTTCAGGAAGATATAAAAACCTGGCTCTATGCTCTGTAGGTTACCCCATTTGGCTGGTTCTCCTTCCCCTTCTGTGTGTTTCTCATTTGCTTTCAAGCAGCAGATGGCTATTAGCCCCAGGGCACCTTTTGGTAACAGTAGCACACTACAAATGTAAATAATAATAATTGGCAGAAGCAGGGGAGCCACTAGACCCAAACTTCGGGGGGGGGGGGGGCTAACACTCCCAGCCAGGGCTGGCCCTAGCACTGGTTGCACACGGTGCAACAGTATTTTTTGGTGCCCCCTCCCCCGTTTCCTCCTTCTCCATGAATTCCTTCACTACCACTCACCAACAATGCACCTCATCTCTCTATAGCACCTTTCTAACAAACATTTCATTTTTTTATAGCGCTACTCATAGTTTACTCACACTCAATTCTGTGATCTGCATGGTACATGTTCTTTGTAGCAGGCACATTAACTCTCTGCACTGTGTGGGTGACAAGAGTGCCCATGTGAGTGCATGGTGAGCGATGCAACAGTGTGAGAGTAGGGTAAGACGAGTGACTGCAGGGTGAGTGAGGTGACCCTATAAATTTGGGTGCGGATGTAAGTGCAGAGTGGGACGAATGAATGCATGGTTAGTGATGGGCTTGTTTGAGTGAGTTGCAGATTGAGCAGTGAGGGGGACAGGTGAGTGAAGTGTCACATGAGTGCAGGGTGAGTAGTGTGCTTGTGTGACTGCAGGGTGAGGTACAGGGTGAACAGCACAAGTGCATTGTGAGTGCAGAGTGATCACTGTGAGTGGAGGGTGAGTGGGTGAATGGTGTGAGTGCATGGTGATCAGGGTGAGTGCATTGTGATCGCTGTGAGTGCAGGGTGAGCGTGAAAGTGAAGGGCAAGAATGAGGAGTGAGTTGTCTGAATGGAGGGTGCATTCCCAGACACTTGAAGTAACTCAGCATGTTATTGACGTCAGCGCAGGGTTTCAGATATAAGGTAAACTATTGATATTATGGCATTAATCAGGGATCGAGGGTGAAGGAAATAAATAATGTGCTGATCCTGCAACAAACTTCCAGTCCTATGATTAGGGTTGCCAGGTCATTATTTTGATGTCCCAGATGATACAAAAATAAGCAGTCACCTAAAGCTATATTTTCAGCACTTATCTGTGCATACTTAGAACAGCAAATATAAATAGAAAGCACTTTTAATTGTGTTCTAGGGCTGCCTCAATGATCCATGACTGATAATTAAAGGAAAGAAAGACAGAAAAATCACATAACAAATGAATACATTTGTTTTATTTATAACTCTATTTAGTGTCAAGAAGAGGTCTTTGCAGGCTCTTTAAACAACACAGGGCAGGCATTTTTCTTTTGGCAACCCTACTTTATATTTCTTTTTGTGAAATGCATTCTCACACTACCCCAGTAACTGTAAAATACAAATGTAAGGAATAGGCAGAGTGAGGGCCCAGGAGGTACTGGAACTAGAAAAAAACTAAGCCTCAGTAACCAGTTTACAAAAGGTATGTAAATATGCAAATGGTCTTTAAAGACCTGTTAAAAACTCGGCGTGCCGGAGATAAGACTCCAGACACTGCCCAGCTGAGCCCACAGCAGCTCGAGCTGCAGCAGCCCTGGCTGAGACACACGACGGGGGAGGAGGGGGGCTGAAGCCCTTGTAGTCCTATGGGCCTGGGCAGAAGTGTGACTGGGAATGCGAGGCCCCCTTTCTATCACTCCACGTTCCCTCTGGGGGTCGCGCCCCACAGATTGAATACCCCTGCCATATTGCCACCCGAATGTCACTTTATTTTGACGCTTCGGTGGTGCAGCACCATTTCCCATATTTACAAGTTGGCTCTAAGCCACTTAAAGTGGCTTAACGCCACCTTGTAACTATGCCCCTTTCCGCCACAGTCCTCTGCGACAAAGGGGCATCTAATGGGTGTTGCAGTGGGGGGCGTTCCACCGCAACACCAATTGCTTTTTGACACTGCTTCAGATTTACAGCGCTGAGGCAGCGCCAAAAACTAACACCAGGGAATACCGGTCCGCGCTCCAACATTTCTTTGTAAATATGCCCCTCTGTGTTCTTTTGCATACAGATTGCTGTGCAAACCCTCCTTTCTTTTTGTGCTGTGACTGATCTACTAACTCAGTCATACATCATGATGGCCATTCATAGGGAGTCGGAAAAATGCCTGCCTCTTTAATATGCAAGTTTCCTTAGAAACTGCTGAAAATTAGGGGATGGAGACCTGTGAGGAAGCCAAGACCCCCCATCCCTGCATTGCATTCATGTAATGCCAATTTGTTTAAAGCAGCTCCTTTACCTTAAAGGGACAGCAGCATTAGAAAAATAGAAAATGGCATTCAGTGAATGATATCAGGGGTAGCATGCAGCGATCCCCTGGCCCACTGTCTGCTGCCACGGATGCTTGCACATAGTGGACACTGCACGCCAGAGACAGTAAACTTTGGAAATGTTTACCGACTCTTTTGACAGGTCAGCACTCCATCAATGGTTTGCGACCAGGGCCGGACTGTTGTGAACACAAACCAACCCTGACAATTGAGTCGGAACTGCCGCGGGGGGGGGCACCAGAGGGGGAACAGGTGCGCGTGGAAAACACTGCAGCTGCTTTTGTTACAGGGGGCCAATAAAACCGGCACCCGGTAACAAAAACAACCACCCAGGGGTGCAAAACCGCCCCCCACCCTTGTGGCCCACTGGGGAAATGCCTGGTGTCCGCTACGGCCAGTCCGGCCCTGTTTGCGACTGATTTTGCGGTTACGCACTATTGATATATATCTTTCTGAATGATGAAGGAAGAAGGAGTGGGTGTCCCTTTCATGCCTTTTTCGACTATTGATTTTCAAATCGTCTCAAATGTCATTTACAGGGTCTGAAAGTCATGTCAGATTTTGTAATGACGTACGTATATATTGTGGTAGTCCTTGGACTAGGGAAGTGTACATTGTATATGTCTGAAATGGTCATGGAACCTGTTAAAGTAGTGTGTTTTATCATCCTTACATCAACATACATCCTGGAACTCTTTAGGTAAGCATAAAACCAATTTCCTTTCATTTCAACTGATGACTCAAGAATCACTGAGTTGGTACCAAGAAGCAGAGGAGGTACAATGAAGAGACTGGTGTGGGTTAGTTGCTGGAAGCTGAGAGATGTGCATCAACCTACAGACAAAATACTACCACAACCTTACAATGGCATCAATCTGACCTGAAAGCAAGGTCCCAGGAGAGGAGCAATGGGATGGGTAGAAATAGCGAAACACTGCCCGAAAGAGAAGAATGCAATTCACATCTGAAGTTTTGTTTCAATGGGTGGATCCTGGCTTGTCCCTCATGGGGGCAGCATTGAGAATTATTCCAATGTGTATTAAACAGGTTCTTCCTTTGCGCCACACCCATAAAGAATGGATAGGTACAAGAAGGGCAGTAGACAAGGAGGAAGGTTGGGTTTAAACAGCTGCAGTTCAATCAGTCTGGAGTTGGTCTTGAAGGGAGGCAGACGTAAACTGATAGACTTTCCTCCCTTCCAAAGGTAAGTATGGTAGATTCTTAGAAGGAAGTGACGCAGGATGAGGTAAGGGGCTTTTGTCTTTGACATAGATGGGTGTGTTGTGACTGCCTTCATTTCAATTCCACAGGCAGAATTATCACTGGTTTTATTTCAGATAAACAGATTGGATGACTAATTGATGTTCTGGGGTGCTGCTAACTTCATATTTGATTTAATAACATTAATGAGAAGAAATATACAGAGCGCACATTTTCTAAAACTGCCTTGAGGATATATTGACCCAAAAACAACAGGTATTCACATCTAGTCTTCTGCTCGTAGACAAATAAGAAAGAAAATTATGTCTTGGTCTATGCAGTGCTTGTTGAGTCCTTCCTGCCCTATCAGAGGTGTTTACAATTTTTGGAGGAAGCCTGGAAGCCAAAATCATTATTACGGTGGAAAGGTGTGCGGTTTAAAGTAATTAATCTATGAATTTGACACTTGACTGTAGGTAAAGATTAGAAGGTGTTCATAAATTAAAAGTAGAATATTGGAAGTGACCATCCAATTACACGAAGGAGTCTGAAGACTGAGGGGCATATTATCTAAAAAGTGCGCTAAACATCGCAAAGCGTGTTTAACGAGCACTTTTTTATCGCCGGCTATCGTCGGAATAATTTGCCATGCTAACGCTGTATTAGCGACATTTAGCGCTATGGCGATAATTATTCCAGCCATAGCGGTGTTTTCCATGAAACATCGCTGGTTTTCCAGCGATGTTTCATGGAAAATGGCGATAACCTTGCTGATACGACCCTGTGGTCGTATCAGCATAATCCACCCCCCCCATGTTAGATATGGCTAACACCTGCTAATTGCAGGTGTTAAATAAATGGCGATGACCCCGGTTAGCGCAACTTTTCACGTCGCTAACTGGGGCCATGGCCACCTTGCTAATAGGCGATAGGCCTGTTAGCGGGTGTTTCCCAGGTTTGTTCGTCGGGAACGCCCAATTTGCATGTCATTAGCGATAAATATCGCTGACATGCAAAGCGGTAAAAACACGGGCTCTAATGTCCAAAACTGTCTCTAACTGCTGTTAGAGACAGTTTGCTGATAGGGCGATAAGAATATCGCCGCTTTAGCGGCAAAAAGTGCCGCTAAAGCGGCGATAGTGCCCTTGCTAATATGCCCCTAGAAGTTCTATTGATGTGATGTCAGTGATGTCAAGGTAAAGAGGCAGGGAGGTGCAAAACCACCTACATGTGAGCTGAAGGCTGCATCTCAATTATTATAGCATTTTAGATGTGTAAGTTCTGCTTCCATGAGCATCAGTTGTTTGTAGCAGCTGTTTTGATGATTGCGTCCTGATTGTTTTGCAGTGCCGCCAGTCATCTTAAGAAGCATGGCTGGGTTCCATTCACTGCAGTATAGGCCACAAAGCAACTTTGATGTAGGTTCTCTCTCAGTCCAGTGCTGGACTCGCAGAGAATGGAAAGCCACACTCCCTCATTCGGGCATTCAGCTACCCAGCAGATATTAACTATTCACAGTAGAATTACACAGTATCCTTTTTTTTTTAAAGTTTAATAAGCTTTATTGCGATAAGGTTCAATATACAACATAGAGCAAAACCATAACAATTTTTAAGAAAAACCAACATACGTGATATAAAATATGCCAGACAAACATAGTAGAAAGCCCTTTACAATTTTAGGATTATAAGGAAAAAAGAAAAAAAAAGGAGGAAGGGAAAGAAAGGGGAGGGGTAAGAATATACTCTGCAGCTGAGGATCAGTGGCAATAGAGGTACATCAAAACAGAAAGGGATACATTAAAATATGTATGTATATTTTATAATGCAGAATAGTTAAAAGAGAAAAAAGGCAAAGAAAATAAAAAAGAAGAAAAGTCATGGAGGTAGGAAGTTTTCAGAACGATTATGGGATATCTGAGTAAAAGAAATCTTATTTAGGTAAACAGTTAGTGGTAACCAAAACATATCTCTATTTATCTGTGGACTACAACAGAAAGCAAAAGCAGTATCCAACCTATGATAGGGCCAAACAGTGTTCCACCAAGATTTAACTGAGAGCTTGTTTGAGCTTTTCCAATTAAGTGTAATCTGTTGAAAGGCTAAGGCTAACATAAGGTCAAACAACCCTCGTTCATGAGACAATGACCCAAGTGATTCTGATAAACTTCACGTAAAGAAAAGAATATTTGATAAAGGGGTGTGTATATCAAAAAAAGTCGAAAGCCTAGACCATATTTGTGACCAAAAAGAAGCCACGGGGGCGTGGCTAACCGCCGAGGGAAATGGCTGCACGGTAGCTTAGCTCCGTCGTCCCACTCCCTTCATCCATCCTGAAAGACTGATTTGCCCCGTGTTACATCGGTCGAAATAGGGCTCACCTGATCCCTGAAGTGTGTCTGGCCCTCGGACGAAGATTTGTCCCGAACGGCGGTGATCCGCCACAGATATCAGCCCGGCATTGAGCGGCGGCGGTGTTGGGTGCGGAGAGGAGCGTAGGCCCCCGGCCGCTCTACGCAAATCGACGCCGCGGCTGCAGAAAGTTCACTGACTAGGCCTATCTCCGCCCGACGGAGCCGCACTGCCTCAGATTGTCTCCGGCGGCCTCCCGGGTGAGTTCTTCGGCCCCACAGCCCCCGTGGCATATTGCCTTGACTCCCCATGTGTTTCCCCTATCACCGATTGGACTGACCTGCTACTTGCGGGGATGGGGGAGCGAGGCCTTCTACAACCGTTGGGCCCCGAGCTTGCCGCCGGGGGGTGCCAGCCGGAGAGACTCTCGGACCAAAGGAGGGGAGGGGGCCTGAACAGCGCAATCCTAGCGCTGAGTCGCAAGCCCTCTTCACACCGGGGGGAACGCCCATCCAGCGCCTGGTTTCATCGGCTGCAGCCCTCTTACATCGTTGGCGCTTTCCCCCACCAACCTTCCCCCCCCTCTCATCTCGGTGGGGCTCATTCTCCAGGATCGACGTGCCGCTTTGTCTGGACTTACCTGGCGAAACCCTACAGGCCGGCGAGGGGAGGATTTTTTCTCCTCCCTCGTGCAGGAGGCGGTGAGTAGCTGGTTCGCCCTGACCCTCCATACTAAGGGACGCGCACAGCGATCTCACTATGGCGAGCGGCCGCAGCGGCCGGACCTCACATCAGGCGAAGCTGGAAAAATACGCCAGGCAGAATGGCCAGGAGGAGCAACAGCCTACCCCCAAGCCCGTGGGAACTCCACCAGATCCTACATTGCAGGACGTCCTCATGGCGATCACGACTGTGCGCACCTCCTTGGAAGGTTGTATCGATTCAGTCGCCATGGAGGTCTCCTTGCTCCGGGCCGATATGCGCAAGATGGCGGAGCACTTTACTGAGGTCGAGGACACGACCAAGGGCCTCACAGCCGACACTGACCTCCTCAAACGCCAAGTGGCCGACCTACAAACTAATCAAGAGGCGCTAGAACGGCAACTCGACGACTATGAAGGCCGAATGCGATGCAACAATATTCACATTTTGGGGGTCCCGGAACGGGCTGAGGGGCAGGCCGCAGACCTATTCGTCGAGGGGCTGATCTTGCAACACCTTCAGCCCAAGGGCCTGTCCCAGTACTTTTCCATTGAAAGAGCACATCGTGTGCCAGGTGGTCGTCCCAAACCCGGTACACCGCCCAGGCCTCTTCTAGCATGAGTATTCAACTTTCGTGACAGGGACACTATCTTGCAGACAGCAAGGGCGGCCCCACCAATCACTATCGATAATAGCAGAATCACACTTTTTCCTGACTTTACACAGAAGGTACAGAAACAGCGTCGCAGCTTCCTGGACGTGAAGCGCGCACTGCGTAACCAAGACATTAAATACGCAATGATGTTTCCCGCAAAGCTGCGCATCGCTTCCGAAAGGAAGGTCTGGTTCTTCACAAGGCCTGAGGTCGCCTGGGACTGGCTCGATGGCTGGCGCACTGTTGGAAAGCAGCATCGCCCCTCCACTGGAGTCAACGGAGGCGAAAACAGACCGAGCCGGCTCTCTGTCTCCCCCACTGGCACCGCGTCGGGGACGGAGGGACCGACGACACAGGACTTGGCTCTCAACTGCCACATCCACTTTCCTATTGTGCCGCAGTGCCCCTGTGCCCCATGTAGTGTTGCAGCGTCTTTGATCTTGGTTGGCAGTACCAGTTATCTGAGGGCAATTGTTCACTCTCCACGGGAGGTGATGCTTCTATTGGGTGGTGTTGTTGCTGCCTTTTTGGTGCCTATACCATACCTGCTGGGCCGATGGCGGGGCAATTCCACGAATCTGAATCGATGCCCCAGGGAGTGGGGTTAGTTCACGTTCCTCATCATTTTACGGGTGGGCGATAGGCGCTCTGCAAGTTGGGGGAGGCGGGTGGTTCAATGCTCGCCGTGCAGGGAGGCAGGGTGGGGGGGTGGACTGGGGTGTCCTCGGAAAGGAGGGGAATTGTTTTAGTTGTTATGTTGTTATTCATGTGTTTTGGTACTGGCGAGAAACACACCATTTTCTCACAGGCAGGCAGGGCTCGCCGCCTCAGGGCTTTGATCATTATCGCACACACCTACAAGAGGGGTCGCTAACGCCCCACCTCCCCCTCAAGTCCCATGACAGATAACAAGTCACCCAGGGCACTCCGCCTACTAACATGGAATGTCAACGGTCTGGGGCACAAACTTAAGTGGGGGTAGTCCTCCAATACCTTAAGAGGCAAGCGATTGATGTTGCGCTACTACAAGAGACACACCTCATTGGGAACACCTGCAAGGCACTGGATCGCTGGGGGTATAAACTGGTGGCACATGCAGGTTTCACATCTGGCTCCAGAGGGACCGGTATCCTTGTCCGTAAGCAATGCCCTTTTATCCCGCATAACACTTGGGTGGATGACCAGGGCAGAAACACGGCGATTGCGGGGACCTGGGAGGGGGTATCCCTAACCATCCTCTCGGTTTATGTCCCCCCGGCACTTAAGGCCACCACACTCTCAGACTTGGGTACTCTCCTGTTGGGTCTCCCGGCGGGTCTCTTGGTGCTGGGCGGAGACTTTAATCTTGTCGTGGATGGCCGGGTCGACCGCCGTCCCCCTCGCCCAGACCCTCAGGCCACCTCCCCCCTCGGAGACTTTCTCCAAGCGTTTGGTCTGGTTGACCTCTGGCATCACTCTCACCCTTCAGAGCAATCCTTTACCTTTCATTTTGGAGCGCACGGCAGCCAGTCTAGGCTTGACCACCTTCTCACACACACTGATGACCTCTCCTACTTCACCGACACCAGCTCCCTGGCACGGGGTATCTCTGACCACTCCCCAGTTTTTACCCAGTTGATTTTGCCCCGGACGCAACACCGCCACGCCCTCTCCATCAACCCCTGGTGCCTGAAGATTCCACAGGTTAAGACTGCGCTGCTTGAGGGGGTGGATAATTTTTTCAAGGAGAACACTCATTCTGTCCCATCCCCGGGTACGTTATGGGGGGCTTTCGGGGTGGTTATTAAGGGACAGGCGCTTTCTCTCATGGCTGGCCACAAAAAGGAAAGGACTGCTAGACTAGATACCCTGGAGCAGGAAATCCGGGAATTGGAGAACGAGGTGGCTCTCCGAGATGACGAACAGCTAGCCCACTCTCTGAGTATGAAGCATTTAGATTACCGACAACTAGCGACAGAGACGGTCAAAGCGAAATATACTGCAACCCGACACAGGGTCTACGAATTGGGTGAGGCCACAGGCAAGATGCTAGCTTGGTTGGAGCGACGGGAAGCTCCTCAGAGATGGGTGTCCCTTATTGAGGCGGACGGGGGCGACCAGGTGACAGATCTATGGAGTATTGCTGAGGCATTTGCCTCCCACTTCACTGCCGTATAATCCTCCATGACACATTTAACCTTACAAGACTCCAGAGACCTCCTGGCCACTATCCCAGTGACAGTACTAGACCCAGATGACAGTACTTCACTAGAGGACGACTTCACGGATGAGGAAATTGCGATTGCAATCAACGGTATTAAATCGGGCAAAGCCATGGGCCCCAATGAGCTCCCTATAGAACTATTTAAACTAACCTCCTCCAAAATAACGCCTGCCCTCCGGGCCATGTATCTGGAGAGTTACGAAGTGGGATCACTACCTCCCGACCTGATGCTAGCCTCCATTGTTGTCATTCACAAACCGGGCAAACCGGCCATGAAATGTGAATCATACCGTCCCATCTCGTTACTTACGGCTGAAGTCAAGATCTTGGCCAAGGTCCTGGCCAATCGCCTGATCCCAATTATCTGTAAGATTGTACACCCCGACCAGTCGGGTTTTATGCCCGGCCGTAACACGGCCCTTAATCTCCGCAGACTTCACGGGGTGATGGGGAGAGTCAATACCATAATGGAGGACGCAACACTGTTGTCGTTGGATGCCAAAATGGCGTTCGACACCATTGAGTGGCCTTATTTGTTCGCTCTTCTTGAATGCCTAGGGTTTGGCCCCCACTTTATTCGGTGGGTCAAGCTGTTGTACACAGGCCCTACAGCTCAAGTGGTGGTCAACCAACATGCCTCCCGGAGTTTCCGCTTAGAGAGAGGAACCAGGCAGGGGTGCCCCCTGTCACCCCTCATATACGCTTTACTGCTGGAGCCACTGGCGACCTGGGTGAGGGGCGACCCCATGATCCGGGGCCTGAAATGGACCGATCAGCACGAGGATAGGATCTCACTATATGCCGACGACGTCTTGCTCTATGTTGCAGCCCCGTCGGCCTCAATCCACAGAGTTTTGCATATATTCGCCATTTTTAGTGCCCATTCGGGCTCCACTATAAACTGGACGAAATCCGTCCTGTTCATGCTACAGGGCCCTACCCCACGGCTGTTGAAAGATACCAAGATCATTGTCGCATCTGATGGGTTCCGGTATCTCGGCATCTATATCACCCCATGCCCGGATCGATTCTACGACTCCAATCTCCGAGCCCCACTGGCTAGGCTTCGGAACGACGTCTCACATTGGCGGTCGCTACCCCTTACGTTGCTCGGCAGAGCGGCGCTGTACAAAATGCTGGCCCTTCCCCGATTCCTCTATGTGTTACACAACACCCCCCCACAGGGTTCTGGATGCCTATTTTGCAAGTATGGAGAGCTAGGTCAGAACTCTTCTGTGGGAGGGGAAGAGCCCACGCATAGCCATACACAAACTGACCAGGGGGTGGTACGACGGTGGAATCGCGCTCCCGGATTTGAAACAGTACTACTGGGCTGCCCAACTTGTGGTGGTCAATCAGTGGGTCTTCGTCCCGCAGTCCGAGCCGGCTTTCCGCACAGAGCGATGGCTAATGGCAATGGGAGGCTATCAACGGGCCTTGTACTCCAACCCACGACGGCAGCACCTCACTGGTCCGACTGCTCATACGGTGACACTTTGGCATCACGCTACGGCAAAAATAGGGTGGCGCAAGAAACTTATATTACTCACCCCCCTGTGGGAATCTGAACAATTAGGTAGGTTGGGCAGGTGCCCCGGCTTCGATAAGTGGGACCTCATCGGTATCTCCTCGGTGGGGGACCTTTGGAAATGCAGGGCTATGGTTCCCTTTGCTGCTCTCCAAAAGGAGTACCAGCTGGCGGAATCGGAAACTTTTTGTTACCTTCAAATTCGGCATGCGCTTACCTCCGCCATCGGTGGTGATGGGGCATTGCCCGAGGCCTCCCCACTGGAGGATCGCCTCCTCACTGACCCGCTGTCGTGTAAAGCGGTCTCCCTTATCTATCGCAAGTTGATGAACAACAAGCCCGACCCTCTGGTGCGCATCCGGCAACTTTGGGAGACTGACTTAGGGTACCTCGACGACGATGACTGGCAGGAGGCCCTCTCCTCCCCTAGGGAAGTTGCCATCCCAATGCGCTTGCGTCTTGTACAACTCAAAACTTTACACAGAACATACCTATCAACTCACACACTGGTTAAGATGGGAAGACGCCTGGACCCAGGGGTGCCTCAGGGGATGCGGTGGCGAAGGTACCTTTTTTCACACAATTTGGGAATGTCCGCGTCTCCAGCCATACTGGGCCAAAATTGTTGACACCTTGGAGCGGGTGAGCGGGAAGAAGATTGGCTGCTCTGCTCGTCCCTTGTTTATTAAATGTGTGGGAGGCCACAGACTTAACTCACACGGAGCGCACATGGGCTTCCTTGGGGTTTGCTCTCGCCAAAAGGAACATCGCACAGGGGTGGGGGGTTGTTGACCTCCCCAAGGTTCCGAAATGGGCCAGAGACTTGGACAGTGCAATGATTGCCGAAAAAGACGTTTTCCTACGAAGAGGTTGCCCTGGCAAATGGGATAGTAAATGGGCGAAATGGAATGTGTCGCGGGGGGCCTTTGTGTGTCGCCTTCAATTGAACTGCAGAACCATGCCCTTAATGTTGATCGGCTCACTGTTTAATGGGCTTTGTTGCCATCACTGGATGTATGCATTGGCCTGCGCGCCTGTATTGTCAGCTCTCACTGTCAAGCTTTTCTGTGTCTCGCCATGGTACCATTGGTTTTGTTCAATAAAAAGAGAATTTAAAAAAAAAAAGAAGCCACGGGGGGACATGAAAAAAGATGATGACATAAATCAGCCAATGGATGATCGCAAGACCAGCAAGTCTTGTTGTCAGAGTGAGTAAAGTTGGCAATGGAGATTGGAGTAAAAAATAATCTGTGATATAGAAAAAACAGAGATTGAGTAGTAGATGCAGATCTAGAAATTTTTAACGATCTGGTCCAGATCTTGCTCCAGAAATCAGTGCTCCATTCACACCCCAGATCCGACTCCCATGCAAGCTCTACCTTAGTCTTAGTTCATTCCGGATCAGCGGAGTTGAAAAATGTATAAATGAGAGAAGCCTTTGGAGACAATGATAGGATTCTGACAAGCGGATCTTGTATAGACAAGGAGTCTTCGGAGGGAAGAGAATAAAAAACTTCCAGAATTGTTTCCAACAGTAGCAAGAATTTGTGCAGAAACGAACAAGGAGACTGAAAAGTGGCTTGGAACTGAGGAAAATAACAAGGAGAAAGGCCATCAAACATGTCCTGAACCCAAATAATACCCTTAGATCTCCAAGAGCTCCAAAACAAGGGTCTGTTGTTAATAATGAGAAGGCGATTATGCCAAAGAGGAGAGCATAAAAATGTGTTTCTAGAGATTATCTTTGGTTGATAGTGAGGTCTTAACAATGAGCAAGTGTGTTTAAAAAGTGGAAAGGACGTGAGATTAGTTTTAGCCGTAAAGGCTAGGATCTCTGGGAAAGAGAAAGGGGAAAGTAAGCAGCGTTCAATATTGACCCATAAAGGGGTGAGAGAAGAGATGCTCGTATGAAGCCAATGAGAGGCCTGCTTAAGACAAAAGGCTTTATGATACAATCTAAAATTTGGGAAATTCACACCTCCAGTAGCTTTTAATTTTCTGAGTTGGGATAAAGATAGTCTGGATTTTTTACTATTCCAAAGAAATTTAGATAAAAGGGAGTCCAATTTTTTTAAATAAAAAGAGGGAATATGAACTGGGATCATGGAAAGACATATAATAAGATAGGGGTGACCATCATCTTAATAGAATCCAGGCGTCCCCACCAGGAGAGGAAAAGAGGATTCCAGGAGGAAAGTAGTTTGGAAACCCGATCCAGGATTTCTTTCATATTTATTGTGACCGATTCCGAAATGGAGTTGGTAAACCATAAACCTAGGTATTTGATTCTAGAGCTATTCCAACGGAATCCAGTTAGGTCAAAATGATGCTTAGAGCAAAATTTGGTTATGGGAAGGATTTCTGTTTTATCAGAATTAATTTTATAACCTGATACCGCCGGAAAATCTGAAATTTCTTGTAATAACGGGGGATAGAAGATTCTGTATTGGATATGAAAAGTAAGATATAATCTGCATATGCAGATAGCTTCAAGTGATGATCTCCATATTGAAACCCAGAAATGGAAGTATTCTGAAGAATGTGAGATAGAAAAGGTTCAAGAGATAAAATAAAAAGAAGAGGAGATAAGGGGCAACCTTGTCGGACACAGCGGTGAAGCGAAAAACGATTTGAAACAAGACCATTAACTATAGTAGAAGCAGTAGGAGGAGTATAGAGTAATGAAACCAGGGAAATGAATTTAGGTCCAAAACCATGCCAACGGAGTGTCTTAAATAAGAAAGACTCTATCGAAGGCCTTCTCCGCATCGATAGATATCGCAGCTAAGGAATAGGATAGAGTAGACTCCTTGTTTAGAACATTAAAGAACAACCGAGAATTATCAGAAGTTAATCTACCCTTGACAAAACCACACTGCTCTGGGCCAATTAAATGGGGTAAGAGTGAATCAAGGCGAGGTGCTAACAATTTAGCGAAAATTTTATAATCCACATTTATCAAGGATATAGGACGCAGACTTAGGATCCTTACCTTCTTTATGAATAAGACAAATGGAGGCTTCTAGAAACGTACCACTTGCTTTTCCAGTAGTACCAAAATACTGAAAAAGATTTAAGAGTTTTGGAAGTAAGAGATTCGAAAAATGTAAGTAAAATTCTACGGAAAAACCATCTGGACCTGGGGATTTATTTTTCTTTAGTGAGCCTAGAGAGCTAGTAATCTCTTGAAGCGATATGTCTGAATCTAGGGACTTGAAATCAAGATCTGGGGAAGGGGGGGAGAAATACTGCTAAGATAAGAATCAATGAGAGGATCTGATGCTGGGGATTCCGGAGTATATAAATTTTCATAAAAAGATGTAAATTCACCCAGAATATCATGATCTTTAAAAAGAAGTCTCCCATCTTCTGACTGAATAGAATCGATCAGTATCCTCTCCTTTCTGGACTTAAGATAGTTAGCCAAGAGTGATCCAACACTGTTACGGCCTCCATAGTACCGGGCACTGCTACAAAGCAGAATAGAAGAAGCGTTATCAGTAGAAATGTTATTAAATTCCAGCTTAGCACAAACAAGCTTCTGCAAAATGAGATCTGATGAGGAGGTATAAAGTTGATGTTCTAAGCGTTTAATATTGGCTAGTAGGGCTTTATGTTGAGTGAGAGTGTGTTTCTTTCTCTTGGATACAAAATCAATAATGAAGCCTCGGGCATCAGCTTTAAAAGTATCCCACAACAAGGCAGGAGAGATAGATGGGCCTTCATTAAAGAAAAGAATTCTTCCGCAAAAGAAGTAAAGGTGGAGGAAAAAATTGGATCCTGCAGAAGAAAATTGTTGAATCTCCATCTAGAAGATTTGGGCTGTGGAAGGAGCAAATCAAAATCGGCAATCACCGGAGCATGATCAGAAATCAAAATAGCTTCAATCGAAGATTAAATGAGATTTTGAGCTAAAGGTTTGGACAGGAATAAGCAATCTAATCGGGTTAGGGAGCCATGTGGAGGGGAGAAAAAAGAAAATTCTGTTTGGTCTGGGTTACATAGTGTCCAAGCATCTACGAGATGTGCTTGTGAGATTATACTATGAAATTGTTTGTGGGCTTTGTGAGGGATGAAACGCACCTGGGATCTACGATCAATAAAGGGGTCCATGATCTGATTACAATCACCCCCGAGGATAAAAAATTAATCTTTGTGCTGCAAGCATTTATTTGTATTATTGGGCCAGAAAGCATAATCTGGTTGAGTCGGACCATAAATATTGAGCACAGTTGAAGGAATATTGTTATTAATAAGCAATTTAACTAAAATCCATCTACCATCAGCATCTATTTCCTGTGAGACAACAGAACATTTCAACTTTTTATGGCATAAAATAATGACACCATTTTTCTTTGTAGTAGTGGGAGAAACAAGAACGGAACCAACCCAATTGCGTTTAAGTTTAAGAGCCTCAGCTTCTGACAAATGAGTTTCTTGTAATAAAGCTAAATCAGGATTATAGGAGGCTAAATGTGAAATAATTCTCTGCCTTTTTATAGGGTTAATAAATCCTTTTACATTCCAAGTAACAACTCTGAACGGAAGAAAATAACAGTAAATCTGGAACAAAATAGCCAACAACAATGAAAAGGTGTAGGAAAAATAGGCAGAGCAAGAGGGAAAGAAAAAGGTAAGTGAAACAGATGAACCAAGAAGAATATAATAGTACACATGCTAGAGGAGAGGAGAGAGGAAGGATAGAGGAGGATAGAAAAAGGAGGAACAAAAGATAGAACCAGAGGTGACAGTACATGTCAAACTGACAACTGTGATACATACCGTTTATGGGGAGGAAGAAGACAACAAGAAGGAGTGGCGACAACAAATGAAGATGACACAGCCGACAAGGGACAAGGCACCACAGCAGTGCGCCAACATAACAGTTACGGAACAGACAGACCGAATATCAAAATTACCTGTAAGGAAGGAAGAAAGATGAAGAAAAAAGTTAACATACTACAAATGAAAAACAAACATCAAGAAGCAACCTGTAAAGGAAGCAGTCATTATTATAGTTGAGAACAATAGTTATATAAACTGTAAAAGTCAAGTGAAAGAAGATGGGCCAGGAATTTCCATCGATGTTGTAGAATGTGAATGAATAAATTTCCTTAAGTCTGCAGGATCTTCGAATGTGGACGTGTTATTCTGAAATGTCACTTTGAAGAGGCATGGATGGAAAAGACCATATCGAGCTCCAAGGGTGCGTAGAGCAGGTCTTAAATCAAGGAATTCTTTTTGACGTTTGGCCGTTGCTGTAGAGACATCTTGGGAGATAAACAAGTTAACACCAGACCAAACAAGACGTTTCTTAGCCTTGGCTGCATTTAACACTTGCAGAAGGTCTGTAAATTGTAAGAAAAGAAGAATCACCCCCCGAGGTTTTGATGGAGCAGACATAGAGGACAGACGAGGACCTAGTCTGTGAGCTCGCTGGATGTTCAAATTGGTCGAAGAAGGAAGGTCCAGAAGTTTTGGAAAGAAGGATGTGAAAAAAGCGACGGGATCATTTCCTTCAAGGCCTTCCGGAAGACCATATAAACGTAGATTGTTATGTCTGTTCCTGTTTTCGAGATCTTCAGCAGATTTTTTAAGGAGTGAAATATCTTTCTCCAATGTTGCTATCTTCACAGCAGCATCCTGGATATCGCCAACACGTTGTTCCACTAAGGAGAGTCGGGAATCCATAGAGGACCACTTGATATCCAACACTTGTAGGCGAGTGTTAGTCTCCTCAATAAATGGGCACAAAGCGCGTATCTCTTCCAGGATAGTATCTAAAGATACAGGAGCAGGAAGTTTAGGAGGGGAGGGTGGGTCTTGCTTGAGACACTTGTTAGCTGTGGGGGTTATCTGCGTCTTAGAGTTCGGCAAAAGTGGCAGTGCTGAGCGAGAGGCAGACGACTGCTCCATATCTGCTGTAGAGAACGAACAGTTCATGGAGGGCTCAGTACACAGAGAATCAACTTTGGATATCTTGGAAGCACCACTCTTATTTGAATATAGTACGTTTTTGCTTCTGCCCATAAGAAAACTTGAAATGCGCAGTCAGGAAAAGAACGCAGGCAACAATAAGCCAATATTTACCTCCAATAGTCTCCCAGAGCCAGAAAGACAGTCAGTCTGCTAGTTGCGCAGATCTCTGCAGACTAAAGGGCTCAAGGTAGGTTAAAGCAGGGCAAAGCCAATGCAAGACCAATAAAATATTAAATATTATGAGGAGACAAGTATCAAAAAACAGTCGAATCAGCCCAGTGCTGAGAAGAATCCAGCTTCCATAAAACAAAATGGCTGCCACATTACTGAGGAAAAGTTCAAAAGAACCAAAAATGCATGAAAAAAAAAAAAAAGAATAGAAAAAAACCTTCCCTCAGAGCAGGATACATTCCGACGTTGTTTTCTGCCTGTTTCCCATGTTTACAGGCTCGCGGGAACCGCATACCAATTACGGCACTCCCGCCGCGGTGCGGAGCTCCGTTATCGGGCGGCCATCTTAGGTGTCGCCGCGTGCGCCTCCCCTACACAGTATCCTTTTAAACATGTTTGTGAAATTGATATTCATCGATTCTTGGCTCTCGTCTAGGGATCAGCAGGAGGAAGACTCTTCTAATGATCCTCTTCCAGGAAGTAGGTAGATTTCAAGCAGTAGGCAGGGAAGCCATTCTGCTTCTTCTAGTTTCAAGTTTGTTTCTGGAGGAGAAATGGCCAAACCAAGTTTTATTGGAACTTTGGAATGTTGAGCGCTCCATTGAAAACAATGGGGTGCTCTGGGCTTCTAATGGCAGGTGGAAGCCCGGAGTATCAACATTCCAATGTTTAACAAAGGCCTGATAGAGCCCGAGGAGATTTGAACTCCTTTGTGCTCCGTGAGGCCTTTGTTTTACAAGTAGAACACGCTGCCCTCTAGGGGCGGAATGTTCTAATAGCCTTAGAGCCCTCCGTAGTGGGCTCTAGCGGCTATTAAAGGCACGCTCCCTTACGGCGGGCTCTAAGGCTATATTAAGTACTCACTAGCCAGACCTTGCCCCATCCTTTCATTTTCCTGTAGTCTATCCTCCTACTTCCCCTTTCTTGTAATGCTTTCCTCATCCTTTGGTTAGGCCTGATGGACACCCTCATTTACCACAGTCTCTTGCATTAGCTAAATTCAACATAATAAAAATTCCACAAAATTGAGATAGACTTCACCTTTCTCTGACAATTACGTTCTCTAACCTCTGGATCATACATACTACATTCAAAGATATTGTTAATCTGTCAGCAGTCCCTACCTAGGAATTATCCCACATGTCACAGAAATTCAGAAATCAAACAATGAAGGAGCCATACAAATTCCCAATTGGCAAACTCATAGCACCTGGGTCTGGTGCTTTAGTGGACTAATGCGTCCACTGTAGGGGCCTGTGTTCAGCCTCATGGTTACCGATTGAAATCCCGGTGGGTCTGCTCAGCCTTTCATCCTTCTAAGGTCAATAAAATGAGAACAATTGGGTAACAATAAACATCTGTTATTCAGCACCATGGTACTCTTAGTTGAACGTGTGCTTTACAAATACACATGTTATGTTATCTCCTAGCTGACCCCAGGTTAGGCATGGTTTATAATACCTTTGAATTCACTGAGACTGCCCTGTTCATTAAGATGTGAAAGAGATCTCTGGGCTCTCATCAGCAGGAGTTGCAATAAGAATATTGGTGCACTGAAGTTATCTTGGTCAATCAGCAGTCGACATTTCATGGCAAATAAAAGAGCGAGTTCAAATCCGTCTGCAGATCTCACCTATGGGACAACCTGCCTTTTCATTTTCAATTATGATTCATTAGCTGCCAATAAAGTCTGATTAGTGAGTTAGAATCATGCTGGTTTCTTTATTATTGACAGGTACATATTCATATTATTTTTACATTGAGGGTATAACTGGAAACGCAAGCATGAGCTGTTGTTTGGAGAATTATAAGAACAGCAAGGACAAACAGGCTCCGCAGTACAAACAATCACAAACAAAGCAAAATACGGGAAATTTACAGTGTGAAGCCCATGTGTGGTAAACACTTGGGGGCATATTAACAAGGGCCGGCGATAAATATCGCAAAGCGCGCTTAGCGCTTGCATATTTATCGCCGGCTATCTCTGGAATTTATCGCCCGGTTAGCGCGTTATCAACAACGCGGATCGCCGAGGCGATAAAAATTCCAGAGATAGTGTGGATATCGCCGTTTTCCATGAAAATGATGTTAAAATTCAGGAGTCCATTTAATAAACTTAGTGAAATAAACTCGTTTGGTTTATTTCCTAAAGACTCAGGGGCATATTATCAAGGGCTTTATCGCCGCTTTAGCGGCACTTTTGCCGCTAAAGCGGCGATAATTTTATCGCCCTATTAGCAAGCTGTCGCTAACAGGCGTTAGCGACAGCTTTCAGGCGTTAGAGGCCGCGTTTTCCATCGCCTTGCATGTCAGCGATAATTATCGCTAATGACATGCAAGGAAGGCGTTCCCTACTTAAAGCGACTGAAAACAGTCGCTAACACCACTACCCCCTATTAGCAAGGCAGGCGAAGCGATAAAATAATTCGCGCTAAGCGCGTTTATCGCTAGATTTTATCACCTGCTAGTGAGGATGACTTACCTGTTTAAAGTATAGGAGGTGGATTCTAATGCTGAATCCACCTTAGCGATAATGCGAGAATATCGCTGCTTTTCCAGCGATATTCTCACATTTTGCCGCTATCGCTGGAAATGTTATCGCTATGGATATAAACCTTGTTAATAGGGTGTTATCTCAGCGATATTTTCCAGCGATAGGCGGCGTTAAACAAATTCGCGCTAAGCGCGGTTAGCGATAAATATCGCTATTCCTTGATAATATGCCCCAATGTCTTCCTTCCTTCTTTCTTCCTTTCGTTCTTTCTTAAGACTGAGTCTTCTTTCTTTCTTTCTTTCATCACTTGTATACCCCTCCTTGTTTCTTGCTTTTTGTGTCTTCTTTGGTTTCATTCCTCTCAGTGTTATATACTTTTCTTTCTTTCTTTCTTTCTTTCTTTCTTTCTTTCTTTCTTTCTTTCTTTCTTTCTTTCTTTCTTTCTTCATTTTATCATAGTCCTCTACACAAAGGAAATTGAATGATGAGTTGAAGTGAAGATGCACTAATAGACGCTATTCATAAATGTTTTATAGTATGTGAAATAGCGATGCTTTTTTATCAACACATAAGCAGTTGTTGTAAAAGCCAGCACTAAAATACACCACATTGGTTCCAGATCTCCTGTAGCTATTCTTTTTCATAAAATAAATTATTTGTTCACCGTAATCTTCTTTACTGCGTAATCGGAGGCATTTATTTCGGAGACTGCCAGGTTAACCACATTTTCAGGTCAAGTCTACTCAAACACTATAATCGATTTCTTCTTTATTTGGAACAGCAAAAACATTCTGCTATTGTTGGACACAGTTTTCTTTCAAACTTGAAATGAAAAGTGCGGCAGAATATGGAACAAAGATAGACAATATTCAGATTTCTTTCTCTGGGCTCCTATGCAGAGAATTCCTGTGAACTTTCTTTCAAAGATGGATATCCGTCTTGACATGCTGTGCTGTTGTGTGGCCGAAGAAGTGCTTAATTTGAGCCGGTGGTTTTCGGTGCTGAGCACCAGCATTTAATTGGCAACACCGTCTCTAGTTACAGTCCACCACATGGTGGCGCTGTCAGAGATGTGCACAACAACCATGTTTATTAAGTCAAACGGCATTAAAAATTAACAATACCAGCCTCTCACGCCATTATTATTGTTTTGTGTGGCTTGAAATAGTCTGAATTGTCACACCTGTGACATGGTGAGATGGTTAGGTGTTATGTTGGTACTGTCATTGGCATCGCTGGCAGGGGCATGCATGGTGCAGGCTGCAGTGGCCTTCCGAGAAGTGCCTTGGCACTTAGAGCCAGATTATGATGTTGTTCGGAGTTGCCTCCGACCGACATCTCTGCGGTTTCGGAACCGACCGACCTCAGGTCAGCGGTCCGAAACCGCAACTACGATGCGACCAAACATGGTGCGGTCGCAAACTTCCATTTCCCTATGGGAGCTTGTGCGGCGGTCGGTAACCGGCTGCAGCACAAGCTCCCATAGAGATATGGGAGTTGCTGTAAAACCCTGCACCGTGTACACACGGTGCAGGGATTTACATGGGAGCACCATAGGTGCCCTTCCCCACCCACAACCAGAGACTGCGGAAGGAGAGGGGCCCTGGTAGGGGCCCCCAAAGTTGCTTTCCAACAGGCTTTCCATGTTGGAAAGCCCAACATGGAAAGCCTGTCGGAAACTGACATCATAATCCCGACGGCGGAAATGCCATCCATAAGGGATTATGTGGCGGTTCCGACTGACCGACGGGCTCCTTGAACCCGTCGAAAGGCAGTCGGATTTACCGGCCAGTTTGGACTCTGACCGCCGTCATTGTAATACAGCGGTCGGACTTCAAACCAAGGATGTCGATCGATAAGCCTCCAACGAGTGGTCGGAAGCTTACCGACCAACATCCTAATCAGGCCCTTTATGTTTTACAAATTAAGCACTGGTCTGAAGCATAGACACCGGTTCTCCAAAATGTCAAGGGTAGCAGAAGGGACATCACATGCCTTTTGAACTCCTAATCACGTCAAAGTGTTGATCCCTCGTCACCATTGGTACTGGAGCAATTTTCAGAGTAGGGTGCTGCCATCAATATTACATCACTGAAGCAATAGGAACTGTGAAAATTCAAGCATCACACATAACACAAGTGTAGGAAATGAGCCAAATCATTCAGCAGGAGAGCGGTAAGAGTATTGTAAATAGCTAATGGTGCGTTTTAGAGCACATTGTTGCACAGATATTACTAAAGCAAGGTGTGGTAACACACAGACATTTACAGACAGCATATATTTTTTTTTTCTCCAAAAGTTTTATTTGGTTAAAAATTAACCATAAAAGCAAACACAAAAATATAAAGAAAAAATACAATTACACATCATGATGGGACGCGCTGGACAGCATATTTCCCATTGAAATAAGTGCTAAATTTGCACAGATATGAAGTTTTACTGATTAAACTGTACAGAACACAAACAATAATGTGTGAAAAATCGAGTTTCACAAACATTTATCGTTCGCACTTCAACCAAGTATAGTATTTTGATTTGCTTTGGTTGTATTAAAATCTTTGTTTCTAGTATACAAAAATGTGCATCATTTGTGCTTTCTTAAATGCTGATATTTAGAAACATTTGTACAGATTATATACCGTTATTTACATTTTGTGTTATAATTTTTTTTACACCTGACAGCTTTTCTTTCCACACTTCCTATACCACAGCAAGATTGTCTCATAGTTCAATTTACAAAATCGTTTCGCATTGCAGCCAGAGAAAGAAAAGAAACACCAACCTCCCTTTTTGAAGAGAAAGCAGCTATTTGACAGAAGACATTGCTTGATATTTGACTTCTTTCTGTGAATGCACAGTAAAAGTGACAAGATAACAAACAAAATGTAAAGGCATATTTATTTCTCATTCACCTTCTGAACTCATGCTTGGCTATTTTTGGGGGGAAAAGGCGTTTACAACAGGGTCTTAAGCATATGTGCCGTTTCCCTGCAAGCGTGGTTAACCATTTGCTTTAACCACGCATATGCGTGGTTAAGGCAGTCGGTGTTCTACCTGTCTGAGCGGATGGGCGGGGAGAGGAACTGGAAGGATTGCAGCAGGAAGACAGACCAGGACGCGGCTTGGTAAGTTGGGCTGGGGCCAAGGGGAGGTGGAGGTAGGTTTTAGGGGTGGGGACTGGTTTTAGTGCTGATGGCGGGGGGTCGGTGTCGGGGTAGGTTTTAGGACAGGGGGCTGAATTTTAGGGGTCAGGGCAGGCAGGGAAGGGGCAGTTTTCAGGGCTGGGGGGCAGTTTTTCGGGGTCAGAGCATGGGTGTTGGGGTCACAGTAGTTTTTTTGGGCTAGGGGGTCAGGTTCTAGGGCTCAGGGTAAGGGGTTGGGGTAGTTAATAGGGCTGGGGCGAGTAGATGACAACGCAGGAGGGCTCAATTTTAGGGCTTCCGGAAGGGGGGCTGGGGTGGGATCTTTACCACAAATGCCTTTACCAATCATGCCTTCACAACGAAATTTGTTGTAAAGGCATGCGTGGTAAAGGCATGCGTGGTAAAGATGCGATTGTTGTAAAGACAGCGTGGTTAAGGCATGAGTGGTTTAGGCATGCATGATTGTGTCATACAACCATTTTGGGGGTGCTACAGCACCACCCCATAACCCTACTTCATCGCCTGTGGTTGTCCCAACCTCCGCAACCTGACATTTGATGCCGTAGGTTTGAGAAAGCTCAAGTAGTGGGAACAGAGGGAAATAAGGCAACTCGTAAAAGCCTGGTTTAATTTCCGCTTTATTCCAAACACTGCCTTCTTGATTTCTGTCATCAGAGGTAGTAAGTGAAGAGCAAGGGATTCAATAGGGAAAACCAGAGTTAGCATATTTGGCCCCTAAAGTGCTTAATTTATAAAAGAATAAGTAGTGTGGCTCAAAGTTTTGTTCAAAAGCCCGCAGCCAGCACTACTGAATGTCTCGATTGGTGAATACCAAGGCTGCCTTGTCTTGATTCCACCTCATGCCGCTTTAATGCACCACCAGAGACACCATCTCCCTTTATCTCACTCATGAAGGTTGTTTTTCATCCCTGCTTTCTCAATTTGTCACTGTTTTTTCCATTTCTCTCTTCCTCCTTTTTCCCGCTTTTGTGTTTTTCTCTCTCTTGCTCAGGATCAAAGGTTGTGGAGGAAAAATAAATTGCTGGACCCCAAAGCTGAGTGCCAGTGGACCCCACCTCGGTGCTTAATTTGAGCCAGTGGCTTCTGGTGCTCGGCAACGGCACTTAATTGTTAACACTGGTGCTTGTGACAGCCTGCCACAAGGTGGGGCTGTCTCAGGTGACCACAACAACAGTCAGATATTAATTCAATTAAAAATTACTATTACCTGCAGCTTAAGCTATTGGCTATTGTTAGAGCTTTGGGGGCCTGGAATAGTCTGTATTGTCACACTTGTAGGAGTGTGATGGTTAGTAGTTGTGGCAGCATGGCAGGGGCAATGTGTGGTACAAGCTGCAGTAGCCTCCTGACGAGAGCCCTGGCACTTCTTTATTTACAAATTAAGCACTGCCCCACCTTCAGCCACCGGCTCAAATTAAGCATTGTCTGGCCACCCCTACTTCATGGACATCACAAAGGGATTGGTAAACCACTGGATGATTATTATTTCCCTCATAATTACATTTTCTGAAAAAGTAAGATTAACGGGGGATCTCCCCGCATTGTTTCCATGTCTACTGTTACTCACAGACATCTGGCATCGTACGAAAAAGACCAGCCCTAAACCCCAATACAAAGTGCTTTCCGATGCTTCATCGGCACAACACTATTGTGATTGGTAAGCAAGGCCACATGAGTAAATTGAAGTGCAATGTGGCAGTATTTGCAACAAGCCAAGTGGTTTCAGTGAGTGGGAGATGGAACAGTGTTGGCAGAGGGATGTTACAGAAGGGGGCACCACAACACACAAGAGGTTTACATTTATTTAAAGATGCTCATTCTCTCCTAAGTCTAGTGGTAGTAACAGGCAGGAAAACACAGGTCCCAAACAAAGCTCAGACCCTCAATCAAAGTAGGATCTTACCGCACGACTAGTAGAGATGGATTTCACATGGATCTATAAGAGATTGACAGTAGTAGCTCTGGGGCACGTTAGCTTCCTTCAAGTACTGGCCCTAACGTTGTCAGAATCAATGGCACTCCTGAAACAAGCAGGAAGTGATGTAATGACAATCTTTAATTCACAAGGACATCAGACAGATGGCTTTCCCCAAAGTTTACACAATCACAAACTAGGCGATGAAGCTCCTGGGGGTCAATGTGATTGCAGAAAGGGGGCACTTGGGAAGGAAAAATGTAGACATGGACACCCATGCACATTGGCATGATGCCACATTCTGTTGTGTTTGGCTGACATAGTTTTGTAATTCATTCAGTATAGTCACCATGCAAAGATGCTTCAGGGTGAGAGTCCTAAAACTCTGGACAAAACAGTGTACCAGCAAAAGTAACAGCACATTTTCACTCCCAAGACATCCTGAAACCTGTAATAAAAACAGTTTCATCGGAGAACTTCCTGAACCCGAAAGCAACCTCAGTCTCTCCAGAGATAAGACAATAGGGCTGTAATACATATGGGTATCCCAGGATGCTTGTTTCTTGTCCAGGGAAGACCTGGCTTGGCAGTTCGGGCTGGACTGTTCCCATGAGAAACAGGGTCAAGACTGATTTGCATATGGCTGGGTCAGAACTGGGATGGGGAAGTGAGCTAAAGAACGATGATGGATTTAACCCAGATCTAATAGTGACTGGGGGTGAGTGCCTGAAAAGTTTCAGCGCTCCGTCCATCATCTTATTGTGTTTGCATTGTTCGCCCTAAGTTGGCAGGGTATGCCCAGGCGTAGGTCCCTTGCTCTCTTTGCCACTGGATTCAAGCTAGCCTGGCTGATGTGGGGTGTTTACCTAAAACCGGTCCTAGGATGCTTGTTTCCGGTCCAGGAAAGACCTGGCTTGGCAGTTCGGGCTGGACTGTTCCCATGAGGAACAGGGTCAAGACTGATTTGCATATTGCATATGGCTGGGTCTGAACTGGGATGGCGAAGTGAGCTAAAGAACGATGATGGATTTAACCCAGATCTAATAGTGATTGGGGGTGAGTGTCTGAAAAGGTACAGAGCTCGTATATCATCTTATTGTGTTTGCATTATCATTAACTTTCACCAGGGGGTTAAATAATCAAAGCACTTGTTGAATAATTCCAAAAATTGGGAAAAGTAAGAGATATTCTGAACGTCCTAAATTGGACAATATATGGTTCCCAGGAAAGAAGGAAGCAAGAGAAACAGTACATTGGGAGCACACTTGGAATCTGGAGAAAACTTATTTCATACCGCCTGGAATTATGTGGCAATAAGAAACAAATTATGTGGCAGGGTTGATTAAATCCAGTGGCAAGTGAAAGGTAATTAATGTAGAACATTGTCTATATTTATACCTACCTGGTTGGACTTATTACCGAATAGTGATAAAAGGTGACAAGTACTATAGAATTTTCGCAGTTTTTTATGAAAGAGAATAGAACATTGCTGTACATTATGGGCCCCATTTACAAGGCCATTGCACCGCCGCTGAGTCACCATTTTTGATGCACCAGCGGCACAGTGTGCCTGCCCATATATACAAGGCCACGTAAAGTCACCCAGCGTGACTTTTCCTCGCCTTGTAAATATGGGCCCCTTTCAAGGCATTACTCTGCGTGAAAGGGGCGTTCCATGGGTGTTGCTATGGGTGTTCCCACGCAACATCCATGGAACCTGGCCTATTCCTAGATTTAAAAAGCGTCATAAACCTCGGAATGCGCCAGAATCCTACGCCTCCGGAGGCGTAGGAGTGGCGCAACGAAGAGAAATACTTTTATTTCTCGTTGTTTTGTCCTCTGTGTGCTTCATTTTGCAGCGCGTATAGAAAGAGGAAAATGCCATCAATGATTGTATTTGTGCAGGAAGGTGTTCCTTCCTGTTCAAAAACAGTCATCTCTGCAACGCAGGCACCCTTGCACCATGGCGCGATTGTGTCTGTGCTGGCGCATGGCAGCCAATCGTGCACCAGCGCAGGGGAAAGCACAGGGACGCGTCGTATTGTTGTTAATACGACGCATCCCTTTGCTTTGAAAAGGCGAAGCTCGGTGCAGCTAAATGACTCGCGGCGCCCGCCATTTTGTAGTGAATGATGCCCTATATATTTATTATGTTTATGTCTGACCAGGAGGCATTTTAAGATTCAAGACGTTCACTCATGTTTTACATTCTTCATTACTCTGAGTGTCCTCTTAAAATAACTGATTCTTTGAGAACAGTGTCTGTGATGCAAAAATAAACTTGCATGAAGAGCTAATAAAACAATTTCTTGACACAGAAGGGACCATTCTTTACACAATTTCTGAATTATATTTAAATTTGCACCGCGTTTTTGTCATGCTGCAGATCAAAGTGGCTCCCTGAGTCAACCCATCACATCTTCATACGACTGGACACAGCAATCAACAGCTAAAAGGAAACCAGTTATAATTTACAAAGTGTCAGGCATAGTACTGTGCCTATTGTACAGCCTTCTTAATAACTTTAAATATGTTTGAGCAAGAAATTATTATTGAAACTACATATTTAGATGTGGATGGTTAATTATGCGGCAAGTGTGGAAAATCCGCATTCATGCAGAAGAAACTGCTATAGCTGCGGAATGACGTCATTACAGGAAGTCTCAGTAAATAGTGCAGTTAAATCTAAGTAAAGGTGGCGAGGTCACCATGAACAGTGGGGAAAGACAACTTCTCAGAGACAAATGTTATGTTAAAGAACCAATTCAGAGGAGTACCTTCATGGAATAGAAAACAATACAGATACAGAAACGAAAAAAACATTATAACCTTTATAATATGTGAATGGAAGAATAATGGGATCACTAAAACGCAGAGAGGGACTAAAAGAGACTGTCAAATGAAGTGAATGGAAATATATTGGACTTGAAGCATACAAAATCTGGACTCGAAGAATACAAAATCTCATCAGGAGAACAGGAAAGTGTATTTCAAAAAGTGAAGGGCTGCAGGAAAAGCAATTACATAAGAGCAAAGGCTCATCTGGGAGAAAGGCTAGAAAGGACACAAAGAGATGATACATAGTTTAGATGCATTAGTGATATCAAGAGGGGCAGAGGTGGAACTGCAAGTCTCGAGAAAAAAAAAAAGAAAGAGCAAAGATTGTTCGGGAGGACCGAGGAAAGTAGATTTGGGTGAACAATGTGTGTCTGGAAAATGGTCGAATTTTAAAGCAATTGTGATTAAGAACTGATGTGTAAAACAAGGAGGGCGCAGGCTGTGGTCCACCCCAGAACTAGCAGATTATGCAGCTGGATTTTTAGACGTAATTAAGGCAGACACGCAGCACCAGATAAAATGGCTCAGGGAGTTAAAACGATCTCTGGTGGAACTTGGCATGAGCCATTTATGGGAGGACCCGAAAAATAATGTTTTCCCACCCAAAAAGATTTTAAAGGCTAAATACTGGGAAAAGGTCCTTAACTGTACGGAAGCCAGGTTTGATTCCTCATCCCTAACGGGATTTTTTCTAGAGCATAAACCAATGCCGAAGTTTGAATATTATTGGGACTGCATTCTTAAACCCCTAGAGCGGAAACTGTATTTTCAGTTCAGGATAGGTACTTTACCTATAAGAGTTTTCACAAACAAGTGGTCTAATGCACATAGTGAGTTGTGCCCAGTTTGTATGATTAAAAAGGAAACAATGGGCCATTTTTTGTTTGAATGTGCAGGTTACCATGCCCCACGCCGGGCCTGGCTGCGCCCTATATGCAAGTTATTGGGAATAAGAGGTGCGAACCAAGCAGTCAGAATATTAAGAAGTGATACAAAGGAAGCAATAACCATAGCAATGGCTAAATTCCTGGGGTGGGCTTGGATAATCAGGGCTTGTTCGCAACGAAAATTTGATGTGTGATTTTAGAAGGCTTAGTAAAAGATACTGAATTGATAGGCAGGACGGGTGTATCGTATAGTTTTACTGTGGGGGTAAACAAGATTACTATGAATTTAAAGCCGGTTGTTACTAAAGCTTGTATTTTGGTAAATATTTTAATAATGGTAGTTTTTAAAGTCAGGGAAATGTTTTGGGTCTCGAAACTTATAGTATGTTTAGCGTGAGGTTCTTTTCGACATATATTGACGAAATGTCAAGAACTAAAATTGTAATTAACGTTTTTATGGTATTTTATGCATTATCTAATGGTGTTTTATTGTTTCTAATGTTTTGTGTATAACTGTGTGCTTTTATGACTGAAAACGTCGAATAAAGCTATTTGATGAAAACAAGGAGACAGATCATTTAGAACACACAACAATAAAAGTTGGATAAATGGTCAGAGGTAATTCAGTCTCTGGTAGCAACACACAGAAAGCTGTTAAAAGATTTGCTCTTCACCAGTTTCATCTATGGTCCACTTTGCATCCAGACCTAAAAAGAATTTCTAGTGAGGCCACTGCTCAGAGTCAGACCTCCACTTCCCCTGAAAGAAAGTACTGTGCGCACTGTTCGAATATTCCAGTGGAAGTAAAATGCTTAGGGGCAGATTTACAAGCCCCTTCCGCCACTTTTCCCATGTTAAAAATGACGCAAAAGTGGCGCAAGGGCCTTGTAAATAAGCCCCTTAGTTGTTTGCAGTGTTAACGGGTCACCATTGCAGACTGCCATGTGCAGTTCATAGTGTTCATGCGCCATCCATCGGCTCTCTTGCCTCATGTATGTCGCAGAAGCGTATGACTGTTGTCGAAGTCCTCCACGCAGCCCCTATGGGGCTCAAGAGTCACAGGCCCTACAATGGCGGAGCGAGTGTGCCAAGGGCCCTAGTGCAGACAGGTAAAATGAGCCCACCAACAAAAGGCTGGATAGCCACATACTGGCAGTAGTGGCTGGCAGGGACTGAGGGTGGTGGGCGGGGGAACAAAATAATCATTTAAAAAAAATACCACTTACCTCTTCTGCAAGCCACATCTCTCCTCGCTTCTACGGGAGTCCTGGAACCAGGAAGCACCCAGGCTCCCCATAGTCAATAACAACACTGCAATGCAGTGTTGTGATTGGCTCCACTAAGCCAATCACAATGCTGCAATGCAGCAGTGTGATTGGTCTGAGCGCCGTGGATCGGCACTCAGATGGGGACTGGGAGCCTGGGCATGCTCCCCACCAGGCTGTGTAATGCAGGCTGGAGGGAAACATGCAAAGTGCGCATGACTGTTTGACCGGGTCAAGACAGCCGGCCAAGCAGTCATGAGCACTTGGAGTGTGCAAACCACTCCTCCCCCTGTGCCTCCAGCCCCGCCCAGCCCTAACCCAGCCCTAAACCTGCAAAAAATAAAATGATAATAACTGCGTTATTATCATTTCATTTTTCCTGTTCAAAGAGCAGTGGGGCGACACTCCTTCGCCTTAGCGGAGGAGTCGCCCCTGCATCTGCATTTACCAGGGTTAGGTCGGTTCCTATGACCATTGCGCTCCAGTGACACTGCACCTGCTGCAACATTGACAGCTACGCCCCTGAGGCTCTGTCGAACTACAGAGGTGAGTGGAAGTGCCAGCACCTGCAGGTGGGCTCCTTGGAGTTTACATTAAGCAGCGTGAACTCAGATCAGTGGTCGAAGTGGACGGGATCAGAGGGGCACGACGTGCCCATTGTTGGAACCGGGGTTACCGAGTCCGACACGGTAGCATGGCGTGGAGCGGGAAAGGCACGCGAAGGCAATGTGTAAGGCAGTTGTGCAGCACACTCTCACTTTGACTCACAAATGCGAACGCAATAACATGACACCACACCAGGCTTTTGTATTTAAAATCAAGATCTTTTATGAATAAATTAAGTTGTCATCAGATAAGGCAGGTTAATTCAGATCTACATTCAAACTCATTAAATTATTCAACTGGTGCACATTTTAAATAAAGCTGCATAGCTCATCAACATTGTAGGCCACTAAGAGGCCGCAGGAATTATCTCCTACACGTAGCACTTAATAATGATCTCAAGGTACGTTAATAAAACATAGGCCTAAACATACAGTTCACTTTAGCATATTCAATTATTTAAAAGAAGGCTTTTCACGTTACATTTAAATAGGCATGCATTAATCTAGGCTCACCCACATTCAGTACAGTGGGCGTCGCAACTCCAGTACACCTGTAACATAAAATACTTCAACTCTTGGCGGTGTACACTTCAGCTCAACTCCATTAAACACTTTCCCCTTGTGGTAACGATATAACAGTTAAAACCATGGCCTAGGCAGTAATTATAATAGGCATCGGCATAAATTATTAAATACTGTGGGCATCATCATTACCTGAATGAACTATGTGGGAATCCTCAACATGTCCTGTATTCTGGGGCTTCTAGGTCCCTCAGGGGTTAACTCAGGCCAGGCCCACTCCTCTCTGGGGCCTCGCCTTGTAGGACTAAATTCTTAAGGGTTAATAGTGGCCCCCGGCCCCCAGTGGCGTCTTATGGGCCCTAGGGGCCTCCAGGGCTCACCTGCGGTGTGGTCGTTGGTCGCGCTTCAGGGCGACTGGCGATCTTCCGGGCCGGCCCGTGTTCTGTCGGGCGGGGTCCGGTCGGGGGTGCCTCGGCCTTCTGGCCGGTGTTGCGGGTCGTTGCGGGGGCCGGTATTGCCTTCCTCCGGCACCCGGGATCAAGGTAAGTGCAGGTGGGGGCTCAGGGTTGCTGGGGAAGGGAGCGGGAGCCGGCAGTCCTCTCCGGCCGGCTCCCCGTCTCCCTCTGCACTGCCGGGGCTCTTCCCGGGCTTCCTTCGGCGCTGGGGCGTGACTGGGGGCCGGTGCCCAATCGGTGTGCGGCCTTCCTGGGTCACGCCCGGCGACCCCTGGTTGCTCGGCAACGGCGTCTGCGGGGCCTGGAGGCCTCGCTGCTGATCGCGTCAGCGATTTCTTGGGCCGCGACGGCGGCAGTGGCAATTCTTTGGCCGCGACGGCGGCGGGTGCAATTCTTCGGCCGCTTCGGCGGCGGCGACGATTCTTCGGCCGCTTTGGCGGCGGGGGCAATTCTTGGGCCGCGGCGGCGATGATTCTTTGGCCGCGACGGCGGCGGAGACGATTCTTCGGCCGCGACGGCGGCGGGGGCAATTCTTTGGCCGCTTCGGCGGCGGCGATGATTCTTTGGCCGCGACGGGCGGCGATGAGGGCCCAGGGCCCAGTCTCTGGAGGCTTCGGTGAGGGCGCGGACGGCGCTCCTCACCTCACACACCTGAGGGGCTTCCTTTACCTCAGCGCTTCCCCCGATGAGGGCGCGACGGCGCACCTCACCACACGGTGCCTCTTCTCAGGCGGTGGCGGCCGCGGCGGTGATCTCCTTCATAAGGTCAGTGACCTGAGGGGCAACAGAAAGCAGGGTGCACCAGCAGCCTGTGGGCAGGGCTGACTGGCAAAGTACTTGGGGGCAGCCCAGCAACAGGCAAAAGTGAATAGGGGTGAAGGTTTAGCGCTTCAGGGTAAGGCGCTTTACCTGGTGATCCCCAGTTGGGCAGTTTTAGGCTTTAGGCCTTGCTGGACGGTCAGGCCTCCTCAAGTTAAGGGGTCTTGCGACTGCTTCAGCTTGGTTGCTTCTTAGGCGCTTCTAGTTGTAAGTTTCTTGTCAGACGTTTCTTGTTATAGGTTCCTTGTCAAAGTTTCCTGTCAGAAGTTTCTTCTTATGAGGGGGGGGGATGAGTTGGTGGTCTGGGAGTGCTTGATGTTCCTCCCCGCACGCTGAAGGTGGTTCCCTGGGTCCCCTCACACTGGGCAAGGTCAGTGGGTGGTGGGCGTTCCTCAGCTATCTTACTACAGCAGGGCCTCAGCCCTGTCAGCAGCAGTAGTGTAGGTCTCCCCCCTAGGCCCTAAAGCCTATACTCCGGCGGAGGTTCTCCCAGGTTCAGTGGTGCCTCATCAACTGACTCCAACTGATTAAAAGTTTTCCCTCCAAGCCTTTTATACTCCTAGGTCAGGTGACTCTCCCAAAGGCGGCAAAACATAACTCCTCCCACAGCCCGGAAGGTTCTGGAACCTTCTACATGCCTGGCTATGTGGCCCAGGGGCGGGGACGGAATGGATACTGTATCCCTATGTCCCAGCCTGACCCTGGCTACTAGTGTGTATGCGTGTAAGGCCCCTCTGCAGTAGCAGGGGCCTGTGGCAGCCATCTTGAGTGAGTTTCACACATGGTAAAACGGCTAGGGGAAAAACGAAAAATTTCGGGGAAAAAGGGCCACGTCCAACACCCATACTTTTTTAATTTAAGGAAAACAGTTCCCCTACTTTCTGTGAAAAGATAACTTCCTGAGACAGTTAATTCTGAGAGCCGAAATGCTTCAGCTGCAGTGTAAAGCAGGGAGTCTCCTGTGCTGTGAAACCGAAGGCGGGCAGAAAGCTAAACACGCCCTCTTGCCAGGGTGCCTGCTTACCTGAAAGAAATGTAAATTTGCATAACGGGTCAATCTGCAAATGTATTGGCTTTATTTAGTGTAATCACTTGACACTTCCTGATGACAAAGATGTATTATTTTTGAGTGGTTTTGGAAAGTTATTACCAGGGCGCCGCAAAGATTGTGCTTTTTAAAGGGGCATAACACAGGCCCCTGCAGCAGGGTCCTGTGTTACCCCTCTAACTATTCTCCACTGCTCCTACCAGGATTCAATTCTGTGTCTCTGTGTTTACAGACACAGACCTTTAATTGAGGTTTCATAAAGTACGATGGTGCATGTCCCACTGATTAACTTAACTTGCAATTATTTTACATTTAAGCTGTCTTATTTTATATGTACATACCTGAAGGTGAAAGACCGAAAAAAGATACAGAGTATTTTGTTATTTTAGCCATACCTGTGACCCCACCCCCATGCTTACTTGCCCCGCCACCATTGTGCACAGCATCACAGTTCCCTTACTTATTTTAACGCACTTCAACCTCTGACTCAGTTGCGACCAGGCCAGCAGACTCAGTGTCAGACGAATGGTGCACGCCGGGCACGCTCTGTTTGGCTCTTTTACTGCAGCATCTGAATGACCTGGCGAGCAGTATGTTCCACTTCCGGTCCAGGGCACCCGTTACCCAGGGATGCTGGTGATAATGTTACATGAGCTGATGAACAGTGACGCGGATGGATTTTCACTGACTTTGTGCCTTTCTCATGGTATTAATCATCGCGTCTCGCTGCCAGCACACGTGGTGTGGGCTTTCTGGAGCAGAACCACTTCAGCCTTGGTGCTGAGGCAGCTGTCAGCGCTGGACAGGCGGGAGTGATCAACGAGGAAACCCTTGTCTTGCCTACGAGATTTGTTTTAATAAACCACCTTGCCGGAGAGATGTCAGCTGCTCAGTCCTTGGGTGGCTGACTGCACCTTCCAGGGTATCAGCAGCATTGATTGATCAGGCATGGGAGAAGGATGGGAGGACGGCAAGCAGCAGAGGAGCCACACAAAGAGAACAGAGAGAGAAGCCATGTGAGACTGCAAGGAAGGGCGACCAGAGTCTGTTTTAGTGGATATGTGTAAAGTAATGCTTCTCAGGGCAGGTAGCACTGGGCATGTGTCCAATCTGGAACACCCACAACATAGGCACCATGAAGTGTGGAATCCTGCATTTGGCTGTCAATTCAGCTGTAGGAGAGTAGGATCTGCTTCTTATGGTTACCCCCACTTTTTGCTGATGTTTCACTGTTTTTCGACTTTAGTCCGGCTGGGGCCCTGCTATCCAGGACCCCAGCCTAGCTGCTTCCTCTCTAAAATGGATTCCTAGTACCTTAGGTACACTTCAGATTGGATTCTGGGGTGCCCTTATAAGTCCCTAGTATATGGTATACTATGTACCCAGGGCATAGGTACCCCAGAGGCCTACCAGGGGCTGCAGCATGTATTATGCCACCCCTGGGAAGCCTTCCAAAATGACACCACATGACTGCTACAGCAGCCTGAGTGAGGTGGTGCATGCATCCCTTACTGAGGTATAGGTTCACTATATCTCACCCTGTCACTGCACATATACACCTATCAGTCACCCCTATGGCAGGCCTTACCAATCCTGAAGGCAGGGTGCTTGGTTTTATGTGAGAGGGTGCCCATGCATGAGCAGAGCCCCTCTGCAGCCTTCGGAATCTATCCTCCGGGGTTGTCTGTGAGTGCAGCCTGACCATATACTCTTAAGTGCATTATAACTAAACGGTAAATGCTAACTTTGGGATGGCTGCACGGAAACATGTCGTGTTTGGTGTCAAACACCTTGGAATCATACCCCCACACCAGTAACTGGTGTGGGAGTATGATCCCACCCTTCTAGAGGAGAGACATGACAGCACCGGTATACCCGGTACCAGCTAAACAGAGCCCTGGCATCACAAAATGGATGCTGCAGCCACAGACACGAGTCTGGCCTCCTGCTGCCGACCGAAACTCTGGCAGGGGAGGCTTGGACAATAGGTTTCCTGTCACAGGGAGGTGTTACCACCTCCCAGACAGGCTTTAGTGTATTGGGGCTGGGTGGGTGCACTCTCAGAGTGCTTTGAAGTCCTGCACTGGGGGCACATTTGGTGTCCCTGTGCATAGCCCAGTTCAAACCGGTTGCAGGGGCTACCAGCCCCTGCTCTGGCGCGAAACTGGACAAAGGAAATGGGTGTAGCCACCCCTCTTTCCAAACCCTCCCATAGGTGGGTCCCCTGAGTTAGTCCAATCCCTTCCTTGGGTATAAAATAGGAACCCCTGGCAACAGGACTTTAGATATTCCTGGACGAAACTCTGCAACTGAATCCTGGACCTTCGACGATCTGTTAAACGCCAGATGACTGAAGAGTTACTCACCTGCTTGGCAGGCACCAAAGATTCATCTGTCCGGTCTGCATCTCTGAAGCTCCCGCCAGACGCCGACGACTTTGCAACCCAGGAGGTGGGTTTCCAGACTTCCCAGAGGCTGACCCGAGTCCCCAGCAAAGCTGAGACCCGTAGCCCTCGTGGGTACCGTGGAACCGGAACCCCTGGACACTGTGCACATTTGCAAGTGCATAAGCTTCTGGTCGATCCTAGAGGCTGTGCTTTGGGTTACTCGTAGCCCCGACCCCGAGCAGTGAATCCACTGAAGATTGCCGGCCTGGCTACTCCCAGTGACCCGTGGGCCGCCATTTTGTGATTCCACTCGAGGTCTCTTTGCGATCCCTTGTCCGTCGACTTGTGGGTCCCTCAGAAGGACAACTCTACTTTCAATGGGCCTCCCTGATTGCTCCAGGCGTGCCCTGACTCTCCCTTGCTGGGGGAGTACCTCAGACCTCGCTGGTCCGCACCGAAGCCTTTGTTCTCTTTCTGCGTGGGTTGCTGTTACCAAGGCTTGTTGGGTCCAATCCGGGCACCGACACCGCAGTCAGCTACTACCTTTGTGGGACAGCTCGATATCAGTTCCTGGTCATCGTCGACGCCTCCTGGTCCTCGTGGCTGCAGAGACAATCTTCACCTCTTTGAACTTGAAGCACCCGACATCGGTGGGCATTCGACTATCGTGCCCCGGGTCACTGGCTAGTGACCTAGACTCTGTCCCCTCTGCTTTCAGGTTCTTCTCATCCTCAATCCAGGCTTGGATCTCTTCGGACACTTCGCATCTTCCCGGCAGCAGCACCTTCCCGCAAGCGGCCATTGAAAACGACGGCGCGGCCCGACACCATTTGACACCTATGCACCCGGTTTCCCTGGGTGAGGTAACCCGAGTACTCCGGTGCTCCCGTGGGTGTTGGCCCTAGAACCCTCTAAGTCCAAAAGGGTTCGTTCCTAGTCCACTCCGAAGTGTCCCAAAACTTTAAAACTGTAACCGCGACTTTCCCCATAGACGCTAACGGAGCTCGCGGCTGTGTTCGCACACTGCACACGTCCCCCGTGGGTCCCCTGTGTCACTACCTTGGGTGGTTCCTTGGGGTCCCAGAGATTCTACAGGCTCTAGGCCTTGTGTCTAGACAAGTCGTGGATCTTATACCACTTTCTAAATATATGGTTTGGTACGCCCCTAGGGCTAATCGTAAATTGTGCTAATTTACTGTGCTATTTGACTTGTAACTTGTGCACTTCGACCTCTAGCCTCATAAAGAGACTAGTGGGTAGTGTTTAGTAATAAATACATATATTTTATATATATACCTGGTGTGGTTCTCCTTTCATTTGGTCATTCATGAGATTATAGACTGGTAAAACAAACAGCTTTACACTCCTTCAAGACTTAGCCTGAAGGCTGCTCTCCATAGCTACCACTAGGATAGCTTTCAAATAAGGTTGTCTTAAACCTATCATCAATAAAGGTCGTTTGGACTGGTGCAAGGTGCCCACTATAACTAGTGGACAGCATATGCCAGGCCAACTTCTCACATCAGCCTTCCTGTAGCAGTACTGAGAAACAAACAAGGAAAGGCCCTGCCTAGAAACTTTCACACTTGAGCAATACAAACTGTAGTTCCACTCTTCACACTTCCCAGTTGCCAAACCAGCAGTGCTCAGGAAGAACAAGTATTTAGCAGCCCCTCCCTAGCGAGTGCCTCATTCAGTTTCCAAGCGGAGCCCTGTCTCCAGACACAGGCTGCTAGGAAAGAATATAGAATGCACAGGCGCATTTCAGAACTAAAATATAAATACTATTTCATCTTCAAGGTAGATAGACGTTATTCTACATCAACGCTTCCTAGTTAGTAAGATGGCTATTGTAGCTTGACTCCCTCATCCCCAGCCATAAATAATACTGATGGGCAAGCTTTTAAATGTGCGACCAGGTAACAGACCTCAAAACTATATTATAAATATTTACATTAAGGCTACAAAATGCCTGTAGGGCGGTTACTCCATTAAGGAGGAGAAACGTCGCCGCACTAACTAAATAGCCCCAGAGATGGAAAACAAATTGTACTAAAGTTCATTTATTATCATTTTATTTTTTAAAACCCCGCCCGAGCCGATCGTCAGGACGGGGAGCACAGATTTCTTCTTTCTGCTGCTGCCAGTCAGGCAGCAGCAGAAAGCAGTGATGGGCAGCCAGACATGCACATTTACACCTCTCTAACCCAGTTGTCTGAGACAGCTGGGTTAGAGACAGCATAGGGCTCCAGTGTCCTCAGGAGATCCTAAGGAGGCCACTCCCTCCAATCCCGGTGCTTCTTTTATGCTGCATTTAAGCAGTGCCAGAATTGGTTACTGCAGTTTCCTGGGTCCCGTGTTGGAGCCTGCCTGCCTGGAGAAGACCCGAGCAAGTAGGACGTCGCACCGGGTAAGTGTATTTTTTTGTTTTTTGTTCCACCCGCCCCACCACCCTGCGTACATGCCAGTCGCCACTGGATCCAATATGTAAAAAAGGGTGAAAAAAATATAGGTGAGACTCTTTTGCTAAACAGCGTAACTTGCAGAATTCTCACAATAGTCGGTGACAAGGGCAAAAAATTAACACCTGAGGGTTACGCCCACAGAGTGGCACTTGCTCTTAATACATTTACAAATAGTTTTTGAAGTGTGAAGATTACATACCATAGCAACACAAACAATGACTTTTATTTAATGACAATTGGTAAGACAGAGTATAGGCCCAGATACAGCATACAGCTTAAAGAATGACGGTTAATAGGTAGAACCTGTGCTGCTTTCCAAAAAACAGGAAGAGGGAGAGAGAAGCAGAGATTCATTCAGCTTCCAGAGCCAGTACTATTACTATTACACCTGTGCTGCTGCCATGACCTCGCCCAGTAAGATATAGAGACCTCAGCCTCCAATTTTAACAACTGTATGAAGTTGGTGGCAGTCTGGATGAAAGACAACAACTACCTTCAACTAAACAGGGACAAAACGGAGGTTTTGATGTTTGGTAATCATCACCCCATATGGACCCATTCATGGTGGCCAGAAACATTGGGATCATGTCCCTGTCCGGTTGAATCAGCAAGGAACCTTGGTGTCACAGTTGACACCAACCTATCTTTCAATCTCCAGGTTAATAGGATTGTGTCATCTTGCTTTTGGGTCATAAGAACCCTTAGAAAGATATTCCCGTTTCTCTCTCTTGCCGCACGGAAGCAAGCCGCCGTTGCATTGATCATATCTAGGATGGATTATTGTAATGCCCTTTATCTAGATATAAATAGGGCTTCCATCAATAAACTACAACTGGTGCTGAATGCGACGGCAAGACTGGCCTTAGATGTTCCAAAATATCATTCAATTTCAGCTGCAATCAAGAAATTACATTGGCTCCCAGCAGAAAAAATTATTTTGCTCAAAGCCTTGTGTATCGTGCATAAGGCACTACTTAATTCAGGACCAGAGGGAATCAGGCAAATCTTTCACCAATATGTCCCACCAGACAACTGCGTTCGGCTAATAAAAATCGACTGGTTGTCCCTAGGCATAGGACATCACGATGGGGAGGAAGAGCTTTTTCAGTCACAGTGGCCAAGCTTTGGAATACTCTTTCTCCATCTATATCCTGTGTAGATCTACATCTTCCTTTTCGTAAGACCTTGAAGACCTGGCTTTTTGCTTTGTAAAAATGACCTATGAAGACTCACTGCTCCTATCAGTTAGTTTAACTGTTTGCAGTGCCTTGATGCCTTCGGCTATTTGTTCGTGCTATATAAATTGGTCATTCATTCTTTCATTCATTCAGTGAAGATGCACTGGCAAGATCCATTGCAGTGAGTTCACACACCATAGTCTGGTAGCTGAGCAGACGTTCAAGTCTTCCATGGGACACTTCCGGCTGGTAAGGAGCATACTGCATAACTCATCCTGCATTGTCTAGTATTTCATCACTACAACAAACTCTACAAGTTGGTGTGTGAAAAATGTGTCCATCTCAGGGACAAAGGAGCAAGCAACGCTAGGGGCATCCATCAAGAAATGAGTTGCTGATATTAGCTGGAAATATCCATATATACACCACATAGTAACTTTATATTTTAAGATTTCTATGGTACTCATTTAACCAATGGCTCTTTGCCACCATAAAGTGTCAAATAATCAAATCTAAAATGAATATAATAAATATATGACATGTATGAGACCTAACACAACTGAGGTGAAAGAAGGCCATCTTTTTGCCCTGCTCCCCTAGAGTTTGCTCGGTGCGTCTAGTATTTTGAGCAATTGCAGATGTCTTTCAAAGGATAGGCTTTTTATTTCAAAGTTTCTGTAGATTTCCACCTTGCCAGGCAGTGGTCTGTTTCAAGCTCCCTTGCACAGCTGTGCAGAGTACTGATGTGGGAATCAGGAGCTATAAGGGGCATATGTACAAGCCCCTTTCGCCACGGAAACGTCACTTTTTGTGACGTTCCCGTGGGAATAGGGGCCTTGCCTTATGTACAAGGAAGTGTTAAGCCACTTACAGTGGCTTAACGCTGCCTTGTACATAAGGTACCCTTTCACGCTATGGTTAGAGTGAAAGGGGCGTGCAGTGGGTGTTGTGGTGGGCGTTCCACCGCAACACCCATTGTATTTGATGCTGCCCCCTATGTACAAGGGTGGCGTTCATAGGAGGCAGTGCCAAAATTAAGACCAGGAAAATCCTGGTCTTAAGTTGGCGAAACGAGGAGAAATACATTATTTCTCCTCATTTTTGCTTTTTCCATGTGTGCTGTCTTGTGCAGCACACATGGAAAAAGCAAAATGCCATGGTTTGTTTATGTACAGGAAGGTGTCCCTTCCTCTACATAAACAAACCTTTTAAAATGCCATTTTGTAACTTTCATGTGTGCTGCATGAAGCAGCACACATGAAAGTTACAAAATGGCGTTTAAGATTGTTTATGTGCAGGAAGGGACACCTTCCTACACATAACCAATCCTCCCCTGCACCAGAACACCCTTGCACTCTGGTGCAAGGGTGCCTGCGTTGGCGCTAAGTTGTTAAACTTAGCACCATCGCATGAGGAACGCATAGGCTGCACCACATTCTTGTAAATATGGTGCAGCCTTGCGTTTCAAAGTGGCGGAGCGTGTCGTTAAGCCAAGGAGGCTAACGACACGCTCCGCCACTTCCTAGTACATATCCCCCTAAGTGTAGATTTTTACCACCTTCTACTAAATTGAACGAGATTCTAGATCACATATTTACCTCATGGCCTCTGCTGGTGCTTTCCTTTTGCCTATATAAAATGCAGACTGACATTTATAGGCAACTTCTGATTGGAAATGATTTAAAAACAAATTTGAGGATTATAAGAAACCTGGGTTGAAAAGATCAGTGGTGAAATTCGATTCCTTTTACAAAATACACTTTTTATCACTAATGAGAGATGATATCTATTCTTCCGCTCCTAAGCTGCAGTGCGTTCCACTGACAAATTAGGGGTGGGAAGCATTTTTAATTCCACTGGCGGAATTGGAGGAATTTAGTATTTCTGCATTACTCCTGTAATGCAGAATTACTAATAAATTCCACCACTGCGCCGGCGGAATTAATCTGCAGTGTTTGGTCTTTAAACAGGACTGGAAGAGACAGCAGTTCCTCTATGTTTTAAAACCACTGCAGATTAAACTTTAATCTGCAGTAATTATTAAACGTAGGGGGACAGCTCTCTCTTCTGGCCCCATTTAAAACCACTGACTGCACTGCTGTTCATACCCCTCTGCGACCTTATATACTTGTAATCACTGTGGAGTATGCAAGGGCACTGATGGGTATGCAGTAGAGCGCATTCCCCTCAGCGCCCTTGCATACTCTGCAGTGATTACTGCAGAGTATGAAAGGTCAAGGGGTATGCACTACAATGCATACCCCTCGGCGCCCTTGTATGCTCTGCAGCTATCATTTCAGTGGGCCTCATTTATGAGGCCCTACCAGCACTTTTGCGCCCCCCCGGAACATCACTTTTTTGATGATTGGGTGGCGCAATGTGCCACCGCATATTTATAAGGCCACGTAAAGCCACTTTAAGTGGCTTTTTATGGCCTTATAAATATGTGCCCCTTTCATGCAGAAACCTGCGTGAAAGGGGCGTTCCATGGGTGTTGCTGTGGGTGTTCCCACGCAACACCCATGGAACCTGACACATTCCCAGATTTAGAAGCAATCGTAAACCCGAAAATGCGTCAGAACCTAGCGCCATCCCAGGGGTGGCGTTAGGGAGGCGCAAGGAAGAGAAATGAAAACATTTCTCCTCGCACACATAGAAAAAGGAAAGCGCCTGAATGAATTGATTTTGTGCAGAAAGGTGTTCCTTCCTGCACAAAATCAATAATCCCAGGAATGCAGGCACCCTTGCACCAGGGAGGCCTGCGGCGTTGCCCTACGGCAAAAGCCCATAAATAAGGCCCAGAGTATGTAAGGGCACAGAAGGGTATGCACAGCAGTGCCAAATGCACTTACTGTGCATATCCTTTCATGCCCTTACACACACTGCAGTGTGTAACAGCATTTGGTATTTGGCAGCATAAGTGCATTTGGTATTTGGCAGCACTATTTCTTAGTGAAAAACGTATCCCCGCATCCATTTTTGGACACTAGGGTGAATGTTGCGCTAAGAAAATAGTGCCAAATGCCCACTCTGCCTCGTTGCAGAATTTCAGGAAATTTCGTGCAATTTTAATGTAATCCTATGGAATTCCTCAGAATCAAATTCCGTCAGTTCTGCCCACCCCTATGAAAAACCCATTCCTGCCTTGAATCACAGTGATTTCCCATAATGTGGGGACTGAGCTCCTCTGCTGCCTTTTCAGAGGACTGGGCACACAATGCTCAAGACAGGAGAAAGGAGTCCTCAGGGCCAGCCAATGAGGGCATCTGTGTTTGAATAGAATATGGGCCATATTTCCTCATTGGTAACTTAAGCCAAAGAGAATCATTGAAGCCATGCCCTGCAGGAGGCCTATGCCAAATGTTGTTTAAGAGAAGGAGATTCCCATTGAAGTTCAGATGCCCGAGAAGGACAGTGACAGAGCTAGAAGGCAGGACAGTGTTGTATGTATGTGACACAGAATTCACCATTTTGGAGTTTTGGAGCATGAAACACTGGGATTGTTTTGATGCCTCAAGGCATGTATGTTTAACAGAAAATGTGGAACTTTGTGGAAAACATGTGAATAAAAACCCTGGGAAGTGAATAAAGATTTGTTGTATCCCAAAACCAATGACTGATTTGTTTTTTCTTTGCAATGCTTGAGCCACTCCATTGAGAGAATCTGCCTTGAACTGAAAAGAAAAGGTCTTCTGCCCTGCAGAGTTCTTGCCTTCCTCCTAGAGATCTTCCTCACCTGCTCTACTGGAAGATCTGCTTCCCTCATTTTTCTTCAGTAATAGTGATTCTTGTCTCTTGGTGACCTATAGGGATAGAACCTGCAACTTTAGACTCTAAGGGCCTGATTCACAAAGGGTCTTCGCATTTGTGGTGGGCCCTGCAGTCGTGGGGGGTCTCCACACTCGGGTCGGAATCTCAGGTGTGAGAATTCTCATTGCGGAAATTCTGCCCCCAGTGCTTAGACTCCCCCACGACTGCGGGGCCTCCGCCACAAGTGCGGGGGCCCTTTGTCTGACTGAAAGTACTAGACACTTCCTTTAGACCCCAAAGCCGAATTTAGGGGGTACCTGCAATTGAAAGTAGTGGACACACTGTGTCTGATGGAACGGTCAAGGGAGTCCTGTTATCAAAACTGTCAAAAAAATTTGACTTTGTGAATACAGTTTTCTGGAAGTCTGAGGGAAACCTGCGAACTCTCTTTGATAAAAACATGCACATTTTGGCAGGCTCACGTTTTCCATTTTTTATACGCTAAGATTTTTTGGAAATTATCGGGTCTACAGAGGGATCGCAAGTCACAGCCAACAGAACTGAGGAATAGGTTGAAAAGAGAAAAGGTCCCTGTCAGGCTATAAATTCATATGAGCATATGTTTGGTCTCTCAAACACATGGCTGGCTTGGGGTGAGTCAAGATAATGCAGCCTCCCCAACCTTACAGTCCTGGAATGTTCTCTGAAGGATCTCAACCATATGGAGACACGATGTCCTTCAGTTCATCTGTGCACTGCTAAGATGAAGGGTCCTTGTGTCTCCTGGGTGGCTCACGTCCTCAAGGCGACTTCAGTACAGACAGGGTCTAGTTGTTTCACTCTCTGGTCAGGAGCCTGCTCCTCTCCATACTGGAAAGCACAGCTTTCCCTTCTTCTAAGACTACCTATAGAATAAGGGATTCTTTCAGAAACATAGGCCTGGTCTTGGTCGTGAGAAAAATAGATAAATTCAGAGCTCTTATTCTAGAAGACATCTCTATGCAGGTGCTCCTTCTCGAAATCCAGATAAGGCACTCTATGCAAGCTGACGGGGTTACCACAATTGTAGTGTTTCTGTAAATTATTCTGTTCTTCAGGTACAGCAGAGTGTATCTTTCCATGTTTTATTCCTGAATTTTGAAGAATAAAGGAAGGACTGGCATCAAGTGATCAAATTTTCTATATAGACCTGATTCCCTAGGCAAGTAGCTGCTTTTACAAATGCAGTACTAATTAGAACACCTTGTGAGAAGGATGTCCAGGCATTGTTGCACAACAGATGTTCTTGCTGGAAGGGTGTGGATGTTTATTCCCATCACATCTTAATGTAGTTCCTGCTGCAACGCCCCAGAGACAGCGTTAAATAAGATAACAACGTCGGGAAATTGGATACACACACACTGAAGAGCATCTACAGTTTTGTGGAGCCATCGCTGTGCTCATCATACAACACCTGGAGTTCTGCATACGGTCTCCAAGTAACACAGCACATCTGTATTATTACCCACATGCACAATATAACATCCATATTATTATGAGGACCGGCCATTGACCATAATGAATTGTGTATTTACTATTCTAACTCCACACGCGCTTTGATAGAGGGGTAGGTTATAAAGCAGACTGAGGCAAATATAACTGCGCTTTTAGGTTTTAATACACTCGCTCGAAAGTACCTAAACACACTACTGGGACCGGTCCTCCAAGTGCACCGGTCCCCACAAAGATAATGTTTGTCTGGTTCTGTCAGGGTTTACCCACACTATGATGACCGATTCAGTACTCAAAGCATGGGTTATACATACACACACACATACGCACACAGGCAGACTCTGTTTCACACACATACACATTATCTCTCTCTCACACACACACTGACACACAAACACACCTTACACTAAAGAAAAGCAGTTATTTCATTTATGGGGAAATGGGCATATTTTACATGGGCTGGCAAGTAGGCCACAATGTCACCAGGAGCACTGTAAAATGGCCTGAGTCCCTGAGCCTGTAATCAGCTACCTCTAACAGTCAGTCTTTGTACGGGCTTGCGATGGGGAAACAGTGTTGAGCTTCAACTAGAGTTGGGGTACACTTAAGGTGAACCCCATGACTAACAGAGGCTGTCACGTACCGAGGGGAAACCTCAAAGGGCAGACCAGAAATTATTTGAATTCTTAGGAAGGTGTAGGTGGTGACTAGAGACAGCTTTCTCTCGCTGTAGGCAGACCTATTACTTCCCAAACATTACAAATAGTTTGGGCCTCATTTACAAGCATCTTGTGCTGCCGCTGCGTCACTTTTTTTTAATAAAGCGTCAGCGCAATAAGTGTGCCACACTGCGCCATATCTACAAACTGATGCATTGGGTCCAATGTGTCAGTTTGTAAAGCCCTGCGTCACATTATACCTGCGCCAGGTATAATGTATGCAAGGTAGGCGTTCCCATGCAAAAAAGTCACGTAGAACTGGTGCAGTGAAATTTACCTTTCACTGCATCACTCTACGACTTCACTGCATCAAAATCCTTACGCCTGCTCAGACCAGGCGTAAGGAATGACGCAGGGCTTTTACAATGGGACTCTGATGTGTTCTGATAAATTGCTGGAGTTTCATCAGTTTTATGACCAACTCCCGCAATGCGTCACTTTTGCACCAACAGATGTGTCCAAATTTCTGACGCATCTGTAAATCCATGCGCCGTGGAGCCCTGCATTGTAAATACAGCACATCCATGTGTTGCAAGGACATTTGGCGCAGGCGCAAGGAAACTGATGCATCAATGCCGATACGTCAGTTTCTTGTAAATGAGGCCCTTAGAATGGGCTTTGGACCATCCGCATGCTCAAGATTGGATGGATCTGCTGACTATCTCAGTTGTCCCTTTGTTGCTTTTGATTTAATGGCTAGCTGTCCTGTTCTTGTGTTTGACCCACCCAAGAACATTTCGGTCTCAAAGTGCTCTGATTGGATAAGTTGCATCCTTCCATGGCGTACATGAGGGATTTTTTCTTTCTTTTTGACACTCTGTGGGAGTGCATGTGTTTCATTCCTTTTCCCTTTTCCTTTTTATAGTGGACCCACCCACTTTCATTTTACAACCGCTCCTCACCCCTGATGACATTGACTATAGTTTCTAATTTTTATTATTTATGTATGAATTAATGAATTTATTTATTTTGTTTATTTATTTATTTTACCAGGACCAGGCAGCTGCCAAGTTACTGCTGAGACGCTTTCTTGCATTTTCACGCTCCACACACACTTTTATTTTCTGTTTTAAACTTGTTCATTTATTATTTTAAAGTGTTAGCATGGTACATTTAAATTGACGCATCATGACCAGTGTTCCCAGTAAGGTGCGCGCCTGCGCTCGCGCGCACGTCTGTTCCTCCGAGCGCGCAGTGCTGTGTGTGGAGCGCGCACCCACAGCCCATCCCGGGAGAGAATTCGCACCGCCGCTTTTAAAATGCGAGCGGCGCGAAAAATGGTAATTTCCTGGTTGTGGAGGCTATTGCACTTGCTGCATTTCCTTCTTAATGAAGCGCAGCTGGGGGCTGTTTGTGGGCCTTTGTGAAAATATTTGTTAAATGCAGCACCGGCATGAGCTGCAATTAACATAAATATTTTCACAATGGCCCACAATCAGCCCGCAGCCTCGCTCCTTTAAGAGAAGAAATGCAGCAAGTCCAAAAGCACGACGTGTGCTTTACACGTCGTTCTTTTGGACTTGATGCATGTCTTTTCTTAATGGAGCACGGCTGCGGCCTGAATGTGGGCCATTGTGAAAATATTTATGTTAATTGCAGCGCATGATGGTGCTGCAATTAACAAGAATACTTTCCTAAATGCCCACAATCAGATCGCAGCCGTGCTATATTAAGAAAATTAATGCAGCAAGCACAAAAAACAACGTGTAAAGCACACGTCGTGCTTTTGGACTTGCATGGTGAAAAAGAAGAAATAGGTATCAAAAGAAAAGAGAACAAAAATAAAACGCATAAACAAACTCAGTAAATGTAAACAAGGACAGGGGAGCAAGCAGAGGAGCGGATTCATCAAGGAGATAGAAAGGCAGTGATCCTTAATAGCAAGATAACGCAAATACATTTATTTAGAAAGAAATTCAGAGGCGGAATTTATTTAGGTGTTTTCAGAATGTCAAGTGCGAGTGCGAGTGCAAGGATCGGAATGCAGGGATTTCTGAACTGTTTCCACCGAGCCTGAAAAACACAATTTCCAGAATCAGCGACGGCTGGCTTCAGTGATCCTTTGATGAGTGTGAGACATACACTATACTGTGTGCTGAGCTTTGGGATTTGATTTTGACTTTCAAATGATGCCTGCTAAGGCACGTAAGGGCTGAGGTAAGGTAGTCAAACTTTCAGGTGCCTGTCAGAAGTTGAAAGTGCATGAGCAGTACCGCTCTTTCTTACTTTTTCTTTTTTAATCAAACATCATACCTAAAATGCAGACAAGGATAACAGATATTAAGAAAAATCCACGTTTGTTCAAGTGGGGCCTGCTTCAGCTTTTATACTATCCGCCAAATTGTTGCTGAACGGGCCCCATCATTAGATCCGGCTCTAATCTGTTGCAATATTGTGCGCGTGTTGCCATTTCACGACAAGCGCCTGCATATGTATCTCAGCTTTTCTTGAACTTTTGGGGCAGAACCCTACATCTATATTTTACCTGGCCTAAGCTTCACTAGTAATACTAGCTACACAACACCTCTGCTACATATCCTAACATCAATGTTTGGGCTGTGCTGTCTATTTCCGCAGAAACTATATTCACTTGTCTGAGCAATTGTTGTCCAGTATCGGTGATCAGGACAGTTACAAGCTATTTATATGAAACTGGCTAAATCGTACATACACAACTATGCCAAATACCACGCATCAAGCGTTAGACTGAGTAGTTTTTGAAATACAACACTACAAAGCTCTGGCTGCCAGCTATGACATATCTGGGACTGTCTGCGCCTCAGCCTGAGGCATGCCCAATGCCCGGAGCTTATCCGCCAGTCGGCTGACTGTTGACAGAGACGTTTTAAGGGATAGGCAAAGTGGGCTCTGGCCCAGGGCCGCTGCCTTTCAGGGGTCCCCTGATAGAGCCAGGTCTGTTCTGCATAAGGTCTTTCCCTGATGCCCTTTAATAATTCTTAAACAGATTGTCTGAATACTGTTTCCCATCAATTTATTTTTAATGTGAGTGATGTGTGAGAGTCTACTACAGACATTTTGCAGAGAAATGTTGCATTTATGTTTCACTTAACATCCATAAAAAAGTTTCTTTTACATCAAAACAGGACCTCACATATGAGAAATGGGAGGGCGTCACAGAGATTATTTGCAGTAATATTGTTGAGCTGCTGCTGTGTTACAATATTGAAAACACACGTCACTATCCCTGAATATTAGATGTAACAACTTTATAATTTGGACGAGTGTTCCTGTGCACTGTCAATGGCCTGGCCAAAGAGTTCATGAAAGAGCTGAAATAGGATAATACATTCAAATCTGTTCAGAACAGGGTCTCTTAAAATACATTTGGCCCAGGGCCCCCAAAATCCTTAAGATGTCCCTGTGTGTTGACTCTTAATTAGGCAGCTGAGAATAGATCCATTGTTGTTCATGTTGGGGCCTCACATCTTTCTGTTGTGGGCTGGGTCGTACGTGTGACAGAGAGGCCCTGGAGTTTACACTGATGCTCTGCATCCTGATCTCATTGACTGCCTGCAATGTCCTTGAAACCAGCCAGGATGTGACGCATCTCCGACACAGGACTTCCCATCGCATGCCCTTCGTTAGCTGCATCCTCGATGATGATGCAGGACCTTGCTTTGCAGCATTGCAGCTTACAGGAACCGCTGCTGAGCGACGCATGTCCACATCAGAACCTCATACATCCTCCATTACACGATTGATCCTCGGCGCGGGATCTCGCAACGCTCTACAACCACGATTTAAGGTACTCTTGTTCAGCGGGTCTAACTGGGTCCCTGTATCTGACCAGCGTTGCATCGCGGTTGGCCTGAACCTATGACTTTTTCCCAGTCCGACGTGACTAGATATCTATAGTTGGCGCTTAGTGCTTATAGGCACTGTTTTTACTTAAATCTTTAAACATGCATGTCTCTCGTACTACTGATTGGATGTTTGTCATTTTGGTGTCAAATAATTATTACGGATTACTCTATTTCCCTAAATGGGTGTAGGAGTTTTTGTGTTGTGTTTTGACTTTAATACTGTTTGAAGTGCTCCATAGATACTTTACACATTGCCTCTAAGTTAAGCCTGACTGCTTTTTGCCACGCTACCAGAGGGTTAAGCACAGGTTAATTTGGGGTTTGCTTGTGTTTCATCCTGACAGAATGTGGTTTCTGTTTGAGTAGGGTTTCACCCCACTCAACCACAAACCCAATTTCCAACAAGCAGGGAATAGTACACTCTGACTCCAGCCAAAGGTCCAGGACTTTGAGGATAGCACTTGTAGGCCAGGCCCACTGTTCCCTGTATGGTGCGCGCACTCATGTCACTCGGAGCGCTCAGTGTCTTCTTTAAAGCGCGCACACACACAGCACATCCCAGAGAGACAAGTATTCATCTTAATCGCAGTGCCCTGTAGAACCATGACTGGCGCTGCAATCAACATTAATACTTTAAAAAGCAGCCATCTCCCTCCAGCCGCACTCTATTAAGAAAGGGCATGAAGCAAGCCTAAAAGCACGACGAGTGCTTTCACAATCCCTAATATGGCTTAGTGATTGTGAAAGCACACGTTGTATTTTAGGCTTGCTGCACGCTTTTGTTAATAGAGCGTGGCAGATTGTGTGCCTTTTTGAAAGTTTTTCATGTTAAATGCAGCCTTGTGTATTAGTATGTCGGGCTCTGCAATTAACATGAAAACTTTCAAAAAGGCACGCAATCTGCCGCCCTCTATTAAAATAAGGCATGCAGCAAGCCTAAAAACATAACGTGTGCTTTTACAATCACTAACATATGTTAGTGATTCTGAAAGCACACGTCCCGCTTCTGGACTTGCTGCATGCCTTTTGTTAATAGCGCATGGCTGCCGGCAGACTGTGTGCATTTTTAAAGTATTCATGTTAATTGCTGCAATTAGGATGTATACTTTCAAAAATGTACACAATCTGCCCGCAGCCACGCTCTATTAACAAAAAGCATGCAGCAAGCCCAGGGCTTTAAGTGGGCTGGGTCCTGCCGATGCTGAGTTTTTAAAAGCCGGTGCTGAGACAGGTCCCTCTCAGGCTCTTCATTTTTGCCCTCACCCTCAGGGTAAAAAAAAAAATCTCAACTCTGCAGCAGCGCAACTGCTCAAAGCCTTTTGTGTAACTTCAGAGGACTTTTTATAGTTTTTTCACAGTCTGATCATTTCAGAACTGAGGCATTTTCGTTATTATTAGTGAGTTTCTACTGTGTTACAATATTAGAAAAATACATCACTATCCCTGAATATTAACTATAAACACATTTGGAATTTGAACCAGTGTGTCTGTGCACTGTTTGTGATCTGGCCAAAAGGACACGAGAAGCTGAAACTGGATCATAAATTCAAAGCTGATCCGCACAGAGGCCCCTAAAATACGTATGGCCTAGGGCGCTCAAAGTCCTTAAGATGTCCCTGAGCCGCCGCTGTGTTGTTAGTTAGGAAAGAAGAGGTTCACTGGCACTGTGGAATGAGGCCGGTTGCCCTGGTTTTCTAATATATATTAGTGTAGCTTTGCTGTGGTTGCAGATGCTCTGCACTGCACTTTCTCGTTTCGAACATGACACAACCATTGAACTCCAGTAACCAATACGAAGGCCATCCCCCTGGCTGGACTGGCCTTAGTAGGCATCAGGCGTTTGCCTGGGAGGCTGGAAGGGTGGGGGTCAGTTTTGGAGCAGTGGGGGCCAGTTTTGTTACAGGAGGGTGGGAGCCGGTGCAGTAAAATTGCCAGGCTACTTTGGGTTCCCAGTCAGGCTCTGCCTGCCCCATCAAACAGGCCTCCTTCGTTCCAGTACCTAAGTCAGTTATCTGCACAATAAAGCAGGAACCCCGAGGCAAAACCACTGTTGCTGCACCCACACACGTGGTCGGGTTCTTGGCGCACATTGCCGTGGCTGAAGCGCACAGAGACCTCACACTGCCGCACACAGAGAAAAAAAATTAGAGGGAACATTGATCATGACGCACTCTGGCATTACTGCACACAGGCACACATGCGTCATGATTCGCACACACACATGCACCATCTTAGAAATGGTTTCCTTTAATAAGAAAGCAATTCCAATATTGTTAGCCATGCGTGTTCATTTGTCTTGATGCATGCTTTCACAGGTCGCGGCCAACAAGCTTTGGCAAAAGAAATAGCTTAGCCACTTAAAGGAGAAATATATTGGCTTTGTCAGTGCTTGTTAAGATTACTCTTGGGGCGATAGTAAAGAAATTTTACTCTGAAAGTTCAAATACAACAAATCCATTTGCGCCATTGTTACTCCTCGTGCAGTAGGTAATGGTACAAACTGACTGAAAAAAATGTAGTCCAGGCCAAAATATGGAGTTGACAGAATCCACACGATTTTCTTTAACGAAATAAGACATAGAGAAAGTTACATGTTTCCACCACAGTATGTCTGATGTAAAATCAGTGCATTCCCTTTTTAATGAATAAATAACCAAATATTTCAAAGTCATCACTTTTTAAAAAATATGGCTACTCAGGGGTTATGATTTCTTGGAAAAAAATATCAGGCATAGACATGAAGGGAAATGTTTCATAATCTACTTTGTCTATTTGTGTCTCGATGCAAACATTTATATAAAATGTACTGTAGTAACCGTTGTTTCTCTGTTTTATATTATGCAAACGGCAAAATAGTGCAAGATGTATTTGTAGCTCATTTTGCACTCGTGCAAAGCTTATGTAGGCAGCGTGTGTTGCAAATAACACCCTTTTATGCCATTTAGTGACACATAATATGCGTTTTTATTGTTCTGCGAGAGGACATTACAGTTTTTACCATTGGACTAATTTCCCACAGCAGTTTGTTAGTTATGTTCTTGCCAATTTTCGGTCGGTGACCAGTTATATTGTCATTATGGTATGTTTTGTGTTGCTGTTGGCCCTCCATGAGATCTATTTGTTTCCGCACAATTCATAGGGCCTCATTTATGAGAAGTGTTGCATCACTGCGACAAAGCAGCAATGCGACACTTCTCAGTGCGCCCTCCCTGCGACACCAAGGATGCGCGGTATTTACAGTATGGCGCATAATGTAGCAAGGAGTTACAGATACGTCAGTATTACTGACGTATCTGTATGCGCAAAAGTGGCGCATTGCTGGGGTGTGTCTGAAAACAGACGCAACTCCAGCAATGTGTCCTTTCACATGGGGCAAACCCCATGTGAAAGGGCCTGCGTCACCCTTACGCCTGCCATGAGGCAAGCGTAAGGTTTTGACGCAATGGCGTCCTAGAAGTGGTGCACTGAAATCTTATAGATTTCAATGCACCACTTCTACGAGGCATTGATGCGGGGGAAGGTCCACCCTGCATACATTATACCTGACGCAGGTAAAATGTAGCGTAGGGGTTTATGAAGTGATGCATCTGCCTAGATGCGTCACTTCGTAAATATGGCACAATGTGGCGCATTATTTACGCCGCCGCAGCGTCACAAAAAGTGACTTAACGGCGGCGTAAATGTGACGCAAGGGCTCATAAATAAGGACATATTTTCTTGTGACTGCCACTAGCAAAATGTCTTCTTACCCATCTCTTCAAGCAGTCATGTGCAACGTGATTTTGCTCCCTATATTTGTCACCTTTCCACCTTCCCTGTTTATCTACCCGCTTTTAGGTCGAGCCTGAGCCAGTGCGCATGCGCTGCTCTGCGAGGCTTCTTGTAATCACTTGAAACTTTTCTGTGTGGGTCTGACTCCCCCCACGCATTTGGTTGGCTGTTGCCTGTGTCAATTTGAAATAGGAGGCTGCAAATGGGTAAAAGCGGGCGCATGTCCCACCTTTTTGGCAAATGTTTACTCCCACAGCATTTTGCTTGCGGGAGCGAGCAGCGGCGCGCATGGCGGCAGCTGCAGTGCCTCCTTGTCTCCCCCACTACTCCTATTGAGCAGTTTGTTTATTTAACCTTCAGTTCCGCAGCCCTGGCGCTTCTTATCTTTCGGGCTCTCAGATGGACACATTCCTTTTTTTTCTGGTGCAGTTTTCTTACTATAAAAATATGTTTGATCCTTTCTGATTGGTTTAAAGCACATGTGTGCAAATATGTTACGAAACACCTGGCGCCAGTTAAGATAGCACTATTGGTGGTGTATGGAGTAGCTCTCTCCGGATGTTTCGGGAGCAGTGTGCTTTGCTGAGGAGCAATGCTACATATTTTTTTTTTAACTGAACTTAATATTTATTACACTTTTGGGCGGTTTGTGTTACTTTCGGTTGAAGGATACGTCTCCTTTACACTTTAAATGATACTTGGAACATGTTCATGTAGTTTCTGGTGATGGCTGGGTAGTTGGACGTAAGACTATTTTACATCAATGGGAAAGCCTCCTCGCTCATAGATCATTGGTATACTTCGAGGCGCATTTGAATCGGTGCTGTATGTTAGTGCACACGCTTGTAGGTACACATGCCGGCTCTGGGCGTGCGGGGTGCAGGGCAGTGCACCAGATGCATGTGTAACTGTGTGTAACTGAGCTGGTGAGAAGTGGGCACGTGAGAGGTTCACAGTCGTGCGCAGGCAGCTGATGCCATACCACCGCAGTGTCAAAGTTGCTGTGGTTACTCACTCACCAGCGGAGCAGCAAGCAGTGCCGGTTCAGCCCCACATGTGGCATCTCCCAAGAAGCGAGAGGAACGCTTTTATGTTTCAGATAATCTTATGTATCTTCGAATACTCACTTCAGGACAACTTTTTTTTTAAACATATTTTTTAATGTCAATAAAGCCATAAATTTAGGGACACGAAATACTCTTGATTTTACCGGAGTTTTGACAGGCTTGTCGTTTGTTTTGCGCTGGGACATTTTTCTTGAAGCTAGTCAATTTTAAAGAATACTGGTGAGGCACTGTGAACTTACAGCGTCATCAATGCTGCCGAGACACAACATATTTACAGGTTTTTTAGTTCGAGCTTGTGCCCATAAGTATGTCTCCCTGTCTAACTTTTTGTGTGTGCGTTTATGTATAATTGTCTCTCTTTGAGAGTGTTTGTTTTCAGGTATCTGTGTTTGACCTCCGTAGGTGTGTGTGTTCGTGTTTTTGTTTAGGCTGTGATATGTGACTGTAAGTGTGTTTGAGGTCTTGTGTTTATCAACCGATCTCCATACCTAGTCTGTTTGAGTTGTGGTGAGTTGATGTAATTTTGCCTTCTCCTGCCACATAATTTACTTAGCCCTGCCGTATAATTCCAGTGGCCCTGGTCTTAGCCTTTGTACGTTATTGTGTGAATATGCAAGTATACTTCAATGTGTCTATTGTAGTGTCTATCTATTCTGGGCAAATCACTTAATCTCCCCTTGCCTACCAAAATAAATGTGCACTTGTGCAATGTAACTGGTGCTCACGTAAAGCACTCCAATACCTTTGGGTCAGAGTTTGTGCTATATAAAAATGCAAACAAAAGAGAGGGAACTTCCAAGCACAAAACCATTTTCTCCCAATTTCAAAAGGGTTTTGCAATTGTGAACATACCTATTTGCGCTTGTGAGTTTCACTTATACATACATGCAAGGAGATTTAACAATGAGCTGAACACCCCCCCCCCCCAGGGAGTTCCATGGAAGACTAAAAATACGTTTTTCCACCATATGAGAAAGGTTACTGGTCTTACTGATGTCTAAAGCGTGACACCGGAAGTTACAAACAACAGGTAAAGAGAAGTACTTGTAATATTAGAAAAATAATACTTTTAATTCCACTTCTTCTCAATCAGCATTGCAAGAAAAAGAAAACTAGAAGACATTTTTTATGTTAATTCTTTTTAATAGGGTAGTTCAGTTCTATATAATGTCTTATTGGTTACATATAAGGTAACAAAAATACTTATTACACTTTTTTTATTATAACTTTTCAACATGCTGCACAGCAGCCATGCTGCTTTAGAGCATAGCTTAAATACATTGGCAAAGCCAATAGCTGTGGCTAAACACTTATAAGGTTCCAAAGGCGAGACCTATTGGCTATGCCAATGCTTGTTTTTTTACCGGCTGCATTTCCTACAAAGGTTCAGTTTGCCAACCTATTTCCTTTAAGAAGCTTCGTGTTTGTAATTTCTGCATTGTACAAAAGTGTCCATCAAATAACTGCTGAGCCCAGTCATAACAGATCTGTTTCCCCGCTAACATTCAATCGCGGAATGACAGAGTGTGTGTTTTATAGCCTTTAATTCAATTTGGCCTCCACGCGCCGAGAATCCATCGTCAGGGAAATGTAGAGAAAGCCTGTCCCCGCGATACATAAATTCATAAATGCATTAGCTGTCAGGAGTAGATGAAAAGCCTGTAAAGAGAATCTTGGCTTAACGAGACGAGAGGGGAGCCAGGACGGGGCCGAGACCGCTCAGGTCTGTCTCTAAAAGCAACCACCAAAGAAGGCTCCCTGATCAGGTCAAATATTGGAGTGATGCTGACCGACTTGAAGGTAAAGTCACAATTCCGTGAAGTCACCAGTGGATGGATGCACACTGTTGTTGTGAAAGGTCCTAGACTTGTTTTCACCGGGAAACCAAGCAATCACATGACCTTTGAACCACAGTTAGGTCACAGGAACTGTCATGATCTTGCTATCACCTCCGGTGCATGATGGGAGACAAGAGGAAGTATGAGACTGTAAGAAATTGGGTTACTGGTTGAGGGGGGAAAACTATACTCAAGCAGCCTCCACAATTTCTATTAGGGTGAAGTCATAAGCAACCCCAAGTTAGCCTGCGCTTTACCCTCTGGAGCTCTGCACAAAAGCAGTCAGGCTTAACATAGAGGCAATGTGTAAAGTATTTATTTAGCACACAAACAAAAATAAAAGGAGTACACATCACAAGTAAAATCACACACCAGTTTTGAAAAATGTAGTAAAATGTAATAAATTATTTGAGACTAAAACAACAAAAATTCAATCAGTAGAACTAGGGATATGCAATTTCAAAGAATTTAGGGGAAAAAGCGCCAAAAAGCACAAAGCGGCAACTGTGGGTATCTGGCTGCGCCAGACAGGGACAAAGTCAAAGGTCCAGGCCAACCGTGATGGAGCGTGGGCCAGCTACAGGGACCATGTTAGGCCCACAGAACAAGAGTGCCTTAAATACTGCTTGCGGAGTGTTGCGAGATACCACGTTGAGGATGCGTCATGCAGCTGAGGCGATGCAAGGTCCTGGTGAGGAGATGCATCGCGCAGCGATGGTTCTGGGAAGCTGCAAGTCTGCAATCCGAAGTCCTGCGTCATCATCAAGGATGCAGTCGATGAGGGGCTTGCGATGCGAATTCCTACATCGTAGTAGCAACGCAGAGCGGTGGTTCTGAGGAGACAGTGGGCTGTGGTGCAAAGTCTTGCATTTGGGGATGTGCCGCACAGCGGATCTGAAGCGGAGTTCTGTGAGGTGAGGCGTTGCGCTGTGTCGGTTCTGCTGGGACTGCAGCTAGGGTAGCGGAGCACCTTCAGGCCCACTTCCAAGGGTCCAGGCCTGTAGTGGCACCACTTGGGAGGGCGGGACTCACAGCTGGCAGAGTGAGGGTACATGGTTGTTTTAGCCTGTTCTGTCCCTTAAGCTCTGACCAGGTGGCAATTCAAATAGCACTTGGAGTCCCTCTGGTGGTCCTGGGTTCAAGCTGAAGGTCCAGTCCTTCTCACTTAAGCAGTATGGCAGCATGTCAACAGGGCAGCACAGCAGGGAAGCAGAGTGGCAGTCCTTCTTGCAGTAAAGCAGCACAGCAGTACTTTTTCAGAGCTTTCCACATGTCCAGATGTGTATTGAAGAGCTGGGTCTAATGGTCCATTTTTTATACCTGGTGCCCACTGTAGCATATTGATGTTATGCGCACCAGGACCCTCATGGTTCTGGGTGGATCCTGAAGTGGAAAAATGTAATATGCAGGGAGGTGCTAGGGTGTGGTTAATGGGAAGTATGATGCAATTCGCAGAGTGTGAGTGTATGCTGAAGGATAAAGTAGCGCTTGACTATAGCTCCCATGTGGAATAATTCATCTGCATGCTCCTGAGCTGGGGAAGAAGCTGCACCCAGATTGAAGTAGGAGAAGGTTCTGGAGGTTTCCACCCCTTTGAGGTGTCAGGGATCCCCGTCCTTTGACACAGGAGACTGGGTACTGGGTAAATGATGGAAATAAAAAATGGCGACTCCTTTTGCTGCCCTACCTTTACAGATCGTGGTGTGCAAGGGAAATATGGTGACAGTACATCGTCCTGGACAATCCATCACTCGGGACACATCACATTTTAAACACCTACCGCAACACTTGTTGAGTACTGAAACCACACGTGCGGCGACCCCGCCAGCAAGTCCGCCTTAAGCGCCTGGGCCTATGTCCTCGTTGCCTGATCAGAGTGGACCTCAATCACCTTGGATCACCCAAGCCGGCAGACAAGTGCGAGCGCCTCACAGACTAATTGAGGAAATGTGATTTTAGTGATGTCTGCCACCTTTTATTTGACAAAGCGGGAGATGTAGCATATTGTTGTTATGCACACTATGACCCTCGTGGTTCTGGGCAGACTCTGAAGAGGAAATAGGTAATATGCAGGGAGGTGTTAGGGTGTGGTTAATGGGAAGTATATTGTAATGTGCAGTGTGTGAGTGTATTCTGAAGGATGAAGTAATGCTTGACCATAGCTCCCATGTGGCATAATTCATCTGCATGCTCCTGAGCTGGGGAAGACGCTACACCCACTTTGAAGTAGGAGAAGCTTCTTGTGGTCTCCATCCCTTTGAGGTGTCAGGGAACCGCATCCTCCCTGTCCATGTCCCAGCTTGTCTGGGGACACAAAAGACTAGTGACAAACCCTTTGTGAGTGCGTTCAGGCAGAGCCTTAATGATGTGCAAGTGTGGTAGGTGACAGCTCCTTCCCCCGTTAAGTCAGAGAGGCCCATCCTACCAACACCAGCCTCCCATGTCTTACTGCCTGAGAGCAATACACAAAAACCAACTGCCAGTTACACCTAATCATGTGAGCCAGGGGTAGGCTCAGGCAGCAAATGGCTAGGACAAGAAAATGTCAACTTTCTAAAAGTTGCATTTTCAGAATTGTGACTTCAAATCGGACCTTACCATTAAAGAGGGCTCTAAATTACAATTAACCAGACATCAAACTTGATATTCCAACCAGCTCCCAATTCAAAGCTATCACTCATTAAATGTAAGAAGCTAACTCAATTTTATCCTATGGGAGAGGTAGGCCTTGCAGTATTGAATAAAGAATTTGAGTTTTTCACTACCAGGACGTGTAAGAGTTAAAAATACATGGCCAACTTATCATTTCAACATTTCACCCTGCCCCATTGGGCAATTTAGGGCCTACCATAGGGGCAACTTATATGCATTAAAAAGGAAGGTTTGGGCTGGACAAAAGGTTTTATTTTTCCAGGTTGAAATGGCAGTTTAACTGCTCCTGCAGGCTGCAATGGGAGGTCTGAGACATGTTTAGAAAGGCTACCTAAGAGGGTGGCACAATTAGTGGGGTGGAGTAGTGCTGAAACTATTTATTTAATGAATTATTTGCTTAACAGTTTTATATAGCACTCCTGCATCACAGGATATTAGGACATTTTACACAAAACCAAACTCATCACATTGCGCATAACCAAAGAAGAACATTTGGAACAAGAGGACATAAAGAAGACATATGGCTCTTGCACGAAACTTTCATAGATCGTTACAGGTTAGAATGTCATCATGGCAGTGGGATCTCCTAGGTGGGGAGGGCATACTCTGCTAAAAGGAGATGGAAAAGGATGCTTTCTGAAAGTGAGAAGGGTGTATTATGAAGCTTGAGGGGCAAAGTGTTCCAATTTCTGGTTGTGGCTCAAATCAAGCCTATCGAAAAAAGAAAAAGAAACAAGATCCACCTCTTATGTAATTGATTGCGGGGAGGGGATAGGACTGCGCAATATGCTAAGATTGAATTATGGGCCCTCTACTGCAATGGACTAGGGCAGCAAAGTGGGTCAAGCTCTATAACTTTAGGGAGGACATTGTTCTATGATAGCATTACTTATTGCTACATTGCCCTTGTTGCTATTAATATATTTGTTATATTTGGAATCACTTTTATGGGTCTCATTGAGTGATCAGGAGCAGTGTAAGGTTGCTGAACCTGCTTCTACAAGCTGATCTTTCCTTGGGATTGAGACTGTCTCTGGTGCTAGCACTTTGTCAGCAAGAAGAAGTCAAGATAATTGCACATGGAGGTAATGTTCAAAGTTAACATAATGCTCAGTTGATGCAATATAGTGTTGAGTTAATGGAGGTACACCTGCTGAAATGAGTGTCTGAAATTCAAGAGAGACAGCTCACAAGACTTCAGAAGGATCTAAAAAAAACTAATAAGAGCATCTTTTTGAGCACTTTAGAGTGAAATAACGAGAGACCCATTGAGCTCAACAAGCAGACAGAGGGGGTGGAAATAGAGGTGGTGCTCCTTCATAGTCCAGCACTTGCCTGTTTCACACAACTATAACAATGCTCACTTCTGGGGGTTGCAGACAGGTACAGAGGTGTCCAGTCTAAACTTAAAAGAGCAAGGGACTCACTTGATACCACAACAATCCTTTGGAAACAGTTTTTCCCAGGAGCAGCCTCATGCCAATCATAATATCCAGAAGTTGAATTCAGTTGAAGTTCCAACTGCTATAAGCACAAATCGGGCCAAAAATAGGAGCAAAAGGGGGAAGACTGTGTCAAAAAATCAGGTAATGAATGAGTTGAGATACATCTTCCGCTAGTGACTGCCTCCATATATATATAAGCTTCAAACAGGAAGTGACATAACAGGTAACAGCTCTACTTCATCTTGGATTGGGAATATCAGATAATATGTTATGGACAGACCACCACCTTGGAAAGGGTTGTTTATGAGGATTGTCCACTCCTCTTTCCTGGAATTCACAGAGTTAATTTGACAATGAAGAAGAAGCTGAGGTTTGACATCTTTTGGACAATACTTTATTCTGGGCAGACCCCTTGTACCTGTTACACGCTCAACAAACCTCAGTCGGATAAAGGGTATGCATTTCATGTTACTGAGGAAGACTGCAAAGTAACTTCGGATGTCTCCAGTGGGCTTGCATGTCTAACTTATTTTCGAGGCTCTTCATCCTTAAGGGCCCTCAGAGGCCAAGCCATACACTGGGTGCCATTAATGTGTTCATCTCAATATTATTGGGTTCACACATAGTAGATCCTCAATAGTAGACATACCCTTTATGAAGAAAAGTGGAACTGGCCGATGCCTCTCACGCCTTCTCCACCAAGGTATGCTCTGTTGGACATGAAGTGTTAGGAGTGTTAGGAGTCAGACAAACCTGTCAGGGGAATTTATTATCAACAGGTGATAATAGATTGAGCCCCACCCTGGTAACCAAATATCAGGACACACATACGATTGGTACTTTATATCTGTATGATTATTTATTTAATTGCATTAGACTAAAAATCATGGAATCAGATTGATCATAATTTTTATAAACAACTCACCAGATACTCTGCATATCAAAGTAAATGTTAGATAGGCCATGTATGAAATTGGGGTACTGATTGAGGGGTGGGGGGTGAAACCCTACTCAAGTACCCACCACAATTTCTGTTAGGGGGAAGTCACAAACAACCCTGAGGTAGCCTACGCTTTATCCTCCGGTAGCTTGGCACAAAAGCAGTCAGACTTACTGTACAGGAAATGTGAAAAGTATTTATGCAGCACACAAACAAAAATAAAGTGAGAACACACAACAAGCAAAATTCCACACCAATTTGGGAAAATGGAGCAAAATATAATAAATTATTTGGACCAAAACAACAAAACTCCAATCATTAGAACTAGAGATATGCAATTTTAAAATGTAAGTGAAAATAATGTAAAAAAGTACAAAGCACCAACTGGAGTTATCTGGTCACGCTGGACATGGACAAAGTCACAAGTTCCTGCCAACAGTGATGGAGCGCTGGGTGGATTCTGTGACCCACATTAGGCTCCCTGAGCAACATACCTTAAATCCTGGTTGTGGAGCTTTGTGAGACCCCTTATAGAAGATGAGCCACACATCTGTGGTTCCGATGGGCTGCGGGCTGCGATGCAAAGTCCTACGTCGAGGATTCATCACGCACCTGTGATTCCAGGGAGCTCCAAGGCTGTTATGCGAGGTTCTGCATTGAGGATGTATCAATCAGCGTCGGTTTCGAGGTGTTGTGGGGCTGCAATGCGAGGTCCTGCATCAAGGAGGCATTGCACAGTGGCAGTTCTGAAGAGCTGCGGGATTCTATATTGGGAATGTGTAGCGCAGCGGCGGTTCTGATGCGGAGCTGCAAAGTGATGTGTTGCGCTGTGCCAGTTCTGCTTGGACCACAGCTGGGCTAGCAGAGCACCTTCAGGCGCACTTCTATGGGTCCAGGACTGGGGTGGCACCACTTGGTGGGAAAGACTCACTCATGCTGGGTTCAAGCTGGTTGGAGTCTTTCCTGTCCCTGAGGCTCTGATCAGGAGGCCAGCCAACTAGCCCTTGTACTCACTCTAGTCACTCTGGATGCAGGTCCAGTCCTTTTCACTCAGGCAGGAGGACAGCAGAGTAGAAGTCCTTCTTGCACAGAACTGCACAGTAGTCCTTCTGAGTCTACCACAGAACCCGAGGTGTTTGGAATTTCCTGCCTCCATGGCCTGGCCCCTTTGTAAGTGTGCTGGGTGTGGCTTTTGTGATATGTAAGTGTGGTAGGTGACAGCTCCTCCCCTCATCAAGTCAGAGTTGGCCCATCCTGCCAACACGCATTACCACTTTGTCTCACTGCCTGGGAGAAATACACAAAGACCAACTGCCAACTACACCTAGTCACGTGACCCAGGATACAGGCTACAGACACCAAATGATTTGGACAAGAAAATGCCAACTTTGTAAAAGTGGCATTTTCAGAATTGTGACTTAAAACCTGACCTTGCCATTACAGATGGTTTTAAATTACAATTCTTTAGACATCAAACTCAACATTCCTACTTGTTCCCAATTGAAAGTTACCTCTTATTAAATATAATAAGGTAACCCAATGTTATCCTATGGGAGATGTTGGCTTTGCATTAGTGAAAAATTAATGTATCACTACCAAGACATGTGAAAGTTGAAAGTATATGTCCGCTTCTTCAAATACACTGCACCCTTTGGGCTGTGTAAGGCTTACCCTAGGAGTGACTTCCTTGTATTAAAAAGGAAGGTTTAGGTCTGGAAATAGGTTCATTTTGCAAGGCGAATGGTCAGTTTTAAACTGCATGCACAGGCTGCAGTGGCAGGCCCAAGAAATGTTTAAAGGGCTACTTAAGTGAGTGGCACAAGCAATGCTGCAGACCTACTAGTAGCATTTAATTTGCAGGCCCTGGGTACATATATTACCACTTTAGTAGTGACTTACAAGTGGGAGAGGATGTGGCTTAATGGCTATGGTGGTCGACCTTAAAGCTGGGGAACTGGGTTTGAGTCTCGGCAGGGACGCTCAACATCCTGTGATTCGAGGCAAATCAATTAATCTCTTCATGCCCCCCCCAAAAAAATGAATGTGTCCATATGTAACCCAACTGGTGCTCATGTCAAGCGCTCTAAAACCTTCAAGTCTAGTTTGTGCTATATAAAACTCCCCCCCCCAAAAAATCAAATGTGCTAATTGGGTGTAAGCCAATGCTACCATGCTTTTGGGAGGGTGCTCAAGCACTTTAGAGTTGGTCAGCAGTGATAAAGTGCACAGAGTTCTAAGGCCAACAAAAACAAGATCAGCAAAAAAGGAGGAGTAAGGCAAAAGGTTTGGGGGTATACCACCCTAAGGCTGACAGGTCTAACAGGCCCAATCATATTTCATCACAAATCCCCAACCCTTTTGCCATTCCCTACCCAAATTATCAGTTTGTTGTCAGCCATTCAACTAATATGACTTTCCTAGTTTACTAAGCCCAAATTCTATCAAATCCACATATAGTTTCCCACATACATTATGCTGTGATTGGGTCAAGAGCAGTAGCGGCCCGTGGTGGGAGTGCTGCCGGGCGGTGACATGGGGCGGGGGAGGGGCGGGGTGGGGGGTAGTAAAGTACGGAATACGCCAGTATAGAGGTAAGTAGACATATAAATAAATAAAACGAATTTCGTTGCACGCGCTGCATCGCATTTGGTCAAGAGTCATAATTCAGCACTTCAACATCTCCCCTCAGAAAGTGGTTTGTGTGTCTAACCCCAGCCCTACACTAATACTATGTATACTAATGATATCTTATGGAGCGAGGAGGGGTCACTCGTGCTCGGCTTCTCCTTTACCACAAAAATGCTCAAACAATTCCCCTTTTTTGAGGACTATAGAAGCTTTGGAAGCTGATGCCTCTCTCTTTTTCCTTCCAAGTCAAATCTCTACAAGTTCAACTTCCCTTATAGCTACAGTTACCACATGTGCAACAACGAAGTAGAATGTTTTCAGTCTCTGCCCTGTTATAACGTACAGTATCAGAAAATATGGAGATTTTAAATAGAAAATATGGTTATCACTCATACACTGTTAACATTACCATTCAAATGATTCATTCACTTTTCTAGGCCAGATGTTATTAACTTGTCGTGTGGTGAAGCCTGTGGGTCTCCTATTCAGGGAGTCCGCGACTGCTTAGAAAATCAAATATTGTTAACAGATAAATAAAGTGCATATAAATAAAGAAGCAAATTGTAAATTCAAGAATATAAAACACTCTATCAATGTGTAGGAATTTGAAATTGGGAGGCTAAAAATTAAATTGGTATCCTCAGATTGATTCATGAGAGAAGTGTAAGTGCATTAAACAGAATGCAGTAAGGACGATGGGTTACCTCAATTGAATTAAGAAAAGCTCCAATCTTTCATTGTAAATTAAAATTAAAATGAGTCATTGGAGGTCCCTAGATTCCAACAATGATTCATTGGGTGCCCGGGTCCAGTAATGATTAAGTGGGGTCCACAGAAGTCAAAAGATTAAGAAACACTATTGTAGGCAATATGCCTATCACACACATTCTCTTAATGTGACATTCAATCATGTTTACATGCAATCAATCATCTTGCATGTACATTGCACTATATTACATAAAATCCGTGCCAGTCATCGCAAAAGTGAGCAAACTTTAGGCTTGACAGAAACTAGAGAAACACGTGTCACTTCAGTGGCACGGAACAAAGATTAGCCACTATGTAATTTGATATGGGCTCCTTTATCGCCTCATTTAGTGGCATCAACAAAATGGGTGACAAATTTATTGTTTGAGTTCACTAATTGACATATGGATTAATCCTCTTTAACAAAGGATTTGCAAAAATGACTATATAATTGGGAGAAGAAATAATGTCAAAGGGCAACTCTTCTGTATAATACACAGAGGACACATGCAAAGGACCTAAACTTAATGGAGATCCACTAACAGTTCTGATCACTTCAGGAGTTATACTTAACTCTCTTAGGAATGTACGAAATTCACTATAACTTTCAATTAAAGCCTTCAATACAAGATTTATGGAGGGAGATTACTGCATAGTTTTCCATGAAAATACCACTCCACATAACTGGAAGTGTTACTGGCTGTGGTATTATAGCATTCGGTAATACAGTGACATGTATTACCACTTGCTTTTTGCTCAAGGAAATGGAATTTGTAAGGAAAAAGTCCTGGAATTTGAGAAAATCATGCAGGGCCTCATATCTGAAATTGACAAAAAATACCCAGTAACAGTGAATATCAGACCAGCTTTTTCCTCCCAATTTTACCAGCTGACTTGAAAAGATTCCCTAAGACTGTTGTAAGTAATTCCCCTTGTATGTATATGCCTGGATCAGATCTTTCCTTCAGTTTCCCTAACTGTATTCATGCTGGGAAGGCCAGCTAAGAAGGGTCCTCATGATACTGACAACTAGTCAAAGAACCTGTTGCTGAACCTATGACACTGCCCCACCATCCTCATCGTCCTTTTGCTTCTCACATACACTTTGCCGATCAATAAATACTACAACACAGTGTTAGACCTGGCATCTTTTGGTGTGGTTTCCCCTGTCTTTTTGCTTCAGGCCTCCTGTTTTTGATTGTGTACTGGACTTCGTTTTTGCTGGTGTTTGGACTCTGGGCACTTTACCACTGCTGACCAGTGCTAAAGTGCATGTGCTTTGTGTCTGAAATGTAAGGACTTTGGTTTCTCCATGATTGACATATTTGATTTACCAGTAAGTCCCTAGTATAGTGCACTACATGTGCCCTGGGCCTGTAAATCAAATGCTACTAGTGGGTCTGCAGCACTGATTGTGCCACCCACATGAGTAGCCCTTCACACCTGTCTTAGGCCTGCCACTGGAGAGCCTGTGGGTGCAGTTTCAAACTGCCATGTCGACCTGGCAAGTTCACCTACTTGCCAGGCCCAAACCTTCCCTTTTATTACATGTAAGGCACCTCTAAGGTAGGCCCTAGGTACAGGGCCGGACACAGAACCCAGAGCAGCCCTGGCAATTTTGTCAGCCCAGCTCCCGGGGTGCAAAGGTGTGCACTACTGCTTTTGTTACTGAGGGGCGATATTGCAGCACCACTGCAAAACCAGCCACCAGTAACAAAACAAGCCTCGGTAACAAAACCAGCCCCAATGCTAAAAAAAAAGGCCCGCACCCATCCAGCCTCCTGGGGAAATGCCTGATGCCCGCTATGGCCAGTCCGGCCCTGCCTAGGTAGACCCAGGGGCCAGGTGCTGTGTATTTATAAGGTGGGACATGTGCTTTTAAGTTTTCCAGGTCCTGGTAATGAAAAGCTGCTACATTCGCTTTTGACTACAGCAAGGCTTATCTCTTCCATAGGTTAGCATTGGAGCTGCCCTGTAGCATTTTACACAGGTATCTTCCAATTGGGAGCTGACAGCAAATTGGAGTTTGGTGTCTCTGGACTCGCAGTTTAAAAACACATCTTTTAGTGAAGTTGGTTTTTAAATTGCAGGTCTGAAAATGTCTCTTTTAGAAAGTTGGCATTTTCTTACTTTAATCATTCGGTGCCTTTGCCTGTCCCTAGAATACATGTTTGGGTTAGATGACAGCTGGGCTTTGTGAATTCACTCTAGAGACAGTCATACACAAATGGAGCTGAGGTGTGCCCTGCATATCCCCATCGCCCATCATCAGGCTGATGGGTCTCTCTGAGCTAGAGTGGTGGGAGGAGTTGACACTTACACCTGAATAGGGCTGTGACTGTCCCGCACAAAGAACTGCATACCCCCCTGTAGTGTGTCTGGAGCCAGGAAGGACAGGGTCTTGTGCACTACAAAGTTCTTTCTTTGAAGTCTCCCTACTTCAAAGCCAAAATGGGTATTAGTACTGGACCTCGGACACCAAAACAGAGGAACACTTCTTGACTGAGGACATTCTGTCAGGAAGAAGAGCTGTCCAACTGCCAGGAGGGACTGACACTTTGTTGCTTGCTTTGCTGTGTTGGCCTGTTGTCTGCTGCTTCTTGCCTGAAAGCGAGAGGACTGGACTTTGCTCTCTGCATCCTGCTTTCTAAAGTTTCTCCAAGGGCTTGAGTTGAGCTTGCCTCCTGTTGGAAGTCTCAAGGCCATTGAAGACTTCACCTGCATCTTGCTACCAGTTCCTGGGCTCCTCTGCTGTGAGTTCAGACCTGCCAAATGGTGCCAAACCCAGTCCTGGACTCTTGGAGGTGATTTTGGCAGAAACCAAGAAATTGATGCATCTGCTCCAAGCTATACTGCAGAACCGATGCATCCCTGCGAAATGGACACCTCGCTGTTGCCTGCACTGAAGCCGTGGTCCCCGTTCGCTGAGTGCACAAAGCAATGACCGTGACTTAAAGCGCAAGCGCTGATGGTGCCGCAGTGCCTCGAAAGTGCCGTCGTTGCATGAGTCCTGAGCACCGTTTCACCAAAGTCTGTGATGCACCACTCTGACTCCGACGCAGCGTCTGCAGTCTGGTGGTTCTACATCAATGCAAAAAGAATGCCATGGAATCGACGCACCGCAATGTGACATCGATGTATCATCGACACAGTGCTGCCTTCAGGACTGGAGGTCTCGCACCTGCAACTGACGCATCACCTTCCCTGCACCCCGCATTGTCCCCGTGCAATGGCGGCTCAACAACCCTGCACCGCCTCCAGGAACCGACACATCACTTTGCTACAGTGACGCCTCACCTCCTTCGCTCAATGCATCATCTCCGAGCACCAACGTGCCAAAGACATGCATAGCAATAAGGAACCGGTGCACCACTTGCCTTCGCGATGCCTGACCTCCTCTGCGCATCACACCGTCTTTGACTTTGTGACACATCCATGGTACTGTATTGGGGTTTGTGTGACTCCTGTAGCCGGGCCAAACTACATCGCGGTCAGACTGAACTTGTGGATTTGTCTCGGTCAAGGGCGACCAAATAGCCCCAGTTGGAGCTATTATTTTCTAAACGCTATAACTGCATTTAATATTGAAGGATTCATATCTTGACTTGTGTATGTTGGACTTGTATTCTGGTCTTGTTTTACTCAGATGAATATTGGCTATTTTTCTAAACTGGCGTGGAGTACTTTTGTGGTGTCTTCACTGTGTTACTGTGTGTGTGTGTGCAAATACTTTACACTCTGGGGCCGATTCCGATTCGGGCCGGAAAACGTACCGACCGACTCGGTACGGGAATTTAGTCCGACCGACACGTACCGGCGCTGCCCGATCCGCCTAGTACGATGCAATGCATGTGAATCACGACCGACTCGTAAGGAACACAAGCCGAACGACCGAACCGCACGGAAACCAGCTATCCGGCCGGGAAACCACGCAAATCGAACCGACCGACACGCACCAGGAAAGAACCCGACAGAAACGTACCCGCGAACTCCGACCTGCGCAGTACGATGCAATGCGTGGAAAACCAGACCGAGTCGCACGGAGCTCAAGCCGTACGACCGACACGCATACAAAACGGAGCTGAAGCAACCCAATACTCCGCGACCGACGCGTACGCCGCACATGAAATCCATCAGAAACACAGCGTGAAAGACTCGGAGAAGCTCGCACGAGCCAACTGCAGCGTCCGACTCCGTCAGAAGAACGTCTCCTACATGCCCAGAAACTACAAAGGAAAAAATACAGAAAAAAGGGCCAAACAAGCAATGACAAAGTCAATAAATACTGGGGGCGGGGGAAATAGAACAAAGACACACCCACAACTCCACCCATATAAAGGCCACAAATCCCTACCATGATCCTTTGCAAATTCAACTGACCTGCCAGCACAGAACACCATCAGACAGCAACCACAGACACACCCACAACTCATCCATCACACAAGCCACACACCATTAGCACCTCCCTAATAGCACCCTCACATACACCCAGCAAAACTGACACTCACCTACCCTCACTTGCACACTCACACACACATCAATCCCCACCACCACCCATCACCATGCCCCCAAAGAAGAATCCAAAGTTCCTAGACAGTGAATTGGAAGTGCTGGTAGATGAAATTCTCAGGGGAGAGCCACACTTGTTTGGTACACTGGTCCAACAGACCCCCATGTCGCAGAAAACCAAGATGTGGGAAAGGATCGTCGACAGGGTGAACGCACAATCACCATGTTTGCGCACAAAGGAAGACATCCAGAACAGGTGGTATGATGTGCGCAGGAGGGTCAAGGCCCTACTCAAGAAGGATTACACCTTGAGCCATCGCACCGGCAGTGGCCCTCCTGCCAAACCAGTATACCTCAGGCCCTGGGAGGAGAAGGTGCGGGCCATCCTACCACCAGAGAGCGTACATGGACTATCAAACATCCCAGAGCCTGGTGAGTACACAACCAATATACCCAATATCGTGTGACAATACACACACATCACTGTCAAAGGGATAGTCAAACCATGCACCGTCAGCAAAGCCACAGTAACCAAAACATAATCATTCCAAGATGTGTATGTTAGTTAGACAAACACAATACCTGCCATCCCATAGTGAAATGTAACTGTGTCATGACATGTACAAACCCAACAACAAATAGAGCAAGGCAGCGGCACAAATCTAACCAACAAACACTGTCAGACATTTTGCCACCACTAGAACACCACCTCACAGGGAAGCTCACTGAAAAGAAGGAATTCTGTGTATGCTGGTGAAGTCAGTGTAGCCAATAGCATGATGGGAGTTGTAGTCACAGATATTGGTCACCCTCACAATTGGCCCATCAACACCACTCTGAACCATGCTCACATCACAGGGAGTGGAAAAGAACTGACAAGATGGCTGACACTGGGTACTGCTGTGGGGAGCACAAGGCCCTGCTGGGAACTGTGCACCAACCAACAGCAGGACACCACTGACTGACATCCTGAAAGCCAACTTGCACTCCATGTAATAGAAGCACGTTCTATGGTGGGATATCTGGCTGGGTGGGAAGGAGGACTGACAGCACTGACCATAGTTACCAGCAGCTTTTCTCACACACCCTTAACACAAACTCCACACAACTCACCTGGGAGAATGCATTGCCTCACACTCTATATCCCACAAAGAACCACCACCCTGGGTTATGCTGTGTGAAGCACAGGGACACTTTTGGGACTTGTAGCCAAACTAACGCAAGGACAACACTGTCAGCCATCCTGGCAGCACAGGCACACTACCCCACAGGGAAGCAGAGTCAAAAGGAAGAAAGTATGGGCATGCTGGAAAGGGGGGTGTAGGCAATAGCATGATGGGAGTGGTAGTCACAGTTCAACATCCCCCACCCACATGGCCCGGCAAGCTCACACTGAAGCATGCACACCTACCAGGGAGTGAAAAGCCACTTCAAAGATGTCTGACACTGGTGCTCTGTTGTGGGGAGCACAAGGCCCTGCTGGGAACTGTGCACCAACAAACAACAGGACACCACTGTCAGCCATCTTGCCATTGCTGTCACACTCACACACAGTGAAGTCCACTCAAAAGGAAGGAAGTATGGGCATGCTGGGAAGGGGGGTGTAGGCAATAGCATGATGGGAGTGGTAGTCACAGCTCAACATCCCCCACCCACATGGCCCAGCAAGCTCACCCTGAAGCATGCCCACCTACCAGGGAGTGAAAAGCCACTTCAAAGATGTCTGACACTGGTGCTCTGTTGTGGGGAGCACAAGGCCCTGCTGGGAACTGCGCACCAACAAACAGGACACCACTGTCAGCCATCTTGCCATTGCTGTCACACTCACACACAGTGAAGTCCACTGAAAAGGAAGGAAGTATGGGCATGCTGGGAACGGGGGGTGTAGGCAATAGCATGATGGGAGTGGTAGTCACAGCTCAACAACCCCCACCCACATGGCCCGGCAAGCTCACACTGAAGCATGCACACCTACCAGGGAGTGAAAAGCCACTTCAAAGATGTCTGACACTGGTGCTCTGTTGTGGGGAGCACAAGGCCCTGCTGGGAACTGGGCACCAACAAACAACAGGACACCACTGTCAGCCATCTTGCCATTGCTGTCACACTCACACACAGTGAAGTCCACTCAAAAGGAAGGAAGTATGTGCATGCTGGGAAGGGGTGTGTAGGCAATAGCATGATGGGAGTGGTAGTCACAGCTCAACATCCCCCACCCACATGGCCCAGCAAGCTCACCCTGAAGCATGCCCACCTACCAGGGAGTGAAAAGCCACTTCAAAGATGTCTGACACTGGTGCTCTGTTGTGGGGAGCACAAGGCCCTGCTGGGAACTGGGCACCAACAAACAACAGGACACCACTGTCAGCCATCTTGCCATTGCTGTCACACTCACACACAGTGAAGTCCACTCAAAAGGAAGGTAGTATGGGCATGCTGGGAAGGGGGGTGTAGGCAATAGCATGATGGGAGTGGTAGTCACAGCTCAACATCCCCCACCCACATGGCCCGGCAAGCTCACACTGTAGCATGCACACCTACCAGGGAGTGAAAAGCCACTTCAAAGATGTCTGACACTGGTGCTCTGTTGTGGGGAGCACAAGGCCCTGCTGGGAACTGGGCACCAACAAACAACAGGACACCACTGTCAGCCATCTTGCCATTGCTGTCACACTCACACACAGTGAAGTCCACTCAAAAGGAAGGAAGTATGGGCATGCTGGGAAGGGGGTGTAGGCAATAGCATGATGGGAGTGGTAGTCACAGCTCAACATCCCCCACCCACATGGCCCGGCAAGCTCACACTGAAGCATGCACACCTACCAGGGAGTGAAAAGCCACTTCAAAGATGTCTGACACTGGTGCTCTGTTGTGGGGAGCACAAGGCCCTGCTGGGAACTATGCACCAACAAACAACAGGACACCACTGTCTGCCATCTTGCCATTGCTGTCACACTCACACACAGTGAAGTCCACTCAAAAGGAAGGAAGTATGGGCATGCTGGGAAGGGGGATGTAGGCAATAGCATGATGGGAGTGGTAGTCACAGCTCAACATCCCCCCACCCACATGGCCCAGCAAGCTCACACTGAAGCATGCCCACCTACCAGGGAGTGAAAAGCCACTTCAAAGATGTCTGACACTGGTGATCTGTTGTGGGGAGCACAAGGCCCTGCTGGGAGCTGTGCACCAACAAACAACAGGACACCACTGTCAGCCATCTTGCCATTCCTGTCACACTCACACACAGTGAAGTCCACTCAAAAGGAAGGAAGTATGGACATGCTGGGAAGGGGGGTGTAGGCAATAGCATGAAGGGAGTGGTAGTCACAGATATTGGTCACCCTCACAATTGGCCCATCAACACCACTCTGAACCATGCGCACATCACAGGGAGTGAAAAGCCACTTCAAAGATGTCTGACAATGGTGCTCTGTTGTGGGGAGCACAAGGCCCTGCTGGGAACTGGGCACCAACCAACAGCAGGACACCACTGACTGACATCCTGATAGTCAACCTGCACCTACTGCAAGGGTGGCATGCTTCATGGTGGGATAACTGGGCTGGGGGGAGAAGGAGGGCCGGATGTCAACCAAATACCACCAATGCTGGCCATGCACACACCTCAACATTCACATTGAAATGCTTCAGGTTGGCAGGACAATGTGCTACACCAATATCAACCTCTGACTGTGACAACTTAGGACAATGCAATGTACAGGCCCGCATCCAGAGGTACAGTCACAACTGTCAGGTGTTTGAACCATTGATGCCTGTAGAAACATAACATACATTGTGTGTCTCTTCCAAAAACAGGTGATGATGGGGACACAGCAGCAGATGATCAGGAGTCCCTGTCCCAGGCTCCGGGGGACCCTGAGCTCTCTGGTGTGGAACAGCCTCTGCCCTCCTCGGATGGCGAAGACCTACCTGGCCCCTCCGGTGTGAGTCATCATGCAGCACCAGCAGGACCACCATCTGCACCCCCTGCACCCACTCCTCCAACATCTGCCAACACACAGACCACCCCCGCCGACACGGACAGACCAAGGACCACCAATGACAACAGCACAGGGACCCCGGCCCACCGTGAAGCAACGGACAACAACCCCAGTACCAACCCCCAAGGGGGCCTAGGGTCACCTGTGCGTGCCACCGCAGGTCCCGCATGTGTGGCCAGGGGTGGTGGGAGGGGTGGTAGGCAGAGGTCGCTGTTTGCAGAGGGGTCTGGACTGCATGATGACCCAGAACTGGCACGCATTGCTGATGCGTACCAGAATAGCACCGGAGAGGTCAGCCAGGTAGTGGGGATCCTCAAGGACATTCAACAGCAGCAGGCTGCCCATCATGCCCGCTTGGACTCCCACATGTCCCGTGTGGAGACACACATGTCTGGCATGGAGTCCAAGTGGGACACATTGGAACAACTGACAGCGGTGCAGAGGGACATATTGACATGCCTCCGCCAGATTAGCACCAACATGGCCACACCTCCCTGTGTGCCAACATCTGGTGCCGCAACAACTGCAACTGCCACAGGGAGGGAGGATGACTCTGGCGGAGAGTCCTCTGCACCGCAGCGGCCTGCACGTGAGGGTCCCCCCAGAAAGAAGAGGGGTCGTCCGAGGAAGGAAAACTGAGGGCCCGATGGCCATGTACATCCCCAGGAACCCAACACCTGTTCGGGAAATTCTCCTTTGTGTGCAAACTGTTCACCCTGTCGAATGCAACCCAACTCTCCCACATGACATGGGGAGTTTAAGTTAGACCAATGTATCAGATGACTGTGGACTTTACTCAGGACATTTCTGCTACCAACACTTCCAACTCATCTGGGAACTTTGGATTCCAATCCCAATGTACAGCACCCACCATCCTGTGCACTATCCTCACACATGTATGTAAATAAACTCACTAATACACCATACTTGCCTCTGTTGTGATTCCAACGTTGTTTTTGTCATGGAGATGATGATCTGCTAAATGACACTGTGCATGCTAACTGCTACAGCAAGTTCAACACCGTCATGTGAGTCATGGCGACATGACACATATGAGGGAGACACACCACTAGGGCTACACAACACATACACACCAGGGCCATCTGACTCATCGCCTACACTGATGTTGCCAGGAAATACAGTGGAATGCACAGACACCACACCTCTTCAGAGTCTGTGTTAACTAGCCGACAGGTGAAGTAAGCAAATGTCAGACAGATGTGTGACCACAGACAACGCACATCCCAAAGTGAAGCACAGGTTTATTATTACACATTTGCAACATGTTGTTTCCACTACAGATGCAAGGTAATCCCATGTGGCAGTGGCCACACAGTCACCAAGTGTAGAGGAAATAAAGTCCAGGGGTGTGTGGCACATCACCTGCAGGGAAACGACTGCTTCCACCCTGGAAGTTGAATCATGGTGTCGGGGGATCACAGTTGACCAAACAACTCTGAAAGTACCCTGTGAAGGACAGACATGACACACAGTCAAAAGCACTGAAGAACAGGACAGAACTGCAATACTCATGCCCAATACATGTCACAAGATACCTACACAAAACCAAGTTAGCATGTCAAAACTGTTGGGGAGTACAGACTACCTGTAAGGACACATCGCTGCACGCATACAGTCAAGTAGCACATGGCCACACTCAAACAGCAACAGAGCACCACCAACACATATCATGCAAACTCAAATCATTGACATACCAACTCTGTATACTCACATTCAGCTGAAGATGTTGGCGATGAGCTGTGTGCGGACATCACCCTCATCATCATCATCATCACTGGCATCGTGGCCCAGGCCAGGATCCTCCACAGGTGGCGGATGTTGGTCATCGTCATCCAGGATGAGAGGCAACTCCTTCCGCACTGCCAGGTTGTGTAGCATGCAGCAGACGATGAAAATCTTGCACACCTTTGCAGGGGCATATGGGAGGGCCCCTCCTGTCTTGTCCAGGCAGCGGAAGCGGCTCTTCAGGAGACCAAATGTCCGCTCGATCACTCTCCTTGTCCGACCATGTGCCTCATTGTAGAGCATCTGTGCTGGTGTCACAGGGTTCCTGAGGGGTGTCAGCAACCACGGCATGTTGGGGTATCCGGAGTCACCTACATACAGACAATTGCACATTAGCTGAGTTGGAAAAGAGGGTGGAATACAACATTGCAGAACACACACAATGGTACAAAGTCACCACCCACCGACAAGCCAGGCACGCTGGTTCGGCATCTGTGACATCATCCTCGGGATGCGACTACTCCTCATGACGTAGGCATCGTGTGCAGAACCGGGGAAACGTGCACACACATGTGAGATGCTCATATCTGCAAGACATACCACCAGGGCATTGATAGAATGGTAATGTTTCCTGTTCCTGTATGCTTGCTCATGTGCCTGTGGTGGTACCAAAGCCACATGTGTCCCATCAATGGATCCGATGACATGTGGCATCCTCCCCAGGGCACAGAAGTCACTCTTCACGTCAGTGAGTTGTTGACGTTTAGGGAAATAGATGTAGTGGTTCAAGTATCTCAACATCGCCTCCAAAACATCACGTAGCACACGGCTGAGCATGGTCTGTGACATCCCACCTGCAGACGCCACAGTGTGTTGAAAGGTACCGGTGGCAAAGAAGTGTAGGGCTGCCATCACCTTCACCTTGGGGGTCAGCGCTGCAGGGTATGGCCGGCCAGGTTGCAAATGTGGGGCCAAGCGCACCGCCAATTCCTCAATAAGCGGCATGTTGAAGCGGTACCGTCGGATGCAGTTACGTTCCACCATGGTTGCAAGGTCAGGGAATGGTCTATGGACAGCTGGTGCCCTGCAGTGCATAGGTGAACAAAGAAAGATTGTCAGTCACCCCACATATGTGGCATTGACCATACTCAATATCACATGATACATCATTACGAGACACAAGTACTTGATGTGTGTGCCGTTCTATATGGACATATATGGCACCTACATGGCCACATCTAACATCTCAGTTCAACATGTGTTGACAACAAGTTCCAGGTTGTGCTATGGGAAATCATTCGGCTGTGTCACAGTACCCATGTACTGCTGTCACGTTCCAAACACACACCACAGTGAAAAGTGAGGACAGATGTGCCCCAGGCATCACAGCTCTTTGACAGGTAGATTCCCAGGGACCCTGTATTGCCACATGGACACTGGCATGACATGGCGTATCATGTACACGTCAGCAAAACAACCATGACTCCCACAGGTAGTGGCCCCTGTTGCCTCTGCAGGACAGACATGGACGTCTGTGACACACACACGCACAACATCAAAGTCGATGCACAAACAACGTGGATGTGGAGACTGTCTCCCATTGTGCACAATGAATCCGAGACATCTGAAAGACAACATGCACACAGACTGTGGAGGGCCATCACAATTGTGGCAATGGGTCACCCTGTGACGTACATACCATCCCACATGGGACTCAGGGTGTATGTGACATAACACACACATACACAACCTGGAGATGTGACCATGCCACATACTCTGAGATGAACAGTTGCACATCACAGTGCTCATGTGCACAACACACAAAGGAATCTGTCCCCATGAACACGTGCACAGCCTGGGAGTGGCTGCCCCCAAGTGCCACACAACAAACCACATGTTGACCCCCATACACACACAGGTAATGCAGCCTTACATGCCTTAGGATACAGTGTGGACAGGCTGTGGTGTTGTAGGTGTGCCCTTGAGTCCCTGTCAAGTAATTGTGGCTGGCATACGTTCACCAGTGACAACCATGGTGACATATGCGAGTGACTTGTGCAGGGACACGTTGTACAGCAATGGACGATCGGTGCGCACGCATTGGCCATTGCATATGATGTGGACGGATGCGTGTCGTTTCCCGAAATACGCGTTGTACAGCAATGGACCGATCGGTGCGCACGCATTGGCCATTGCAAACGGTGTGGACGGATGCGTGTCGTTTCCCGAAATGCGCGTTGTACAGCAATGGACCAATCGGTGCGCACGCATTGGCCATTGCATACGATGTGGACGGATGCGTGTTGTCAACCAAAATACGCGTTGTACAGCAATGGACCGATCGGTGCGCACACATTGGCCATTGCATATGATGTGGACGGATGCGTGTCGTTTCCCGAAATGCGCATTGTACAGAAATGGACCGATCGGTTCGCACGCATTGGCCATTGCATATGATGTGGACGGATGCGTGTCGTTTCCCGAAATGCGCGTTGTACAGCAATGGACCGATCGGTGCAAACGCATTTGCCATTGCATACGATGTGGACGGATGCGTGTTGTCATCCGAAATACGCGTTGTACAGCAATGGACCGATCGGTGCGCATGCATTGGCCATTGCATATGATATGGACGGATGCGTGTCGTTTCCCGAAATGCACGTTGTACAGCAATGGACCGATCGGTGCGCACGCATTGGCCATTGCATACGATGTGGACGGATGCGTGTTGTCATCCGAAATACGCGTTGTACAGCAATGGACCGATCGGTGCGCACGCATTGGCCATTGCATATGATGTGGACGGATGCGTGTCGTTTCCCGAAATGCGCGTTGTACAGCAATGGACCGATCGGTGCGCACGCATTGGCCATTGCACATGATGTGGACGGATGCGTGTCGTTTCCCAAAATACGCGTTGTACAGCAATGGACCGATCGGTGCGCACGCATTGGCCATTGCATATGATGTGGACGGATGCGTGTCGTTTCCCGAAATGCGCGTTGTACAGCAATGGACCGATCGGTGCGCACGCATTGGCCATTGCATACGATGTGGACGGATGCGTGTTGTCATCCAAAATACGCGTTGTACAGCAATGGACCGATCGGTGCGCACGCATTGGCCATTGCATATGATGTGGACGGATGCGTGTCGTTTCCCGAAATACGCGTTGTACTGCAATGGACCGATCGGTGCGCACGCATTGGCCATTGCATATGATGTGGACGGATGCGTGTTGTTTTTCGAAATACGCGTTGTACAGCAACGGCCGATCGGTGCGCACGCATTGGCTATGGCCTGACATGGCAATGGACGCGTTTCGAAGCTTTAACGAGTCTGATGCAGTGAATTCAGTTGGCCACCCACAACAATGTTGCAAATTCATGGGTGTCATGAAGTTGAACTTTTGAAGGATGCTGTGGGTGTGTATAAGTGGTGCAATTCCATGGATTGGCCAGATTCAGAAGATGCAAACGACTTGGACCTATCACTTTGGACACATGGGACAGTATCTGCCTCTGCAGCACACATATAATGCTGGCTGTTCCCCTGAGAGCTCACTTGCCTGCACTACATGCTCCAGGACGACATCTGCCACCACCACTGCTGCTGTATCTGCATCCTCTGGCTACTGCAATTGCACGTACTGTGGAGAGAGCCCTAGCCTTCACCACTGAGGAGAACCAGGCCCTGCTGGACAGCCTCCTTCCACAGTACAGCAAGCTGTATGGGAAACCAGGGGAGCAGGTGAGTGTGCTGTCCACTGCCTTACTAAATGTGCATGTTGTCTGACTAGCAAGACTTACAGTGTGCACACCACTGGCTAGCATGCTCACTGAGTAGTTGTCACCCCCAAAGTGTGTACTTACATGCACTGAACAGGTATAGTGCAGTAACAGTGCATTCCAACAAGGTTTTACTTCCCAGGCAATGATACCATTTGGTAACTGCTGGCAAACTGTTCATAGCCAGAGTTGAACTGCCTGTGTACATCATATGCCCCTGTGATTGAGACATGTATATCCAACTGTGTGATGCACGGAAATGTTGCATGTGTAGTAATGGCCTTTTCACTTTGTCATCCTCACAGGTTGATGCCCACCAGAAGCAGGACATCTCCCTGACCATCGTCCGGGCAGTACGCTCGGTGGGGGTCTACAGGCGCAGGATCCGCAACTGCCAGAAGAGGTGGCAGGACCTTCGGGGCTGGACCCGGAGGATCGCAAGGGTCCAGCTGAAGCTGTCGCCTCCTCGCAGGAGGGGCGGACACCAGACCCTGACCCCCCACATGCTCCGGATCCTGGCGGTGGTCTTCCCTGACCTGGATGGGCAGCTGAAGGCCAGACAGCAGCAAGGAGGGGGTTAGTCCATGACTGCACTGTGAACTTTGTCTGACATGCTATGTGCCCTCCTCTGGCCTGGTTCAACTTCCACAGTACATCAGTCTTGTGGTCCAGGACCCATGTCCCTCAATTGTGACATGCCCACTCCTCATCTGATACCCAGGTGTGGCCCTTACAGTCAGGAAATTGTGTCACTTGGGTACTGTGTCCTTGCATTTTGCTTAGCTCAAGGTGGGGGACAGCATTTGTTCCCGTAACTTTGTGGTGGGCTTCATGGGTGGGTCAATTGCTTACACAATGCCTGAGTTCTGACATGTAATCTGCGTGTAACTTTGATATGTTGTCCAATTGCTGATCTGACTCACCACATGTGCCTGGGGTATTTGGCACACACCCATGCTGCGGGTGGGAACAATGTTTGGGCCTCAGGAGTATGTATATCAAGTGTGTCACACATGCTTAGCCACCTGCCTACTGTCCAGGGCTCATCCCTCTTTCACGTGGAGCAGGACAGTCATGCCTACTCCAGGGCATACAATACACTCTGTACTCCCACTCCCGTGTATCAGCTGGCACGTTGTGCTCAGTGAAATGTTCCCTCAGGTGTCTGCCTCTGTGTCATTGTGCTGTGGCTTCGTTGTCAGGACTACTGGGGTGTTTATCGGTTAGGGCTCAGCATGCCATCTGAGATGTGACCATAGGAGACGATACTTGTGTGACATATAGGTGTTTGATCACTTGACTGTGCAGACTGGTGTATGCGACTGTGAAGTTCAGGCAGCTGTTTTTCATTCACAGCAGACTGTGAGGTGCTCAGGTTCAGAGAGTTGTGTTTCATGTCTCCCATATGTCCAATTGGTATGACGTGGACAAATAAGAGTTCAGATGATGTGGTTTGTGGGGGATGGACATGTGCACTTGTCAGCTACAGAACTTGCATTCCCCATGACCTAGGATTGTGACACAGTGCAGACTGTTGTTGGCTGGCTGCCCTGCCCATGTGACTGGAGACAGTGATGTATGACTTTGCAGGCATGCCTGTGCCATGGATTTAAACTTCCTAAGAGTGATCCTGCAGGGGAGTGACATGTGCTACATGCACCCCATTGTGGCATTGACTATCAGGACATGGGTGCATCATGGTGTCTGGTGCTGGTATGCATCACATGCATTTCAAATTAGACTCTGGCCATCCCTTTATCCGGACACCTGTACTGACTCAGTGGCAAGAGATGTGATGTGTGCCTGTTCACATACTTCACTGTGTTCTCTGCAATGTCCAACAACTGTGTAGGTGGTGCATGTGTCCACACTGGGGTATTACCATCCGACAGGCACCAGACAGATGGGTGCAAGGCCAGGAGGGATGTGAGTGCCATGGTTGACCATCAGACTGACAATTGGCTTCTCCTAATCTGTGTGAGCACTTTTGGCAATGTTCAACTAAGGATGCCAGGGCTTGCTCTGTAATGTGCTGTACTTACTGTGGTGTGTGCGGTCAGTGCAGGTGACTGATGTTTGTCTGTTTCCCTAATTGTTTGCAGATACATCCACGGCCACAGGAGGGGACAGCTCCACGGACCAGGAGGAGCTGCAGAGCCAGATTGGGTCAGCAGCCGATGAGTGGTCGGAGGGACCCAGTGGCACGGAGGGTGAGGGGAGCCACACCGAGGAGTCCTCAGCACCATCCACCTCAGCTGAGGACCACAGCAGCTCGGAGGATGACTCCCTTGTGGAGGTGGGTGTCAGCAGCCACCACACCCCAGCTAGTATGGCTGGCCCCGCCACCACCACCACCACCGCCCTCCCATCGGCTCCCATTCAATCAATCAATCAATCACGGCATTTATAGAGCGCGCTACTCACCCGGGAGGGTCTCAAGGCGCTGGGGGAGGGGGTAAGTTACTGCTCGAACAGCCAGGTCTTGAGCTGCTTCCTGAAGGAGAGATGGTCCTGGGTTCGCCGAAGGTGAGTGGGGAGGGAGTTCCAGGTCTTGGCTGCCAGGTAGGAGAAGGATCTTCCTCCGGCGGTGGTTCTGCGGATGCGAGGTACGGTGGCGAGGGCGTGGCTGGTTGATCGTAGCTGGTGTGTGGGCGTGTAGAAGGTCATGCGGTCGTTGAGGTACTTTGGGCCCAGGTCGTGGAGGGCCTTGTGTGCGTGGGTGAGGAGTCTGAACGTGATTCTCTTGCTGACGGGGAGCCAGTGCAGGTCTTTCAGGTGCACGGTGATGTGGCTGTGTCGGGGGATGTCCAGGATGAGTCGTGCGGAGGCGTTCTGGATGCGCTGGAGTCTCTTTTGAAGTTTGGCTGTGGTTCCGGCGTAGAGGGTGTTCCCATATTCCAGTCGGCTGGTGACGAGTGCCTGGGTGACGGTCTTCCTGGTTTCAGTGGGGATCCATCTGAAGATCTTGCGGAGCATGCGCAGGGTGTTGAAGCATGAAGATGAGACGGCGTTGACTTGTCTGGTCATCGACAGGGAGGAGTCCAGGATGAAGCCCAGGTTGCGTGCGTGGTCCGTTGGCTTGGGCGCGGTGCCCAGGGCCGGGGGCCACCAGGAGTCGTCCCAGGCGGAGGGTGATGAGCCCAGGATGAGGACTTCCGTCTTGTCTGAGTTCAGTTTAAGGCGGCTGTTCCTCATCCAGTCGGCGACGTCTCTCATCCCGTCGTGTAGGTTGGCTCTGGCGGTGGTGGGGTCGTTGGTGAGGGAGAGGATCAGCTGGGTGTCGTCGGCATAGGAGATGATGTTGAGGTTGTGTCGGCGTGCGATGGCTGCGAGGGGGCTCATGTAGACGTTGAAGAGGGTTGGGCTGAGTGAGGATCCTTGTGGAACGCCGCAGATGACTTCGGTGGCTTCGGATCTGAACGGGGGAGGCGGACTCTCTGGGTTCTTCCGGCGAGGAACAGAGATGATCCATTCCAGTGCTTTCTCTCGGATTCCGATGTTGCTGAGGCGCTTCACTAGGGTGCGGTGGCAGACGGTGTCGAACGCCGCAGAGAGGTCCAAGAGGATGAGGGCAGCTATTTCCCCGTTGTCGGTTAGGGTTCTGATGTCGTCGGTGGCTGCGATAAGGGCGGTCTCGGTGCTGTGGTTGGCCCGAAACCCGGACTGCGAGGGGTCGAGGGATCCATTCGTCTCGAGGAAGGCGGCAAGCTGTCTGTTGACGGTCTTCTCGATGACTTTGGCCGGAAACGGAAGGAGCGAGATGGGACGGTAGTTCTTGAGGTCGGTGGGGTCCGCCGTTGGTTTTTCAGGAGGGCGGTAAGCTCGGCGTGCTTCCAGCTCTCCGGGAAGGTGGCGGTGTGGAAGGAGGAGTTGATGATGTCCCGGAGATGGGGTGCGATGGTGGCGTCGGCTTTGTTGAAGACGTGGTGTGGGCAGGGGTCGGTTGGTGATCCGGAGTGGATGGAGTTCATCGTGCGGGTGGTGTCTTCGGTGCTGATCGGGGTCCAGTTGCAGAGGGTGGTGGTGGCGGGCGTTGGTTCGGCGGTAGGGTGCGTTGTTTGTGCGTCGAAGCTGTTGTGTATTTCGGTGATCTTGCGGTGGAAGAACGCGGAGAGTGAGTTGCAGAGGTCTTGCGAGGGGGTGATGTCGTTGTTTCCGGCGCTGGGGTTGGAGAACTCTTTGACGATGCTGAAAAGTTCCTTGCTGTCATGGGCGTTGTTGTCCAGTCGTTCTTTGAGTGCCGACTTCTTGGTGGCACGGATCAGCTGGTGGTGTTTGCGGGTGGCGTGCTTGAGGGCGGTCCTGTTGTCTGTGGTCTGGTCGAGTCGCCAGGTTTTCTCGAGAGTGCGGCAGTTCTTCTTGGATTCCTTGAGTTCGTTGGTGAACCAAGGGGTTTTCTTGCTTCCGGGTCTGCTGGGAGGGTTTTTAGTGGTGTGAGGTCGTCGGCACAGGCGGTCAGCCACTTGGCGAGGTTGCTGGCTGCTTCGTTTGGGTCCGTTGTGTTGGTGGGTGTGTTCTGGCTGAGGGAGGCGGTGAGCTGCTCGGCGGTGATCTTGCTCCAGCTCCGGCGGGGAGCCTGTTGCGGGTGGTGGTGGGTCGCAGTCTTTCTGAAGCTGAAGTGGACGCAGCTGTGGTCGGTCCAGTGGAGTCCGGTGGCGTGGCTGAAGGAGATGTGCTTGCTGGACGAGAAGACGGGGTCAAGCGTGTGGCCGGCGTAGTGGGTGGGCGTGTTCACCAGTTGCTTGAGTCCGAGGTTGGCGAGGTTGTCCAGCAGGGCGGTGGTGTTTCTGTCGTTGTTGTTCTCCAGGTGGAAGTTGAGGTCCCCTAGGAGGATGTAGTCGGCTGAGGGCATGGCGTGCGGGCTGATGAAGTCTGCGATGTCTTCGCTGAATAGTGTGCGTGGTCCCGGGGGTCTGTAGATGAGGGTGCCTCGGAGGGTGGTCTTGGGGTCAGTGTGTATCTGGAAGTGTAGGTGTTCGGGCGGCGGAGAAGGTCTCGTCGGAGTTAGTCGAGATGCGGATGGTGTTCTTGTGTACGATGGCGATGCCTCCTCCCGTCTGGTTGACGCGGTCCTTCCGGGTGATCTTGTATCCATCCGGGATGGCTATGGCGATGTCGGGCGCTGAGGAGGCGTTCATCCAGGTTTCGGTGAGGAAGGCGATGTCCGGTGCTGTTGCGTCGAGCAGGTCCCAGAGTTCCACGGCGTGCCTGTGGACGGAGCGGGTGTTCAGCAGGATGCATTTCAGGTGGTTGCTGCTGTTGCTCGACTTGGCGGAGGTGGTGCACGTCCGGGGGCAGGTGAATCGGCAGGTTTGGCAGGTGAAGGGTCCGTGGGTGCGTCTCGGTGAGGCTCGGTAGCAGGCAGGGTTCCGGCCGGCATTGAGTGCGGTGAGTGTGGCGGCGTCGTAGGTCCGTCGAGTAGTGTTGCGTTGGTGGGTTCCAGGGGTTCTGGCGCTGGGCGCGGTCCAGTCGCGGACGGGCGCAGACGGGCTTGCCTTAGGCGCGCCTTCGGCGCGCCAGCGGCGCGCCCGCTGCGCGCGGCCGCCATTTATGGGGAGGTGGGAGGGAGGAGCAGCTGGGAGGCGGGAGGCAGGGGCAGCGAATGGGCAGTCAGGGGGCGGGGCCGCAGGGAACGCAGCGGCGGGAGTGGCGAGAGGCAGCGGGGGCACAGAAAGGAAAAACAGGGGGAGAGCAGACAAAATCACGGGCACAACAACAGTGGGGCAGCGGGGGCACAGAAAGGAAAAACAGGGGGAGAGCAGACAAAATCACGGGCACAACAACAGTGGGGCAGCGAGGGGCACAGAAAGGAAAAACAGGGGGAGAGCAGACAAAATCACGGGCACAACAACAGTGGGGCAGCGAGGGGCACAGAAAGGAAAACCAGGGGGAGAGCAGACAAAATCACGGGCACAACAACAGTGGGGCAGCGAGGGGCACAGAAAGGAAAAACAGGGGGAGAGCAGACAAAATCACGGGCACAACAACAGTGGGGCAGCGAGGGGCACAGAAAGGAAAACCAGGGGGAGAGCAGACAAAATCACGGGCACAACAACAGTGGGGCAGCGAGGGGCACAGAAAGGAAAAACAGGGGGAGAGCAGACAAAATCACGGGCACAACAACAGTGGGGCAGCGAGGGGCACAGAAAGGAAAAACAGGGGGAGAGCAGACAAAATCACGGGCACAACAACAGTGGGGCAGCGAGGGGCACAGAAAGGAAAAACAGGGGGAGAGCAGACAAAATCACGGGCACAACAACAGTGGGGCAGCGAGGGGCACAGAAAGGAAAACCAGGGGGAGAGCAGACAAAACGGGCACCGGGGCCACAAGCGGAGGGCGATCTTAACTTCAGGAGCAGCGGGCAGACAACACAGGCGGAGCTGTGTGGTGGGGGAGCGACCTACCTGGCAAGGTCAAGGGTCGCTCTCTTCACCGTGCAGCGGCCGCCATTTATGGGGAGGTGGGAGGGAGGAGCAGCTGGGAGGTGGGAGGCAGGGGCAGCGAATGGGCAGTCAGGGGGGCGGGGCCGCAGGGAACGCAGCGGCGGGAGTGGCGAGAGGCAGCGGGGGCACAGAAAGGAAAAACAGGGGGAGAGCAGACAAAATCACGGGCACAACAACAGTGGGGCAGCGGGGGCACAGAAAGGAAAAACAGGGGAGAGCAGACAAAATCACGGGCACAACAACAGTGGGGCAGCGAGGGGCACAGAAAGGAAAAACAGGGGGAGAGCAGACAAAATCACGGGCACAACAACAGTGGGGCAGCGAGGGGCACAGAAAGGAAAACCAGGGGGAGAGCAGACAAAATCACGGGCACAACAACAGTGGGGCAGCGAGGGGCACAGAAAGGAAAAACAGGGGGAGAGCAGACAAAATCACGGGCACAACAACAGTGGGGCAGCGAGGGGCACAGAAAGGAAAACCAGGGGGAGAGCAGACAAAATCACGGGCACAACAACAGTGGGGCAGCGAGGGGCACAGAAAGGAAAAACAGGGGGAGAGCAGACAAAATCACGGGCACAACAACAGTGGGGCAGCGAGGGGCACAGAAAGGAAAAACAGGGGGAGAGCAGACAAAATCACGGGCACAACAACAGTGGGGCAGCGAGGGGCACAGAAAGGAAAAACAGGGGGAGAGCAGACACGGACCATTCCAGAGGTCCGTGGAGGCTCCCGTGTTCGGGAGCGTGTCTCCTTCGTGCCAGGCACCGCAGCCCCTGCCCCTGTGTCCCCTGCTGCCCTGAGTGAGGAGTCTGTGTACTTACTTCGCCAGCTCCATGTAGGGCAGACATCAATGCTGAGTGTCCTCCATGCACACACCACTCTGTTGACACAGCTGGTGTCGTTCATGGAGGGCATCTCATCGGGCATGTCTGCCCTACAGAGGAGCAATCAGTCCATGGCCTCCTCCCTGATGGCAGCAGTGTCCCTCCTCCAACAGTCCCTCACCCCTCCTACCTCTGCCCCATCCACACTTCCTAGCACCCTACCTGTCCCAAGCACATGCACACCTGCACAATCACGCAAACACACAGACACGAGCAGCACAGAAACAGCCAAAACAAAGTCAAAACGTGCACGCAAGCATCCTCAGGGGACTGATACCACACCCACAGGGATGGGGAACAGACACACACACAGGCATCCACAGTCACTCCGCAGTCCTCTGATACCTCTCCCTCCAAGACCCCTTCCCTTGCCTCACCTGCAACCCCACCTACTAAGCAGCTCTTCCTCTGTGACCTCGGCCTCTTCCCCTCCGATCCAGCTGATCCAGCATACAGGGGGAGGAGGAAGTCCACCCACACAGAGGGGAGTGCCCCTCACCCCCGGTCACCCTCCCCAGGCACAGACAAACTGAGGCCCCCACCCGCAAGTCCCCCCGGACCCGGAAGAGCAAGACCCCGCCACCGCCCTGCAGCTCAACCACACAGTCTCCTTCCTCCATCCCTCAGGCCCCCACTACACAGGTTCCCCCACCACACCCTGCCCCAGGTTCCCCCACCCACAGATACACCATCCCCAAAATGATCCGGCCTTCTCCCCTACCACTTGCTCTTCCAGCCCCACACCCACCGCTGCGCATGTTTGTGCCACTGGTGTGGAGACCGTGTCCTCCCCTCTGTCCTGCCCACCTTACCTGAACCCCATTCTACTCCCCTGGAGATAGGCACTGCAGTGGAGTCCACTACCACCCCGTCTGACTTGGGCACTGCAGTGGGGAACCTGTCCACTCCATCTGCCCAGCCCACTGCAGTCGTGCCGGCACCCACACCATCTGACTCATGCCCCCCAGTTGTGCCGGCACACACCATGTCAGACACCTCCACTGCAGTTGTCAGTGACTCTCCAGTACCCACCACCCCTTCCCTGCCTCCTTCTGGTGAGCCCTGATCCTGTCCCTGCGGTGCCTGGCCTGCCCGCCCGTATGCCCCTCCAAGGGGAATGTCCCTGGTCCGTAGCAGTGCAGGCAAGCAAAGGGTGACATCTGCCACTGTCACCCTGTTCGGACTTTACAAATGGACTGGCCATTGGCCTTTGTGTTTTTTCAGGACTTTCAATTTTACACCCACATATGCTGAATAAAGCTACTTTCTGTTCTCTAGTGGTTTTGCTTCAGATGTACATGATGTTGATGATGCTAACATGCCCTTTCTGCAGTGATGGTGATTTTTGATATCAGGAAAATGAAGTGTTACTGTGCAGGACCCCTGTGGTCCAGGGGGGGATGTGTCCTATCCTGGTGTGTATCCATGTCATCCTTTGCAGCAATATGAGGGTGTCATGTTTTCAATATTTGGCAATGGGATTTCCTACTTTTATTTGCAATATCACATCTGTGGCTTACACCCCTGCACATCTGTTGTGCTTGCCATTGTTCAATTTGTCTATTTCCCTGACCGTGTGACCATCTCCACTGGACATGCAAGTTTGGGCATCAATGGGGAAGGACTCATCTGTGTTATCAGTGCACCTTGCTATACATGTGTGTTGGATCTGTGCAGATGATTTCGGTGACACTCCCATGACCAGGCTGATGTGACGGGAGCCTTCATTTTGTGCTAATTGTTGACTGAGTGACCAAGTGTTCTGCTGACATGATAGAGCCCGGCAGAGACAACGTATGGCACAGCTTTCCTTACACAGGAGTGGAGTCCCCTCATGGCAGTGTGTAATTCCGTGACATTGCCTGAGCCCAAGGTGTGTGTTGTGTGAGCATGTCTGTGTGTGTTCACTTCCATTTTGCTACACAGGCTGGGATCCCTAGTGATGTTCCTGTTTGTGATGCTTGCTGAGTTGTCCTATGTTCCCCCAAAATCTTCGCCCTGGGTTCTCTGGGATGTGGGTGCATGGCACATTACTGGTCATCAGGATGTCATCCATAGGTGTGTTTGCTGTCAGGGCTGAGTTTGTGGGCAAACGCAGATGAGACACAGTCAGGATTCCCCTTGGCACTTGTTGGTTACACAAGTCATGTAATTTACAGTTTGTGGTAGCTTTCAGTGATCGTGACACGTTGTGTGTGTGACTGCTGCCACTCCTCAGGGTCAGAGCTGCAATGTTGGAAGTTGTCTATGTGTGTTCTTTGTGGGTGACCTTGGCGTCTTCATTGGTGTGTGACTGTGGCCGGGATCCCATTGATTGGGGTGGATTTGACGTCATGCCCATGTACGGCGTACTGTGCAGTGTGTCAGACATTCACGAGTCTTGTTGACTGGCCATGTGTGATGGGTTTCTGCACCTTAGTTCCCACCACCACCCCTGGGATTGTCATGGGTGCATGTGCAATGTCACCAGTCCATGTGAGCTTCACTGCTGCACATTGGTGGAGATCAAGGTGTGTGGTGTTGAGTGTGTGCAAATGAGAGTTGTTGCACGGCTAGACCCCTACCTCCATATTGCCCTTGGCTGACAGGCCGTGCTGATTGATTTGTGCTTGTGTAGGTGTGATGGTAGTTTGTTGCTCAGGACACATGACTGTGGTTCACAATGTGAACGACATCTAGCTTTGTCATCACAGTGGGATTATCATGCAGGCCAGTGTCACCACAATGTGGGGTCCCTGGGGGTAGTGCTGTGGTGGGTCTGTCTCTTGCAGTGTTAGTTGCTGTTCCTACAAGCTTGTGTGACATGTGTAATTTGGGCTCCCTCTCATCTAACAATGTCTGATTGCCCACATAGGGGAATCAGATCCATGAGTTACTTTTGTGTGGCACTGTATACACATCTGTGTAATTGGGATTCAGGCCTCCTCATGTGTTGTGTGGTTGCCTGGGGACACTGGCACACCCCCCATCACCTGTTGTGTTTGATATGCAGTGTGAGGCTTCCTGTTTGTGTTTGTGCATCTGCACCACTGCATTGGCATATCTTTAGTGTGCCATTGGCTGTATGTTGTTTGGTGGGTTTCTCCTGCTGTCCCTGGGACTCCTAGGTCATCAGTCAGCACAATGATCATGGTTTGTATGTCCCATTGCTGCCATGGTATGGTATTTGTTCACCTCACATCTACAGTCTCCACAGGATATCTACATTTGTGTGTCCATTGGTGCAGATATGTGGGTCTGCATTATGATGGTCACTTCTGTCATTGTGTAATTGATGAATGTTGACAATGTCAGCCCCCATGGGTGATGTTTGTCTGCACATTGCCAAAGGTATGTCTTATTTGCACTGCACTGTTTGCCTCACCCAATCTATGTTGCTATGGGACACAAGCACTACTTTGCCACTGATGTGTTTGTTGTTCTGTGACCAGGAATCATCCATGCTGTTTGGCATTTGCAGCTTTTTCCATGACAACACTTACATTTTGGTCACTGTGATGATGCGGATTTAGACCCCATTGTCACATTGCTCAAAATGTGCTTCAGCTATGGACCCCACACTTACCATTTGGTCACTGTGATGATGGGGGTTTAGACCCCATTGTCACATTGCTCAAAATGTGCTTCAGCTATGGACCCCACACTTACCTTTTGGTCACTGTGAGGATGGGGGTTTAGACCCCATTGCCACAATGTTCAAAATGTGCTTCAGCTATGGAACCCACACTTACCTTTTGGTCACTGTGATGATGGGGGTTTAGACCCCATTGCCACAATGTTCAAAATGTGCTTCAGCTATGGAACCCACACTTACCTTTTGGTCACTGTGATGATGGGGGTTTGGACCCCATTGCCACAATGTTCAAAATGTGCTTCAGCTATGGACCCCACACTTACCTTTTGGTCACTGTGATGATGGCGGGTTAGACCCCATTGCCACAGTGGTCATGGTCTGCTTGCATTGTGGAGGCCACACACATTTATGTGTGACACATGTGATAGGGGGTGTTAGAAATGGGGGTCTCTAGTTGGCAAGGGCTTGCACCTCTGTCCAAGTAGGGACCCTTCTTCCTAGTCAGGGTAAGGGTGTTACACTCGTGAAGTAACCCCTGCTCACCCTCGTGGTAGCTTGGCACGAGCATTCAGGCTTAATTCAGAGGCAGTGTGTAAAGCATTTGCACATAACCAACAGTAATACAGTGTAAGCACTACAAACGGACACCACACCAGTTTAGAAAAATAACCAATTTTTATATACTCAAGACAAGACCAATTACGACAAAAATCCACAATACTATACTTTAAAAATGAATGCTTGATAAGGTAACTTCTTCTTTGCAGGAATAACACAAAAGCAAAGTTCAGTACGAGTCGGTAGCCCCGTCCGGGTCTACCGCGATGCTGAAATACACAGAGTCTAACAGTTCCAGCCGACCGCGTCGATACGGGCCAGCAGAGTCGTGAACAGACTCGGTCACAGTACCTTTCTCGTTGTGGCTGGTACGGAGTGTACGAGCCGGTCGGCGTTCGTCGCGGTTGCGGTGCAAGACGGAGCGATGCAAGGTGCGGTGTCCCTCGATGCGGTGCAGGCAGCGGCTCGATGAGCGTCGTGCAGACGGAGTCGGTGAGTCCAAGGCGTGCGATGCAGGGTGAGACGATGCTCGATGCGGTGCTGACAGGTTGCGATGCAGGCGACCAAGCCGGAGTGCGGGAGCTGGCGTCGGACAGCGGTGCGAGTCGGAGCGGTGCGTCGCAAACGTGCGAGCGGTGCCCCAAATGCGATGCGGTCACGACTGTTGAGCCAGTTGCAGCGTCCGCGTCGGTCGGGTCCGGCTGGTTCAGTGAAGCGATGCGATGCAAACTGCGGTGCCCACAGGTCACGGTGCAAGCAGCGGCTCGATGTTGACGGCGTCGGACGTCGCCTACGGTGAGACCAGGGTTGCGGTGCAAAGCGGGGCGATGCGGTCTGCGGTGCAAACAGGTCACCGGTCAGGGATGGATTCGGTTGACGGAGTCGGTTGCAGTTCCCTTCCTCTGTGGCAACTGAAACAGCGTTTCAGAAGCGGTACCCAGAGGCTTGTGAAGTCTTTGCAGTCCCTGAGACTTCTTAACAGGAGGCCAGCTCGGTTTCAGGCCCTTGGAGATACTCAGCACAAGTTTGTAGAAAGTTCAGTCCTTTCACTGCCCAAGGCAGAAGCAGCAACTGCAGGCCAACCCAACAAAGCAGTCACCTAGCAAAGGGGCAGTACTCCTCCTAGCAGCTCTCCAGCTCTTCTTCTTGACAGGTTCCTTGGTTCCAGCGAGATCTAAATTCATGGGGTCAGGGCCCCAATATTTATATCCCAAATTCCTTTGTTCTCTGAAGGCAGAGAGGCCTTTGCCTAGTCCAAACCAGTTCTGGAGCACTTTGTTGACAAGTCTCCGTCCTTTCTTTCAGAGAGTAGGCCAGGGACATCAGACGCACCACAGGAGGTGGAGCCAGCATTGTGGAGGGAAGGCACTGTCCTATTCAGGGCCCAGGTGCAACTGCTCCCACCCATCTACATGTAGATCTTGCTATTCAGCCCTGTGCTGACTCACCCTGTCTCCTGGCATCCCCCAGCCCCTGTCACTCACACTCCAGACAAGGAATACACAACCTCGCAGAGGCAGGCTTGGATGGTTAGACAAGAAAATACCCACTTTCTAAAAGTGGTATTTTCAAACACAGAATGTTAAAACCAACTTCACTAAAAGATGCATTTTATCATTCTGAGTCCAGGCATACTAAACTCGAATTTCTACCATGTTCCCGGGGTCAGTTAGGATTATAAGCTGTAATAATCAAAACTGCCCGTTCTGGCCTATGGAGAACAGGTAGCCTTGCAATAGTGAAAAACGAACTAGGCTGTAATTCACTATCAGGACATGGCACACACACCAGGGCATGTCCTACCTTTCCCATACAACGCACCCTGCCCACAGGGGTACCTTGGGCCTACCTTAGGGGTGACTAACATGTAGAAAAGGGAAGGTCTAGGGACTTGCAAGTGTGCGCACTTGCCAAGTCGACATGGCAGCCCCAGGCTGCGCACAGGCTCTGCAATGGCAGGCCCGAGTTACTCTTTACGGGCTGTTTGCGTGGGTGGCACAATCCAGTGCTGCAGCCCACCAACAGCATTTGGTCTATAGGCCCTGGCACTCGCAGTGCACTTTACAAGGGACTGACACATAAACCAACTCGGCCAATCATGGAAACGCCAATCCGTAACACATTTTATACAGGAGCACTTGCACTTTCCCACTGGACAGCAGTGAGGAAAGTGCGCAGAATCATTACACCAGCAAAAACAGAGTCAAAACCGGGAGGTCAGAAAGCAAAAAGTCAGGGAAACACGCCAAAAGATGCCAAGTCTAACACATGTCCCCTCCAGCTGAAAGTAGGGAGAACTACCCAACCCCATTGGAGTTCTCTTCACTAAGGCGGAAGAACCTGGACAGACCATCTGCGTTAGCGTGTTCTGTACCAGGACGGTGTTCCACCGTAAAGTCCATTCCCTGTAGGGAGATGGACCACCTCAGCAGTTTTGGATTCTCACCCCTCATTTGCATCAACCATCTGAGGGGCCTGTGGTCTGTCTGAACCCGGAAGTGAGTCCCAAACAGGTATGGTCTCAACTTCTTCAGCGCCCAGACCACAGCAAAAGCTTCCCTTTCTATGGCACTCCACCTCTGTTCCCTGGGAAGTAGTCTCCTGCTAAGGAAGACTACAGGCTGGTCCAGGCCCTCTTCGTTCAGTTGTGAGAGCACCGCTCCCACACCATGCTCTGAAGCGTCAGTCTGCACGACGAATTCCTTGGAGAAGTCAGGTGCCTTGAGCACGGGCGCCGTGCACATGGCTGCCTTCAGGGCATCAAAAGCTGTCTGGCAGGACTCAGTCCAGATCACTTTCCTGGGCTGCTTCTTAGAAGTCAGCTCTGTTAAGGGGGCAACGATGGTGCCATAGCCCTTAACAAATCTCCTATAGTAGCCGGTGAGTCCTAAGAAGGCTCTCACCTCTGTCTGGGTCTTGGGGGCTCCCAAGCCAGAATGGTGTCAATCTTGGGTTGTAGGGGCGCCACCTGGCCGCTTCCTACCTGGTGTCCCAAGTACACCACAGAACCCTGCCCGATCTGGCACTTACTGGCCTTGATCGTGAGGCCTGCACCTTGCAGAGCCCTCAACACTTTCTCAAGGTGCTGTAAATGTTCTTCCCAGCTGGAACTGAACACAGCAATGTCATCCAGGTAGGCGGCACTGAAATCCTCCAGCCCAGCCAACACCTGATTGACCAACCTCTGAAAGGTGGCAGGGGCATTCTTCAACCCAAAGGGCATCACCCGGAATTGGTAATGACCTTCTGGGGTTGAGAATGCTGATCTCTCCTTGGCCCCATCGGTTAAGGCAATCTGCCAGTACCCAGACGTCAAATCAAATGTGCTGAGGAACCGGGCAGCTCCCAACCGATCAATGAGCTCATCAGCTCTGGGGATGGGGTGCGCGTCAGTCCTGGTGACGGCATTGAGCCCACGGTAGTCCACACAAAACTGGAGTTCTGGTGGGGCACCGGGCGCAGCAGCCTTTGGGACCAAGACCAATGGGCTGGCCCAAGGACTGTGGGAGGGCTCAATCACCCCTAACGCCAACATCTTAGAGACCTCCTCCTTGATGCTGGCTCTGACCCTGTCAGTCAACCTGTAAATCTTGTGCTTCACAGGAGGGCTGTCACCAGTGTCCACGTCATGGGTACGCCAGTGAGTAACACCGGGGGTCAGAGAGAACAGTGGGGCGAACTGTCCCAACAACTGGTGACAGTCCCCCTGCTGCTCCTGAGTCAGAGTAGGGGAGAGGATCACACCCTCTACTGACCCATCATGCTCCTTGGTAGACAGGAGGTCAGGGAGAGGCTCACTCTCCTCTTCCACCCCATCATCTGTCGCCAAGAGCATACTCACTTCGGACCTCTCGAAGTGGGGCTTAAGGCGGTTCACGTGAAGGACCCTCAAAGGGTTCCGTGGAGCCTGCAAATCCACCAGGTAGGTGACGTCACTTTTGTGCTCCTTTACCTCATATGGCCCAGTCCACTTGTCCTGCAAGGCACAAGGTGCCACTGGGGCCATGACCCACACTTTTGCCCAGGTTGAAATTCGACCAGAGTGGCATTCTGGTCATACCATCTCTTCATTTCTTCTTGGCTTGCTTCTAGGTTCGCCTGAGCGAGTTTCCTGAAGCGGGCAGTTTGGTTTCTAAAGGCCAGCATGTAGCTAAATACATCCTGGGAGTTTTCCTGGGAGCCGCCTCCCAGCCTTCTTTTACCAAACTCAGAGGTCCTCTGACAGGGTGGCCATACAGGAGCTCAAAGGGGCTGTACCCAAGAGACTTCTGAGGCACCTCCCTGTATGCAAAGAGTAGGCATGGCAAGAGGACGTCCCACTTACGCCTCATGGGTTCTGTTAGACCCTTGATCATGCCTTTCAAGGTCTGGTTGAATCTCTCCACCAGACCGTTTCCTTGTGAGTGGTAAGGAGTGGTGAACTTGTAGGTTACACCACACTCCTTCATCAGGGATGTCATATACTTGGATCTGAAATTGGTCCCCCTATCAGAAACCACCTCTCTGGGGAATCCCACACGGGAAAAGATCCCATTAACGCCCGGCCCACCACTGGCGCCGTCGTTGTCCTGAGAGGGATTGCCTCCGGGTACCGGGTGGCATGGTCCAACAAGACCAGGATGTACCTGTTGCCCATGGCTGTCTTGGGATCCAGTGGCCCCACAATATCCATCCCTACCCTTTCAAAGGGTGTTCCAACAACAGGAAAAGGTTGGAGAGGAGCTTTGACCTTCCTCCCACTCTTACCACTTGCCTGGCAAGTTTGGCAAGACCTACAGTGTGCATCTGACTGCCTTCGCATTTGGGGCCAAAAGAAGTGGGTGACAAGCCTGTCAAAGGTCTTGTCCTGCCCCAAATGTCCTGCCAAAGGCACGTCATGAGCCAGACCCAGTAGGAAGGTCCTGAAGCGCTGGGGTACCACCAGCACACGGGCTGACCCACGCTCAGCAACCTTAGGCTCACTGTATAGGAGACCACTCTCCCAGTAGATCAGATGTGACCCGGACTGATTACAAGCTGCCTGGTCGGCAGCCTGCCGCCGCAGACCCTCCAGAGTAGGGCACTCGTTCTGCTCCCTGCAGAACTCCTCCCTGGTGGGACCCCCTTCTTGCTGCCAATGGGTCAGCTCATAGATGTCTCCCAGTTCGGCTACCTGCTCCCCTGTAGGCACCGGGCGTCCCCCTCGAGGTCCGCCTCCTCCCGGTCCGTGGGAACTTCGGGGGCCGGTTTCCCGCGCCCCCTGCCCTTTCTCTTGGCAGGGACTTGGGCCACTGTTCCAGGCTCCAAGTCCTCTTGATCACCCTTTCTGGCTGCCATTGACCGAGTAGACACGCATGCCCTCTCTGGCAACCCAAGCGATACAAAAGGGGATGATGGACGGAACGTTTGAGCCAATCAAACACTCACCCCCAGTCAACTGATCTGGGTTTAATCCATCATCATTCTTTAGCTCACTCCACCACCCCAGTTCAGACATGGCCATATGCAAATCAGTCTGACCCTGTGCCTCATGGGAACAGTCCAGCCCGAACTGCCAAGCCATGTCTTCCCTGGACCGGAAACAAGCATCCTAGGACCGGTTTCTGGCATTTCAGCCGTCATCAGCCAGGCTTGCTTGAATCCAGTGGGAACAGTCCAGCCCGAACTGCCAAGCCATGGCTGATGACGGCTGAAATGCCAGAAACCGGTCCTAGGATGCTTGTTTCCGGTCCAGGGAAGACATGGCTTGGCAGTTCGGGCTGGACTGTTCCCATGAGGCACAGGGTCAGACTGATTTAAACTTTGCCACTGGATTCAAGCAAGCCTGGCTGATGACGGCTGAAATGCCAGAAACCGGTCCTAGGATGCTTGTTTCCGGTCCAGGGAAGACATGGCTTGGCAGTTCGGGCTGGACTGTTCCCATGAGGCACAGGGTCAGACTGATTTGCATATGGCCATGTCTGAACTGGGGTGGTGGAGTGAGCTAAAGAATGATGATGGATTAAACCCAGATCAGTTGACTGGGGTGAGTGTTTGATTGGCTCAAACGTTCCGTCCATCATCCCCTTTGTATCGCTTTGGTCGCCCTAAGTTGGCGGGGGTATGCCCAGACGTGGGTCCCTTGCTCACTTTGCCACTGGATTCAAGCAAGCCTGGCTGATGACGGCTGAAATGCCAGAAACCGGTCCTAGGATGCTTGTTTCCGGTCCAGGGAAGACATGGCTTGGCAGTTCGGGCTGGACTGTTCCCATGAGGCACAGGGTCAGACTGATTTGCATATGGCCATGTCTGAACTGGGGTGGTGGAGTGAGCTAAAGAATGATGATGGATTAAACCCAGATCAGTTGACTGGGGGTGAGTGTTTGATTGGCTCAAACGTTCCGTCCATCATCCCCTTTTGTATCGCTCTCTGGCAACCCAAGCATCTCCAAGTGAGACCTGAGCTCAACATCCTTTCATAAGGACTGCTCCAGGTTGTTACCTAGCAGACAATCTACAGGCATGGTAGGGTTCACAACCACCCTCAAGGGACCTGAGACCTCCCCCCCCCATTCAAAGGGAACCTGCGCCACCATACACTGGCGCTCAGAGTTGTCTACAGCAACTACTTGGTGGAATGCCCCTGGGACTACCTGCTTCTCAGAGACCAGGTGACACCGGACTGAGGTCACACTGGCTCCAGTATCTCTGAGAGCCTCTACCCTGTTCCCATTGATGGTCACCCAGGTGCTATATTTCTTTGTGTTAGGGGGCACCTGGTTTCCTGGGACCATCTCACTGTCCCCTAGTGAGACAAGGGTCATTTCTGCGGGATCCCCACCCTCCTGTGGGCACCCCTCCTCCCCAAGCGCTACACTAGCCAACACTTTGGACTGTCCACCAGTGGGTGGCTGTGTCCCCTTTGGGCACTTGGGGTCCCCTTAAAGTGACCTACATGGTCACATGCATAACACTTGCGGGGGCCGGTCTCAACAGGCTTCCCTGTAGAGACCCCTTTCTTCTTATCACCGGGGGCTGGGAACCTTTACCCTGGGTACTAGTTTGGGGCCCTTTAGAGAACTCCTGTGCTTTACCCTTGTCCCCCCACCTTTCTGCTGGGGACCCTGCCCACCTTTGGCGGAGTCTCCCCAAACGCTTTCTTGTGGACCCTGGTACTCACCCAGCGGTCCGCTTCCATAGCAAGCTTCCTGGGGTCAGTTAGCTTACTATCCACTAGGTGCTGGCGCAGATCTGCAAAACATAGACTAGACAAGTGCTCCCATGCAATCAAGTTGTAGAGCCCCTGAAAATCTGTTACACTACTGCCCTTCACCCAACCATCCAGCGACCTGCAGAACACATCCACACATTCCAACCAAGTGTTGGCATCAGACTTCTTACTGGACCTGAACTGATCCCTGTACTTTTCAGGAGTAAGACCATACTTAGTGAGAAGGGCATCCTTCATGTCAGCATAGGTGAGGTGATACCCCTATCAGAGCATCCCTTGCTTCTTCAGGGAAAAGTGGCCACAATCCTGCTCCCCAATTCTCCTCAGGGACCCCATTCATGTGTATGGCTGCCTCATAACCCTGAAACCACCTTTGTATGTCATCCCCCTTCTTGAACTCCTTGCCTACATTCTTGGGAATGTGCACAATCCTGTCTGCCTTTCTGGACGAATTGCTGCCACCATCCGAGCCTGACTTACTCCTAAGTTCTAGCTCCTTCAGTTCTCTCTCATGCTCTAAGAGCATCTTCTTCTCCTCCATGGCCAATCTCCTCTCCTCCCTCTTCTCCTCCTGCTCACCCTCCAGCCTGAGCTTCTGCAGCTCAAACTGTCTTGCCTCCCGCCTGTCCTCCAGCTCCTCTGGGGACAGACTGCTGCTGCCTGACCTGGCGGGTTCCCCCCACCCAAAAGCACATCCACCCTGGAAATAGGCTCCTCCACCTCCTCACTGAGATTACCAGGCTGCCCACTGGCATGTCTGGCTGCTACCCAGGCCCTCAGCGCCTTCTGTAGCTCCTCCTTCCTTGTGAGGCCTTTAATTTGGCCTTTCAGGTTTTTACAAATCGCTCGTAGCTCCTTTACGGCGTAGGATTCCAACCTATCCTCCACAAAGATAACTTCCAGAGATGCAACGGATGATGCAGTTGATTCAGGCATGACAAAAGTAGTGAGTTGAGAACTGGCAAGATCAAAAATAGGCCAAAAGAAAAAGAACCAGTATGTGGTACGTAATGGTCTGCGATATGGTAGTAGTGCACACCAATCACTGTAAGTCAAGTGCAAACACAAGTCCTATCCTCACCGCTGACAACCAATGTTAGAAATGGGGGTCTCTAGTTGGCAAGGGCTTGCACCTCTGTCCAAGTAGGGACCCTTCTTCCTAGTCAGGGTAAGGGTGTTACACTCGTGAAGTAACCCCTGCTCACCCTCGTTGTAGCTTGGCATGAGCAGTCAGGCTTAATTCAGAGGCAGTGTGTAAAGCTTTTGCACATAACCAACAGTAATACAGTGTAAGCACTACAAACGGACACCACACCAGTTTAGAAAAATAACCAATTTTTATATACTCAAGACAAGACCAATTACGACAAAAATCCACAATACTATACTTTAAAAATCAATGCTTGATAAGGTAACTTCTTCTTTGCAGGAATAACACAAAAGCAAAGTTCGTACGAGTCGGTAGCCCCGTCCGGGTCTACCGCGATGCTGAAATACACAGAGTCTAACAGTTCCAGCCGACTGCGTCGATACGGGCCAGCAGAGTCGTGAACAGACTCGGTCACAGTACCTTTCTCGTTGTGGCTGGTACGGAGTGTACGAGCCGGTCGGCGTTCGTCGCGGTTGCGGTGCAAGACGGAGCGATGCAAGGTGCGGTGTCCCTCGATGCGGTGCAGGCAGCGGCTCGATGAGCGTCGTGCAGGCGGAGTCGTTGAGTCCAAGGCGTGCGATGCAGGGTGAGACGATGCTCGATGCGATGCTGACAGGTTGCGATGCAGGCGACCAAGCCGGAGTGCGGGAGCTGGCGTCGGACAGCGGTGCGAGTCGGAGCGGTGCGTCAAAAACGTGCGAGCGGTGCCCCAAATGCGATGCGGTCACGACTGTTGAGCCAGTTGCAGCGTCTGCGTCGGTCGGGTCCGGCTGGTTCAGTGAAGCGATGCGATGCGAACTGCGGTGCCCACAGGTCACGGTGCAAGCAGCGGCTCGATGTTGACGGCGTCGGACGTCGCCTACGGTGAGACCAGGGTTGCGGTGCGAAGCGGGGCGATGCGGTCTGCGGTGCAAACAGGTCACCGGTCAGGGATGGATTCGGTTGACGGAGTCGGTTGCAGTTCCCTTCCTCTGTGGCAACTGAAACAGCGTTCCAGAAGCGGTACCCAGAGGCTTGTGAAGTCTTTGCAGTCCCTGAGACTTCTTAACAGGAGGCCAGCTCGGTTTCAGGCCCTTGGAGATACTCAGCACAAGTTTGTAGAAAGTTGAGTCCTTTCACTGCCCAAGGCAGAAGCAGCAACTGCAGGCCAACCCAACAAAGCAGTCACCTAGCAGAGGGGCAGTACTCCTCCTAGCAGCTCTCCAGCTCTTCTTCTTGACAGGTTCCTTGGTTCCAGCGAGATCTAAATTCATGGGGTCAGGGCCCCAATATTTATATCCCAAATTCCTTTGTTCTCTGAAGGCAGAGAGGCCTTTGCCTAGTCCAAACCAGTTCTGGAGCACTTTGTTGACAAGGCTCCGTCCTTTCTTTCAGAGAGTAGGCCAGGGACATCAGACGCACCACAGGAGGTGGAGCCAGCATTGTGGAGGGAAGGCACTGTCCTATTCAGGGCCCAGGTGCAACTCCTCCCACCCATCTACATGTAGATCTTGCTATTCAGCCCTGTGCTGACTCACCCTGTCTCCTGGCATCCCCCAGCCCCTGTCACTCACACTCCAGACAAGGAATACACAACCTCGCAGAGGCAGGCTTGGATGGTTAGACAAGAAAATACCCACTTTCTAAAAGTGGTATTTTCAAACACAGAATGTTAAAACCAACTTCACTAAAAGATGCATTTTATCATTCTGAGTCCAGGCATACTAAACTCGAATTTCTACCATGTTCCCGGGGTCAGTTAGGATTATAAGCTGTAATAATCAAAACTGCCCGTTCTAGCCTATGGGGAACAGGTAGCCTTGCAATAGTGAAAAACGAACTAGGCTGTAATTCACTATCAGGACATGCCACACACACCAGGGCATGTCCTACCTTTCGCATACAACGCACCCTGCCCACAGGGGTACCTTGGGCCTACCTTAGGGGTGACTAACATGTAGAAAAGGGAAGGTTTAGGGACTTGCAAGTGTGCGCACTTGCCAAGTCGACATGGCAGCCCCAGGCTGCGCACAGGCTCTGCAATGGCAGGCCTGAGTTACTCTTTACGGGCTGTTTGCGTGGGTGGCACAATCCAGTGCTGCAGCCCACCAACAGCATTTGGTCTATAGGCCCTGGCACTCGCAGTGCACTTTACAAGGGACTGACACATAAACCAAATAGGTCAATCATGGAAACGCCAATCCGTAACACATTTTATACAGGAGCACTTGCACTTTCCCACTGGACAGCAGTGAGGAAAGTGCGCAGAATCATTACACCAGCAAAAACAGAGTCAAAACCGGGAGGTCAGAAAGCAAAAAGTCAGGGGAAACACGCCAAAAGATGCCAAGTCTAACAGGGGGTCACATTGTATGTTCAATGTCATGTTCAGTGTTGTAGGCATTTGACACAGACTACACACGCTTGTCATGGTGTTGGGGGGATGTCTTTTTCTGACATTCCTTATGTTGGAGTATGCTGGTTGTGTCATGCATTACCCGTCCTATGAGTAGGGGTGGTGTTGGTGGTAGGCATCCATCCCCCTATGAGTGGGGATGGTAGTAGTGGTAGGCATCCAGCCCCCCATGAGTAGGGGTGGTGTTGGTGGTAGGCATCCAGGCCCCCATGAGTAGGGGTGGTGGTAGTGACAGGCATCCAGCCCCCCCTGAGTAGGGGTGGTGATAGTGGTAGGCATCTATCCCCCTATGAGTGGGGATGGTAGTAGTGACAGCCATCCAGGCCCCCATGAGTAGGGGTGGTGGTAGTGACAGGCATCCAGCACCCCCTGAGTAGGGGTGGTGGTAGTGGTAGGCATCCAGCTCCCCCTGAGTAGTGGTGGTGGTAGTGGTAGGCATCCAGCCCCCCATGAGTATGGGTGGTGTTGGTGGTAGGCATCCAGGCCCCCATGAGTAGGGGTGGTGGTAGTGACAGGCATTCAGCACCCACTGAGTAGGGGTGGTGGTAGTGGTAGGCATCCAGCCCCCCATGAGTAGGGGTGGTGTTGGTGGTAGGCATCCAGGCCCCCATGAGTAGGGGTGGTGGTAGTGACGGCATCCAGCACCCCCTGAGTAGGGGTGGCGGTAGTGGTAGGCATCCAGCCCCCCCTGAGTTGGGGTGGTGGTAGTGGTAGGCATCCAGCCCCCCCTGAGTAGGGGTGCTGGTAGTGGTAGGCATCAATTCCCCTATGTGTGGGGATGGTAGTAGTGACAGGCATCCAGGCCCCCATGAGTAGGGGTGGTGGTTGTGGTAGGCATCCAGCCCCCCATGAGTAGGGGTGGTGGTAGTGGTAGGCATCCATCCCCCTATGAGTGGGGATGGTAGTAGTGCTAGGCATCCAGCCCCCCATGAGTAGGGGTGGTGGTAGTGGTAGCCATCAGGCCCCTATGGGTGTGTATGGCATTGGTGATAGCCATCCCGCCCCTATGGTTCTGCTGTTGCTAGTGTACGTCATTTCTGCATCCCTATGTGTGTGTGACATATGTCGGGTACGTGTCGTTTGTTTGTGTAGTGGGTGTCTGACTTACCGTCTGCGCCGTACGCGTCTGTACCGGTTCCGGTAATAGATGTAGAGTATTGGTAGGACCTGCGCGATGGGATTCATGGTTGGTTCGTCTCGTTCGGGTTTCTCGTTGCTTCGACTCGTACTCGTCGCTGGCTTGTTCGTCTCGTAGCCGTGGATCGTCTTGTGGCGCGAATCGGAGCTTATGTGCGGCTCTCCCGGATGCTCTGACGTGCCGGACGTAGTGACGGGTTCGGCGCGTACGGAGTGCGCATCGTACTAATCCGGCCGGAAGGTGCTGTATATTTGCTTCCGTGCGACTCGATTCGGCGTTTACGGATCCGGCTCGGGCGGGGAACAGGAGCTGGAATGGGTACGTACAGCTGGGTCGGGATCTGGGCAGTTATGCGCATCGTACTTGCTCATTCGAACGAATGTTCGAATCGGTCGGGAAACACGCGTTCGGCTTGGTTTTTTTCTGGACGAATAGTGTTAGGTGCGCTTCCGGCCGAGATCGGAATCGACCCCTCTGTGTCAAGTACCCGAGGGTGATCATAGGTAAACTTAATGTGTACTACACTTACCCTGACTAAACTGTGGGTCCCTTCTTGGACAGGGTGCAAATGGAAGCCAACAAGAGACAGCATTTCTAACACACAGCAACAATATCAGTGCCCTAATTTTGACCATTTCCAAAAGACATAATCCTAACCTTAATGTCTGCCTTACAAATATAGTAATCCTCCTCTTAGCCCTTTCTCTATAATCTAAATAATGCTAAGAAGATAACAGTGGGCGTTAGAATAATAGAGATTAGTTAAAGATCAGATAAAGGGAGGAGGGTGGGGAGGAGGAGAACACCAGTTTATATTACCACCCCAAAGGAGAATAACAGAGTAACAAGAGGTCATTTCTTGTGCTTGCTGATGTAGTATAGGCAAAAAAGGTGACTTTCAATTTAGTGGAATTCTAAAATTCGTTTTGCTGATAGCCAAAATGGCAAACCAGAGCATTTAAAAGGCATTTAAAATCGCATTTGACTCTATGAATGTCTACTTATCCATTCACTTATTTGTTCTTGGGTTTATGGCAGGGGGAAAGCAAGAAAGAAAGGAAGAAAAAGAAAGAAAGTAAGAAAGAAAGAAAGAGAAAGAAAGAAAGAAAGAAAGAAAGAAAGAAAGAGAGAAAGAAAAAAAGAAAAAGATATGTTTATAACACTGAGAGGAATGAAACCAATCAAGACAGAAGAAACAAGGAAGAAAATACAAGAGATAAAACAAAAGAAAGAACCAAAGAAGACACAAAAAACAAGAAACAGGAGGGGAAAGAAATAAAGAAAGAAACAAACAAACAAGACATGTTTTGGAAAAAAGAATGATCCTAGCAGTACCAAAACAGAATTAACGATTGATGCCACTGGTACCAAAACTCAAGTAAGTGGTAGGAGCTTTTTTCCTTGATAACCCTCTAAAAAATTAAATAAAGAGAGAGAATTGAATAAAAAAGGAAAGGACAGGAAGGAAAGGAAAGGAAAGGAAAGGAAAGGGAAGCAAAGGAAAGGAAAGGAAATGAAAGGAAAGGAAAGGAAAAAAGGTGGACTAAGTAGACATTTTTTCAAATCTGCTGTTTGGAAAAAACCGTCCATTTCACCTGCTTCTCATAAAAATTCTGCACCGAAGCCTCAGCCTGTCAGATCCACCCTGAAGACTCATGTTGAGAAAGACAGAAACAAGACATTGAGCTTTTTTCAAAGCATCCCCTCAGGCCCCGCCTCTGTAGTCACGAAAGGAGAAGATGTGAGGGGAAAAGGTCAGATCAACAGCTTATCAGCCGCTGTGTTGTGGGAAGGATCACAAGAGATGACAGCTGTCCTAGAAGTGTGTCCTCCTCAGCTCGGGGAACAGAGTACGCAGAGCTCCCTGGGAAGCAGAGAGAGGCAGACACTGAGCCTCTGCTGCACCCACATACCCTTCCAGAGGACATCCCCGCCTCCCCAGCCAGGCAGCCAGACAACCTGGAGCAAGGCCAGGCAGAGCATCTGCAGCTCGACATGCTCACAGTTTGTAGAATGAGAAAATCACAGCTCATGAAGGAGCAGGAAAGAGAAAACTGCGTTTCAATCTGTCTGAAAGAGCCATCGAAAACCTGTGCAGGTTAGAATTTAATAATAGGATGAAGAACCCTACACAGATGTGGCTTCACCAAAATGCCTGGAGTAGAGACATCGCTCACCCTTTGACCTCAATGACATCAAAGGAAGTGGCATCATCCGACTTGGCACCTGAATCTTTTCAGGAAGTGACGTCACATGACCTTCATCCGTTTGGCCATCTCAATAATTGACACTGCGAAGGTTAACAACCCACAATAAATGCGCAATTAATCAACACAACAGTTACTAACACTAAGATAAAATTATGTTATTCATATATTCTATATTTTCTGTTATTTATATTTTCTATATTTTATCTAGGGTGCTGGCATGATACATACACAAGGAGAGGCAACATTCCTCATTTCTATTTTTATTACATGAACAATTATGTGTTTCATCCTATAGGAGAGTACAGTCTGACAAAACACAGAAAAATACTGGGAATTGTATTTTTTTATACCGCAAACTGTCATGATTTGATAGCTCTTTGATGCATAACTGAAAGAGTGATATATTGATAAATCACAGAGATATGCAAAAAAAAAAAAAAGATTTAAAAAATAATAGTGGTTATCAGCAGCTGTATTAATTCATTTGGAAAAAAAACACTGAATATGAACTATGTTAGTGGAGTCAATTTGTTATCATTATTGTTAATATATGTTGATTTATGATCACTTGTAAGTCACTATCATGTGTGCTGAAGCACAGAGAAACACATTTCGTTCAAATGTTATAATTTTTCTCGTATTCACAATAAAGAAACTTGGTGACAGTTTGTTTAAAAATGTGTTTATTAGTTTCATTTGATCATAAAAGTGTGCTTTATACTACTGAATTTATGTATTTTACAGAACTGAAAGGATGAAGCTTTGTGTGTCATTGGAAGCTGCTGAAAATGAAGAGTGATCATTAAGTTACTGTTTACATTCTGTCTTGGCACTGCTTCTCCTACCTCTGAGACCAGAGATGCCAAAGGCAGTGACAGAGTTTCACAAGGGGCAAGAAAGGGGTAGCAGCTGCTAAGTCTGGGGACCCCTTAATGATGTCCATGGAACCCTGTGACACTTGCACCAATCATTAAGTCTCTGCTTACTTGGTTGATCTTCGCTTTTTCAGCCTTCAAACATTTTCTGTAACTTATTCATCACTTCTTGACTTTTATCCCATTAAGAGCCTCATCTAAATGCTGCAATAGTACCTTGGTAATTTCACTACTCTGTCTGCACAAATTCTTCCTGTTAATACCTGGAGGACTTTGCACAACCAACCAGTGCACAGAGGGAATACTGGGCAGTAATACCAGACAGTCAAGGCTAGTTACTCCTCTTTGTATATGGGAAATGTTGGAATTAGATGCACAAACTGACCCAGTGTATTCAAGGTAATTTTATATATATATATATATATATATATATATATATATATATATATATATATATACAGAAAAAAAGACTCCTTCTGGAAATCACAGCCCGTTGAGGGGTGGCGCGTTAGCCGGCGGAGAAATACCGGCATTTCAATCAAGCAGAACTTTGGATTAAACGCGCTCTCAGGTCGCACAGAAACCAACCAACGCTCCAATTCAAGAAAAGGGGGATTTATTGCATCATAAATCCTCCATGACGCGTTTCGACCTCGGAAGCTCTTGATCACACAACGGAGTGACAAAACTGTGTGTCTTACATACATTTCCTGGTAAGAAATTAACATAGGACTAGACATCCGTGTATACGTATTTCGCCTCAAAATTAACCGCCATCTTGGAACGGTAAGATTGTATATACAAAATGCACAACATTGTTATAATTGGCAATAAACACAACTGTCATGACCTAAAAGATGAATGTATCTAAAGTCTATCCAAATGTGAGCAATCTGTGTGGGCAAGAGACGTCCCAATGATTAGCCGTGCCATGTCATAATGATGACCTGTGACGTGTTCACGGTAACATCAGTGTTGTCAAATGGAGACAGGTATCGATCTCCGTGTGTCGCGTATATATGCAATATGTTGCAGACCTGTAGCGAGAATGCAGCCTAGAAGCCTAACAGTCCGGGACACCGGGGTGAAAGGAAAACCTGGCGGTGCATGATGGTACATGTGGTTCAGTCATAATACCTATCGTTTGACAACCTCTAGTGGTAGGTTCATCAAATGTACCGGCCATGTACTGTTCTCCCCCTAAGATGAATGATGGAGCAGCCGCGTCTTGTTCCTTCACCAAAGTGGTGTGGCTGCCCATGGAGAGTAGACAGGTACTGCTGTATGACCGCAGTGGTATGAGAACGTCAAATCCCACGTATAATGTGTTTTGCTCGTATAAAACTCGCCTAGTGGCGCTATGTCAAGATCATACTGACCCCCAGGACCAACTGTAAGACACTGGAAACAAAGTCAAAGGCCCCTGTATGACCGCAGTCGTATGAGAACGTCAAATCCCACGTATAATGTGCTTTGCTCGTATAAAACTCGCCTAGTGGGGCTATGTCAAGATCATACTGATCCCCAGGACCCACTGTAAGACACTGGAAACAAAGTCAAAGGCCCCTGTATGTCATCTACAACAAGTGCACAATAATAACCAAAATAGGTAAAAAATAACAAGCAAAGATGTCTTATCTGTGAGCTGAGTTGCAGCGCAAGGATGTCACAGAGAAAAGGGTAGGAACCCCGCTGTCACAGGCACGAGACATGGATCCCTTCCTTTCCTCCTGAAAGAGATGCAGATAGAGAACGAGGTGTCAAGATGGGTTGAGAAAACATCTTCAAATATAGAGATATAGAAATATAGAAATATGTAAAGATACAAAGATATAAAATAGAGAGAAATATAAATACAACTATAATGGGAGTAGAACAAGAAACAATTGTAATAAAAATCAATCCACATTTCATTGTACATTTTGAAAAAGACCAATAATGGTGCGTTAGGAAAGACATAGGTATACATATGCATGTGTATACAGGTACAAGTGAACCCAGTCCACTAAGTGTGTGAAGGGTGTATAAACAGGTTGAAGGTCCTAACTTCCTAAGTTCAATGGGGCCTAGGATTCCTGCAGATGTACTGCCATTTCCTCGTCCATGTTGTGTTCATTAGGATGGCGGGTACCCATCCCTATGATATGCCTGGACTCACGTTGTCTGAGTCTCAATGACCGGTTCCCACCTCTTCTACTGCCTCCCACCTGTTCTATGGCATAGTAGACTAGTCTGGAGCTGTCTGAGTAGTGGTGTGTTTCAAAATGCCTGGCAATGGGGTATTGTTGGTCTCTGTTCGTTATTGCTCTCATATGCTCAAGGATTCTTTTTTTCGCCATATGAGTCATGCTGCCTACGTATCTAAGTTTACATGGGCACTCCAGTACATACACCACGAAGGTGGTACTACATGTGAGGAACTGTTTAATGGGTGCCATGTTGTTCGTGCTGTTGTTGAAGAACTCCTTCTTCATGCAGCTGTTACCACAAGCCTTAAAGTCGCCGCATGGAAAGAAGCCCTGTAAATTTACTCCCCTGGTCAGTTCCATGTCCGTCAGATCACTATGTACTAGTAAATCTCGTAGGTTGCGTCCCCTTCTGTATGTTATACTGGGTCTCGCTGGGATGGTGTTACCTATGACAGGATCCTCTCTAAGGATGTTCCAATTGCGTGTGAAGGTTTTACGAATGGTGTCAGAATTCCCAGTGTAGGTGAGGATGACTCTAGTCTCACTACTCTCTGTGATTTCTTTGTTTCTGGTGTTAGTATTATCGAGGATGGTGCCCCTATCTGTTTTTTTGACCCTTTCTATTGCTCTTCTAAGAACCCATAGAGGGTAGCCTCTTTCTTGAAATCTATCAATCATGGTTCCTTGTTCCCTGGTGAATGCTTCCTCGGAGCTGCAGTTGCGCTTGGCTCTGAGCAATTCCCCATAGGGGATGCTCCACTGAAGGTTGTCTGGGTGGCTACTCATTGCGTGCAGTAGAGTGTTCCCCGCTGTACATTTCCTGAATAGGCTAGTATGTACCCTGTTGGTGACTATCTCAACCTTGGTGTCTAGATATTCCACCTCTTTCTTACTGATCATACTGGTGAGTTTTAGGTTGTGGGAATTATTGTTGAGCTTGGCTACAAACTCCAGAGCCTCCTGTTCGCTGCCTTTCCAGACAACGAACAGGTCGTCAATGTACCTGAGCCATAAGATGACCTTCGCGAGGTCCAGATGTAAATTAAGGTCCTTCCTTATCTCTTCTTCCAATGCTCCCATGAACAGGTTGGTGAAGCTAGGAGCAAAGCATGTGCCCATCGCCGTGCCAAGGGTTTGTCTATATAGTTCGTCGTTGAATAAAAAGAAGCTGTTGGTCAGACAGAACCTAATCATGTCAAGCAACATCTGTGTGTGTTCCAAATATCTGATGGGTCTGCGCCTAAAGTATTTGGCACACGCCTCCACCCCCTGTTCATGGTCAATCACCGTATATAGTGAGTTTACGTCCATGGTCATGAGGAGATACTTGTCTTGCCACTCAAGATTAAAGATTTTGTTAAGAAAATCTTTGGTGTGCCTCACATACGAGGGCAACGTGATGACGAAATCCCTAAGGAAATGGTCCACGTAGTGTGATACATTCTCCAAGGCACTGCCCCTGGAGGAGACAATAGGTCTCCCTGGGGGATTGGTTTTGCTCTTGTGTACCTTGGGGAGTAGGTACATCACTGGAAGTATCGGATGATCTTTCTTAAGGAAGCAGTATTCCTCCCACTCAATGAGACCCTTATCTTTCCAATCTTCCAATTTGTCCCAAATCGTGGTGATGCTGTTGTTATATTCAGCTCTAGTAGTGATGGTGTATGCCTTGGTGTCACTAAGCTGTCGCATGGCTTCACTCACATACATTTCCTTTGTCAGAATCACAATGTTGCCCCCTTTATCAGCAGGTCTAATGATCACACTATTGTCTGCTGCCAAGTCTCTCATGGCCGTATTCTGTGAAAAAGTCAAATTATGTTTGAATTTCTTCATTTTCTTAGCCCAATTCTTTTGCCTGAATTGCAGGAGTTCCATCCCAACCATCTCCTGGAAGGTGTCAATATTATCGTGGGGCATGCTAGGTAAAAATGTCGACTTGGGTTTAAAATCAGTTCCTGCTGCCTTGTCATATGTGATTTCCAACTCATCAAGCATTTGGCAGACATTCACATTGGTACCCAAGTCCTCTGCCCCACCTTCCAATTTGTGTAGTGCAACCAAGGTGTCTATATCGCCTATATTCAGTTCATCGCTCAAAATGGTACACTCCGTGCCTTGTCGGTCCCTGTTCTTTACTGGTTTCAATTTATGCCACTTTTTAAGTTTCAGTTTCCTGCAGAACTTGAACATATCTATCCTAATATCTACATAGTTCATTGGTTCTGCTGGGCAAAATGACAGGCCTAGGCAAAGTGTCCTTCTGTCCTTATTGCTCATGGGCCTAGGAGATAAATTAATGAGGGTCTGATTTACCTTGGCATCGTCCATCATAGCTGCTTCTTGGAGCGTGTTTGTCTGTATCCCATTTGCTCCGAATCGCTCCCTCTTTTTTCTCCTCTGTCTGCACCTCTTCCGCCTCTTGACCTGGTACCCCTTGCTCTTCTTCTTCCCCTTCCTGTTGGGGTGCCTTCCTTGTAATTCGATTTGGGTGTCACTTGAATTGTCTGCCGGCCCCTTCTCAGGAGCCGGTACTTGTCTAAAAAAGTCTTAGGTCTTGTTAAGACCTCCACTTCTGAAGTCGAGCTTTCTGAAGTTCTTGATGTCTCTTAGCCGTCGGTGTTCGTGTCGCTTGAGCTCGCTAGATCCTCTTCCCGGTTCTCCTGTACCAATGTCGTTGGTGTCACCGTCCCTCTGGTGGTGTCATATAGATGTGCATATTTCTGACTGTAGGTGAGTATCCTTCCGGATTCGTAATCCCCACATTCACAATGTAATTTTCGTTGTTTCCTTGCCTTTATGTCGTCCTCCACCATTTTCAGCCTCTTTTTCATATCTTCCAAAAATTTGGAGATTGTTTCTTGTTCAGTGCTTGCCGTTAATTCATCCTTGATCCACCCAATTTCTTTCTTGATGTTTTCCCTGTCGGACCACGCATATTTGACTAGAATTTCTAGCATGGTCCTGGAGCTGTTGGCCGAATTGGCTGCCCACTCCTCCAACATGCGTGGATCCGGGGAGTCGTACGAGGGGGTGATGTAGATCCTGAATCCCCTGGGTACCATCTTTTTGTTGATGTAATCCTGGAGGGATATGGCTTCCCACCATTTCGACATTTCTAACTCTGCATTTGCTTCAGAGGGGTCACGCACCTACCATGCTCAAATATCTGTGAGCTGTGATATTGGAGACCATTATAGCGCAATGGAAGATGACAGAGAGAGAAGGGCAGCAGCACAAACTCTCTTTCCGCGTGCACCAGGAGTGGGCATCAGCCAACCAGTGGTGACTAGCAGAGAGTCAACCATTGTCGACGTGCTGAAGAAATATGAAAAGCTTCATAAACAAGAAATGTCGAAATGGTGGGAAGCCATATCCCTCCAGGATTACATCGACAAAAAGATGGTACCCAGGGGATTGAGAATCTACATCACCCCCTCGTACGACTCAGTATGATCTTGACATAGCGCCACTAGGCGTGTTTTATATGAGCAAAACACATTATACGTGGGATTTGACGTTCTCATACCACTGGGGTCATACAGCAGTACCTGTCTACTCTCCATGGGCAAACACAAGGAGATGATGGACGGAGTGCTGAAACTTTTCAGACACCCACCCCCAGTCACAGATCTGGGTTGAATCCATCATCGTTCTTTAGCTCACTTCGCCACCCCAGTTCAGACACAGCTATATGCAAATCAGTCTTGACCCTGTGCCTCATGGGAACAGTCCAGCCCGAACTGCCAGTTTTGTCACTCCGTTGTGTGATCAAGATCTTCCGAGGTCGAAACGCATCACGGAGGATTTATGATGCAATAAATCCCCCTTTTCTTGAATTGGAGCGTTAGTTGGTTTCTGTGCGACCTGAGAGCGCGTTTAATCCAAAGTTCTGCTTGATATATATATATATACACACACACACACACATATATATGTATATCAAACACTTGTTGATATTATTAATCTAATAAGTAGCAAACAAAAGATGCTAATATAAAACAAAAATAAGAAAAATAAAAATAAGGCATGGAACCGGGTATACAGCAGAAAGGAGAAACCCCTCTTTGGAGACAATATATTAAAACCTGAAAACGCTTAATTAAATTAGTTTGTATCCATGCAGTAAATACTCGTAGCACAATACTGAAGGAAATAATAACATTATTTCTAAACTTTGCTATGTACACTATAATTCAAATGAGTGAGAGCAAGTACGTTAATTGGAAATAAATATATCAAATTCAGACAGTGTTTAATTAAACTTAAACTGTTCCAGAACAACAGGTAATACCTAAAATGTTACAAAATATTTATTTCAATATAAGATTGAACTTATGATTAGAAATACTCAAATTAGCAACTTTAAGATGAAAAATGCTTTTAAGATACAATTTATTTTCCTTTTATTCATTTTTATATATTCATTTTATTTTGACTCATGTATACATGTAAGTACACATATGCAGGTAAGAACATTTCAAACAGAAATGCTTTATATCAATAGCAAGCAAAGGTAGGCAGGACAATGTACAGACTAGATGGTTGATAAGAGCATAAGAGGGAGGACCTTATGCGTGATAAATGATTAAATAAACAATATATGTCTATTCTCAAAGCTTTTGTTTGAGTAGTTGTGCTTTACTCCAGTGTTAGGTGTACATTTATTCCCGGCCTGATTCACAAAGCATTATCTAAGAGAATATTTGTCATACTCTAGAATTAGGTGTGACTTTCTCATGAGTTTGCAGGAGTAACACATGCATACACACTCAGAGAGTAGGAGCTTTGTGAATCAGGTCTCTGAGTAGGATGTCTTACCCTTACAAGTTCTTAAGTCCGAGCGCTCCAATTGTTAAGTATTAATTTACACAAATATCTCTGAGAGTGTGAATTTAATGAGCAGAAAAATAGTAAATTGATCAATGCCTCTTCCTTATCTGAGCAGAAATCACACAACTCCAAAGCTCTATCTCTGCCTCTGTTCCCCTATCTTAATATTTTCCTTGGGTCTCCAGTAGAAGAATCCCCTGTCTAATCCAGTCCATTGAACTGGACTATTCTGGTTGAAAAGACATTTTTAAGACAGTGGGGGTCATTGATGTACATAAGTTACCACATATTAACATAATTTAGAAGCCGATGCAGATTTCTAAAAATGAACAACTTTACTTGCATAAGTAATAAAGTGACCTCTAAAACAAAAGGAAAACCTAAATGTAGCCTTGGTATTTTGGCTAGTAATAGATAAACTTTGGTCGAAAAGGTGATCCATGAAAGTAAAAAAAAAAGTTCTAGGTGGATTCCATTAAAAGAAGACACAGTGAACTGAATGAAAGTAGTCAGTCTGTGGTAATAAATAATATGCGCCTTAGGTCAGTAGACAAAAAGGCATAAGCCATTGTGGACAAATTAGGCACATTTTGATCAGTTTCTGAGGCAATTTACCTCTCTCACTGTAATAACAGGGAATTTTTTTAGGCAAAGATTCTCCCATCACATAAGAGAACCATCATAGTGAAGAGGGCTAAAGTCTGGGGAGTCAAAAAGCCAAATTTCAACATGATTATTGCTGTGCGAAGGTTGTAAAGGGAATTAGAACATTGGAATGTGGAGCACTCCATTGAATACAATGGAGTGCTCCGTGCTTCTACGGGCCGGTAAAAGCCCGCAGAGCAACATTCCAAAGTTGCTTTTGTTCACAGCTATTGCTGTGAACAAAGGCCTCTCGGAGCTCGAGGGGATTTAAACCCCCTCGGGCTCCGAGAGGCCTTTGTTTTATTTGTTAGAACACTCTGCCCTCCAGTGGCAGAATGTTCTAATAGCCTTATAGCCCTTCGTAGCTGAGCTATACCGGCCATTAAAGTCCCGCTCCCTTGTTAAAGGCCCTCGCCTTCGGCTCGGGCCTTTAACGCTGGAGGGGGCCTTTAATGGCTGTTAAAGCCCGCTACGGCGGGCTATAAGGCTATAGTGACATAATAGAAACATTGGAAAAGACCAGTGAGGACGTTTCATACCAATAATATAGATATTATGTATTTGTCATCAGTCAGAATATAGTTGCAGTTCAGGGAATCTCTGTTTACCAGTGCGACCTCATCAGAAAATCTTTTTCACTTCTCTCTGCAAGAAATCTTCACATTCTTCATTTAAGAGAGAGCAACTGTATGCCAGGAGTTCATGCTGTGCTGCAAAGATAAAGAGAACAGATGAAGCAGAATGGCTGTTCACTTAAAGAAAATAGCTCTAGTCACACACAACTATAACTCAGACATCTGAAGCCCTCTGTACAATACATACCTTACTTATATATTGGTGCAGGGTTTACAATCCTCAAAAAGCCACCTAGAATGCCTACAACTAGCAACCAAGCCTCCAACATCACTGAGTGGGCCTCACCTGGAGGTGCCTAGTATGGGCGGGAACATGTATGGATGCAAAATCAAATCCAGACAAATGAGGCATCCGATTGGAGCAATGGTGCACCACCATAAATCACATTGTTAGGTAGTTTATTTGAGCAAGAGTGTGCTAGCATGCTCCAATCTGCCTCCTTCTGGACCTGTAGCAATTTTGGAAATAGTGATTACCTAATTGCGATTTTCTGCGAATCGCAATTAGGTAATCGCTATTCCAAATATATGGAACTCCATGAGTTTCATATAGCGATTCCTAGTGGGTCGCAAATCGACCTACCTAATGAATATTAATGAGGTAGTTTGTAATTTGCGACCCATTGGGAATTGCTAAAATCAAGGGGATGGTGGCCTGCTGGGTCAGCAGACCACCATGTCCGTGATTGCTTTTAAATAAAGCAATCATTTTTTTTAAATGTAGTCCTTTTTCCTTGAAGTAAAACAGGTTGCGTTTAAAAAAAAAATGAAGTTTTCTTTTCATTTTTTACGAGCAGGCAGGGGTCCATGGGACCCCTGCCTGCTCTGAAAAACGTTTCATTACCATTTCCAAAGGGGAAGGGGTCCCTTGGGGACCCCTTTCCATTTGAGAATGGGTTACCACAAAGTAGGTGGTAAAATGCAAATGTTTTACGGCCACATTTCGGTCACAAACATTCTTACATACCGCTGAGATTTGATATTAGGAAGGGATGCCCTAAACACGCCCCTTCCAATACAGAATCACTAATCCATTTTGCGATTCGGGAATAGGTTAATAGGTTACCGAATCGCTAAATAGGGTTTGGCACATAGGAAAAGCCTTTTTTCTGGTCGCAAATGGCCCGATTTTGCGATGGGCCCTTTGCGACCTTAAAAAAGGTACAACATGTGGCCTAAGGTACGCCACACAGATCTGTGCCCAGGGTGCGCACCTGTCTCAGGCTGTACCCAAGTACAAGCTAGGACAATTGAATGCTTGAGGTCCTAACAAATGAATCATTGCACAGCCCCTTAACAGACCCCCCTGTAATATAAAGCTCTGAGTCTTCCGCTGTTTAAATAAGTTTCCTCTGGCATCAGGAAAATGGTGCATAACTGAATTTTGCATTTAATTGCACTCATACAGAGGAATAATTTTCAGCATCCTAAGGGACAAATGGTCATGTTTGGAAGAAGGTACAAGCAGTGGTGGCTGGCACCGATCGGGGGTTTGAGGGCGGGGGGGCCAGAAGAGGGGGTAAAGAAAAAAAAATACCTCCTCGCCGCGTCTCGCTGCTCTCTCCACTGTCGTCTCTGGAACAGAGTACCCAGGAAGCACCCAGGCTCCCCTGAGCCAATCACAACGATGCGATGCAATGCAATGCCGCGTTATAATTGGTCTGAGCGCCGTGGTTCAGTGCTCAGACGGGAACTGGGGGCCTGGGCTTGTTCTCCACCCAGGCTGTAATGCAGCCTGGGTGGAGAACATGCAAGGTGCACATGATTGTTGTTGGCCAAACATTCATGCGCACTTTAGGGAGAGTAAAACACTCCTCCCCTCACCTGCTCGGTCTGCAGAGCAGCTCCGCCCTGCCCACAAAACTGCCTAAAAAAATAAGGGCATTGTATCCCCTTCCCCAAATACACAAGTCTGAACCTTGCACCATTAAAACGACTTTCCTCAGACATCAGGGTTGCCCAAAAATGAAATTTTCATCGAAATGCACCAAAAAGAAAGAACAATTTGAAATGTCATAAATGTAAATGGTCATTTGTCGAAGTCAAAACAAACAGGAACTGATGGTGCAAAGGAAAACATGTGGGCAGCACACAGCCCACCACACACATACGTGAAGCACAACTCGAAAACTGTCAAGAGCATGCAACCATCAACCTCAAACTTACTGAAGACTGTTCAACAGGAGTCATGTATAAGGATATTTATAGCTTAGGCACTGAAATAATTGCCATATTTTGTGGTGTAAATTGTATTTGTTTTGCAGGGTGCTGGTGATTGGCCACACCAGTTAAGTCAAGAATGTGCGCATTGTTTCTATAAATTGTCCAACACTCCTAAAGTGACCTGAGCGGCAGCCATTAGCAAATGTCCAGTTGGCAGTGCAGCTCTAAGCGGAAAGGGAGGACTGTGTTCAGATGGATCCTGTTGGGAAAGAGAGAAAGCCATATGTGGGGTTCAGGGTCTCGTCAAACCTCTGGTACTCACTGCCACTGCACCTGAGCCTCTAATGTTAGCTGTGCAGCTGAATGGGCAACAGGGTCCCATCTACAAGCTGATCCCATCAGATGAGCTCCGGCAGTCTGCATTCTTTGCTGTTTGCTCAAGAGGGAGGGTGTAATTTGAATTACAGACTATATGCAATGTCATGGTTGGCTATGACTATGGCTGTGACTAGAGATACGTGTTGAGGAACTACCAGAAAAAGGAAACTTCTCAGGGTTCCAGAAGTTAAAAGGGATAGAAAAATAATCCCTCATACAGAAAGTAGAAAGGGCCATTTGAATTTTTTTTCTGATGTTCTTGTGAAGGAGAAATTCAGTGCTGAGCATAAAGGGCGTCATTACAAATGCCCCAGGTGGTAAATCCATATGCTGCATTTAACGTCACCGCTGGTCCCGCTAACTCCAGGAGTATAGAGTTAGGGGTATTCTAGGTGGAACTCAGAAATGGGGAATTACTAGATGAATTGGAAATTCGGGTCTGATTCAGTCACTATTTCTCTCCACAGTTCCCCCTGGAGTTTTATTTGCCTTGAATAGCGGAATTGTTATGAGGTGCATTCACATCATTTGTTCACTGTATTGTTAATGATAGATTGTTTGCAATTGAGTTGCATCTCCTGATGAGAGTTCCAGATTCCGCCCAAGCGGTTGGACGCAGCCGGGATCGCCTCTGAAGGTGTGTCGATTGCTGATGTTGTTATAGACCTACAATAAACCACTTACCTGGTTATATTCATATGTGACTGCCATCTGTATCAGAATGTATGCTCCCGGAGAACGAGATGTGACCGTGGTGTTTCCATTGACCTTTTAATAATTCAGATGGGTCTAATAACTTCTATGACCCTGAGTCACTGCGGTCCCACTACAGGGACAGTAGTTGTAGAAGGTGGTCGCATGGCTAGCCCTGAGTCAATTGTATTAATCTCCTTGTACATTTATTTGCCTCAGTAAGGTGGGGGGCAATAATGAGAAACAATGCACACTGAACATGATTATTTGTAAGCCTGAGCACCCTTTTAATAATTCATACAACACAGTGTGCACCCTGAATATCGAAACCAGAATATCGATGCACAGAATATCAACGACCAAATATCAAATCCAAAATATTGACAGGTAATGCAGTATAGATTTTCTATAACTAACTCCACATAGATATAACTGCCCAATTTATATATATATATATATCCAATAAAGTCCAATAAAGCGCACACTCGGTATAAGAGATTTGCTCGTGCAAGATTTTACTCAGTTGTTGCTACGCGTTTCGGCAGTGAAACTGCCTTGATCACACAACGAGTCGATACTAACAGTGCATTTACATACAAGTAGAATAACACAAAAGAAGGACTTCTCAATACATATTACAGCAATGCATGGGAAAAAGAGGCGGCCATTTTAAAGTGAGTACAAAAACATAAGTATTGTATACCATACCAAGTGTACTGATAATGCCTCATGAGCAGTAACATAATTAATGGCACAAAAATAGCAAAAAAAAATGTATAAAGTGTATACATTTACATTTGCATACTGCATAAGCCGCATATAAGGACATCCTATAACCAAGTTTTGTATGAATGTTCGAATTAGTAAACAATACTTTCGTAACTATGACAATACAACGCAAACAAGGAAAGTTACATCGTGACTGCGTGGATTATGAGAATGGATGTATCCTAACATATAGTCACAAATATGACTATATGTATAACATACAACCCACACAAGCTGAATTATTGCCATCTTCTAGAACCAAACAGGTCACACCATCTACAATAGTGACCAGTGACTCGGATACGGATGTGTCAGTTAACACTGCGAGCACATCATCTGAAATTGAGATTATAACTAAACCGGCCACTTTTTTGGACGAGTACCGGATGCTAAGGAGGGGTCGGCAAACGGGAAGAACAACGGCGACACCAACCCCCCCAACCAGAGGACAAGGCCAACGGGGAAGAGGAAGAGGCAGGGGCGCAGTAAACAAAGGAGAAGCAGAAGGAAACAAAGGATCCAAAAAAGACACAGAGCCCATGGGAAACAAACGGGGTGGCTCCAGGAGGAAATAACCATGGATGATACAATGGTAAACAGAACCATCATTAATTTGACAACTCGTTCCCTGTCTCCCTTTGAGAAAAGACCGTTGTGCCTAGGTCTTACATTCTTCCCCACGGAAATGTTTAACTATCCAGAAACACGCATAGATATTTTTAAGTTTATCCGGAAACTTAAGCTTACCAAATGGCACACTCTGAGGGATAGCAGACCCTCTAATGTACTTACCGATGAACATCAGAATCGTCCTCTTCCCAATCTCACCGTTGGTGACATGGGCATGCTATAAACCATGCACGATTTAGAAATGATTCCCGAGGATGACGCCAATGCAAGACCTGCCACCAACAGTGAATTGGACCTAGGGGTGATCACAGATAAAGCGGCATGTACTAAATTCAAACCACGCTCTGTATTACTTCCCAATTTACCTCATGATGGAATAGACACCTTCCATGAGGTGGTCACCAAGGCCTTGCTTGAACAAAAACACTGCAGTACAGCAAGGACCGAAACCTACAATCTGTCCAGAAAACAAAGAAACATCATCACATCATTATCAACAGGACAAAGAAATTGTAATTCGCCCCGCGGACAAAGGGGGCAATATTGTGCTTTTGAGCAGACAAATGTATATTGCAGAGGCCTTGAGACAGCTCAATGATAAAAAGTTTTATTCTCCATGCAATACTAGTACTTACAACGAAAGCACCATGTGGGGGAAACTGACTGAGTGGTAGGAGTGGGCAATGAACTCCGCTCCGTTAGCGGAAGCAGCTACTAAACTGCACCCACAAATGCTTTGATTAAGCAACTTTACATGCTAAAAAGCATATAACCAATTCACAAAAGTGAACTTTTGAAATAAAAATATCAGGCAATGAGAGAGGTGATGATTTTGGGATCCCCCCTAACCTAGGGGGAGGACCCAGCAGATGCCTTGAACACAAAGAGCATATCATGCTGAACGATTCGGTGGTGGTCCCATCCTCTTAGGACCACCCCAAGCACAGTTATGGGCAAAAATACAATCCCAACCAAAGGCCCTGCAAAGCATTATGGGACGAGATTAGCAGTGGGCAGTGAATATTATAGTATCACACATATTATAGTATCGCACAGGAGCTCGGCGGGTGCCGATAGACATTAAGTTGAGATACCTGCAGGGGGCTTACTCCCCCGCTCCCACCGAGGCGATTAGCATTGCCTCATATGCACGCATGGCTGGCAATATACGTGCATCAGATTACGTGCCAAATATGGTACGTGTGGAAATTGATGAAGCTCAAAGGAAGGAGAAGAATGTATTGTTTCTCATTGAAGAAGTGTTAAAGAAGGAGTGTAATATATCTGAGAGAGCAATTGAATGTGTGCAGGACTTCTCCAACAGGGGTGTGTTTGATGTTACCTTTTCTAGTGAGTCTATCTGTCAAGGGTTTCTCCACAATGCAACAGGGAAACAATACAGTAATGCTTTCTATGGGCTCTCTGTAACCCCTATGTTTGCGCCTAAGGAGACTGTGCTAGTGGTACATATGTACAACCCGTACACGGATCCCAGGCTAATTGTGGTGTTTTTGAGTCGGTATTGTGCCACCGTCAGAGGGGGGCAAAAGATTACAAACCTGTGTGGGATTTGGAATGGGAAGAGGAAATATGTGGTAACATTCAAGGAGGACCCTGAAGGAGTACGTGGGTTGGCACATCCACCACAGACATTCACCCTGGGAGCCAATAAGGGATTTTTGGTTTACTCAGGGCAACCCCTTTTTTGCAGACTCTGCCTGCAATTTGGCCACTCCAAGGAACAATGCTCAGGGCTCATTTGCAGGAACTGCGGGGGGGCAGATCATAAGGCCCAAGACTGTGTTGCTCCAAAGAAATGCAATCTCTGTGGTAGTGAGGAGCACCTCTTTAAAATGTGCCCCAGGGGTAAATTCTCGTATGCCTCAGCAGCTAGCACCCATTTCATGCAACACGCTCCAGCCGCTCATACCACCCGGCCAGTAGCTTCACCAGAGCTACAGACCCAGAAGGAACAACCAGACATTACTGACTCTGACATACTGGGTTGCTTTGATGGTATAGAGATTAGAAGGTGTAGCGCACAAGCAGAGCAGGAGGGGGAGCCAGAGGCGGCAGTGCCTCCCCTAGACATTGAAGATCCTCCTAGCCCCGTTCCTCTGCTGGGCCAGCTGGCAGGGGATGAGGTGGAGCGCATAGAAACAAAGAGGATTAAAACTGCAGCTTTAGAAAGAAGAGCACAGCGCGAGCATCTTAAATCACAGGGCGCTACTTCCTCCGCCGTGCCTGGCGCTGCACCTACCCTCGCAGAGAACGAGAGTCCCATCACTGAGGTCCCTGTTTCTGGTGTCTCAGTGATCCACCCACAGCGCAAGTACTTGTTAAAAATGTCACCATAGAGCAGGCAGTAAAGGGTCTGAGGCAGGCTGCACAGGACACTGCTCTTTCTTTGCATTCCTCGACTGTGGCCACAGAGAGGGGGAAGGATATGGAGCACAGCGGGTGGACTACGTACATTTCCAACAAGCGCAAAGCGAGATGTACTAAAAGCCCAATGGACTCACCTGCTGTCACCCGCTCCAAGTGACGTCCTTCTTCCTTGGACCGCTTTCCCAGAGGGGGCAGGTACGGCCCTCTACTTTCCCTCTCGGATACCGAGGAGGGTTTATCAGATGTTGCACAGGTCTTGGAAGTCAGTGATAGCCCTATAATAGATATAGAAAGCACACCAGATGTGGAGGCCCTGTTCTCAACCTCCATAATCACCAGTTGCGAGCGGATGGGCATCACTGAAGATGGTGAGTCAGTGAGGGCAACTACCTCTTCCAAGGTGTAAATATGGCTGGTTCTCTTATGGTTTTCATTATGGCAGTAACAGTAGCCTCTTGCAACATGAGGGGCATAGGTACTGCTGTCAGCAGAGCAATTGTATTAGATTATTTTGCAAACACACAAGCTGATGTTATATGTCTTCAGGAGTGTTATCTCCCCCATCAGATGCGATACACCTCATTCCAACAACAATGGGCATATGGGCCATCGGCTTGGTCAGGAGGAGCTAATAGGAACGATGGGGTGGTCATCCTCCTTAAAAACAAACATTGGCAGATCATGGAGGAAAAAGTTTTATACCCAGGAAGGGCTCTTTTGATTTCAGTACTTATGGATGGTATACCATTACGTATTTGTGTTGTTTATGCACCAGCCTCCAAAACAGAAAGAGAGGGCTTGTTGAATCTAATCAAACCTTTATTGACAGGTGCTATACCGCTCTTACTAGCCGGGGATTTCAATTGCATCACACACAGCAGGGACAGGCAAGGGTCCCAACAAAATTATGTACTGGATGTTACGTCAAAACTGTTATTAACTCTCATACAGGATTTACACCTATATGATACTTTCCGGAAGCATCATCCGCCAGGTCAGGGCTACACTTGGGAGGCAGATAACGGCCTCACACGATCACGCATTGATTATGTGTTTGCTTCTAAAACTCTCTGCGCCGATAACAGCTCTGTTACACCAGTACCCTTTTCAGATACCATATAATCACAGTCTCTTTGTCAGTTCCTGATCGACCTCAAAGGGGTCCTGGATCATGGAAAATTAATAATGACCTTCTTACAGACCAGCAGGTTTGTGACAAATATGTGATGAGCTACCAGAAATGGGCCCAAAGGAAGGCTCACTTCCCCAATGTGTACCAATGGTGGAAATGGGTTAAAACTAAAACACGGCTGTTCTTCCAAGAGCAAGGGAAGCTCCGACGCAAAAGGGCAGGACTTCCAGCGTTTACACAGGAGACTTATACTCCTCCACCAAATGGGAGAAGCTGGGGGTGATGTGAAAGACAAGGTACGCTCTACGAAACTAGACATGCAGAAGTGGTTAAACAGACGGAACAAAAATGCTATCTTCCACTCAAGGGTCAAGCATTTCCAAGAGGATGAAAAGTGTACTTCTTTTTTCTTTAAAAAGCTCACGCATCACACAAGCTGCTAACTAAATTACAAAATGCGAAAGGGGACATATTACAGGGGTAGATGCGTGCCAGACCATCGCTTTTGACTTCTATCAGTCCTTGTATGATGCTCCTGTCAAAACACCTTCAGCTTCAGACTTAGAAGAGTACTGTTCTCTACTCACAGGAGGGTTAACATTAGATCAAAGTAACTTCCTTGGGCAACCTTTTGGAGGTGAGGAATTTCTGGACGCACTGAGATCCTCCCCCAAAGGCTCGAGCCCAGGTTTGGACGGTCTAACTTGGGAGTTTTACAAGAAGTTCTGGGGACTGTTATGCTCTGACTACTTGTAGGTCCTGGAAGAGGGTTTTCAAAATAATTGTTTTACACATGATTTTTCCGCAGGGGTTATCACCCTCCTTTATAAACAAGCATTGGCATAGCCAATAGGTCTCGATTTTGGGACCTTATAAGTGCGTAGCCATGCAACAGTTGATGTTGTTGTACCAAGGATATTGTGCTGCATAACTAAACACTTATAAGGTCCCAAAGGCGAGACCTATTGGCTATGCCAATGCTTTTTTTTTTCTTAAAGGACAAGCAGTGCTATCAGGCTCCGGCTGCCACTTAGTCCACCGCAGGGTAGAAGAGGGATAGAAGAGGGGTAGAGGGGTAGAAGAGGGGTAGAAGAGGGGTAGAGGGGTAGAAGAGGGTAGAGGGGTAGAAGAGGGGTAGAAGGGGGTTAGAAGAGGGGTAGAAGGGGGTTAGAAGAGGGGTAGAAGAGGGGTTGAGGGGTAGTAGAGGGGTAGTAGAGGGGTAGAGGGATAGTAGAGGGATAGTAGAGGGGTAGAGGGGTAGTTGAGGGGTAGAAGAGGGGTAGTAGAGGGGTAGAGGAGGGGAAGAGGGGTAGAAGAGGGGTAGTGGGGTAGAAGAGGGTTAGAAGAGGGGTAGAGTGGTAGAAGAGGGGTAGAGGGGTGGAGGGGTAGAGGGGTAGAAGAGGGGTAGAGGGGTAGAAGAGGGGTAGAGGGGTAGTAGACGGGTAGAGGGGTAGTAGAGGGGTAGAAGAGGGGTAGAGGGGTAGTAGAGGGGTAGAAGAGGGGTAGAAGAGGGGTAGAGGGGTAGTAGAGGGGCAGAAGAGGGGTAGAAGAGGGGTAGAGGGGTGGTAGAGGGGTAGTAGAGGGGTAGAAGAGGGGAAGAGGGGTGAAAGAGGGGTAGAGGGGTAGAAGAGGGTTAGAAGAGGGTTAGAAGAGGGGTAGAAGAGGGGTAGAGTGGTAGAGGGGTAGAAGAGGGGTAGTAGAGGGGTAGTAGAGGGCTAGAAGAGGGGTAGAGGGGTAGAAGAGGGGTAGAGGGGTAGAAGAGGGGTAGAGGGGTAGTAGAGAGGTAGAAGGGGGTTAGAAGAGGGGTAGAAGGGGGTTAGAAGAGGGGTAGAAGAGGGGTAAAGTGGTAGAAGAGGGGTAGAGGGGTAGTAGAGGGGTAGTAGAGGGGTAGAGGGGTAGAAGTGGGGTAGAGGGGTAGTAGAGGGGTAGTAGAGGGGTAGAGGGGTAAAGTCTGTAAGACGCATCTATCATCTCCAGTAGTACTCTTTTTGCCATTCCAAAATCTTAATACTAGGTTTACTGACGCTGAGGGCTTCGCCAGGGCTTACCAAACACAGGATGCATCCAATTTTCAACTGTAGTGTGGCACATCTTTCAGGGGTTGCTTTGGTGTCTTGCGAAATATACAATACACAAGCCAAATATTTTCTTTAGCTGCAGTTAATAATTATTATAATTTGTTACAGTGGTTTTACACTTTTTTTATTGTCTAATTTTGTAGGTTAACCCATGTTTTCTTTTTTTGAGAGCATAACTTATAATAATGACCTATATTGATTCCAATCTTTGATTTACTGCAGCGATTCCTTAAAAACATTGATATACCCTAAACGTTATTTGTTTGGTAATGTTTGCTTATTATAAGGTGTTCTACATAGAGGCATAGAGTTTCATAAGATTCTTTTTCTGCTTTATTCTTACATAATAACGGATGGTAAAGAAGGTCAATGTTTCAATTACAGCATCTTGGGCCGGATGTTTTAAACCCACTCAGTGTCTTTGGGAAATGTGTCGATATGTGTTGATACATACTGATCCTTGACTGTTATAGACTGAATTCCAAATCCTCTTGCCTAGCTACATGATTTCCTTGTGGAAGTTTCCAAAGGACAAAATATGCCTTTAGTCATGGTCATGAGAGCATGACTGTTCTATTTAGCTTTGTCTTCTCTGTAAATGTTTGCTGTCGAGTAGTCCAGTTTTACTCTGCAATTCTGTGCAGTAGGTGTTCACGACATTTTGATTGTCTCGTTCTTCCATTCATTGTGATTCTTCTAGGAAGGAATTAGCTTGCTATTTTATTTAATGATTATAAATACTCATGACAATTCCTCCAGTTCTTCATCAAGATTTTCTTTATTAAATTCTTATCCAAAGCCACCCCCAACCCCGTCAGCCAGGGGAATGAAGGCAATAGTTTGAGATATTCTTAATCGCTGGGCAACTATCTGTGTGCGAGGCATGCTGGGATTATGGTGACCCTTGTTGCCTTGAAGTGACGTGCTGTGTTTGCTCTATATTTGATGGTATGCATACGGGAACTTTTTTTTTTTATTAGAAAGAAGTAAGGGGAACTGTTCAGTCAGCAGGGGGGCACCATGTACATTTTCATTTTTTTCTTGTTTTGTCTGGTAATTTTTTTACATTGAGGTAATTTTCCTAAACAACAACAAAGAAAAAAGTGCTGCCTTTATAGGCATTTCTTATTTACTGTTTCTCAGGTTTTGTGATTGAAGGAATGTTTTGGATTCCCGCAACTGCTCAGATATAACCTAATGTCTATGAATGTAATAAACATACCTTTGACATGGTGTTAGGAACTTTCTCTTTACCTTCAACGGAGAGGTTTTGCCTCAAATCGGGCATTAACCATGGACTTCGTATTGTGAGACATGCTTACAACGTTTTGCCCTTAAAGGCAGACAGATCTCAACCAATGGCATTCTTTCTTGGTATCACTGGAAAATGCCCACAAAAAATGTCCCTATGGATTTCTCTTTCAAAGTAATATAGCAGCCAGAGTTAGAATGTAGGAATGAGGAATAAAAGGCTTCCATTGCACACCCAAAGGTACCCAACTAAATTGTATGATTGTCCATGATAAAATTTAGAGCACATGAAATAGATGAACAATCTGAGCACAAACAAGTTATTTAGGAAAAGATCAGTGCAACTCACAATATATCTACTTAGGAAGGGCTATTATCGTCAAATAAGCATAGTAATGTATGGCATGAGAAAAAGTAAAGGAAAGGCTGAGGACAGAAAAGTGCACAGGAAGAGTTGAGCACTCGGAAAATCTGAGCACAGATAACGGCCATAGAAAGGTGCAATTACAGGAAAGTGGCAAAGACAAACAGTGTAGCAAGAACTGAGACCAAAAAACAGGCACGGGAATAAATAAACACTGGCACGCAGTAGAGAACGATATTAGCATATTCTTTGGAAGAGCTGAGCATAGGGCAAATCGACTACTGGAAACAGGAGCATTAGGACTTGAGCACTGGAAATATGCTCTGGAAAAAGTTGGCTGTAGAACAGAGACAGGGAGAGCTAAGTACAGGAAACAATGCAAGAATCGAGCACAGAAAAAAGATGCTTTAATAGCTAAGTACAGGCAACTGTTGCTACAGGATTAATTAAACACGTAGGAAGTGTTGAGCACAGCAAATTAATCTATAAAAACTGAGCACTGGGAGCAGAACAGGGAGAGTATTGAATAGAAAACTGGACCAGAAAGGTCTGAGCACAGGAATCGGGCATTTGTAGAGAGAAACTCTTGAAAGGACAAAAAGAGCACAGAAGGAGCAGTACGTGTGGTGCATGATTCAATGAACATACACATGGGAACATCTCAGCGGGGAGAATGGGCACAGATTCAGTACTGGAAACGTCATGGAAAGAGCAGAAGAAGAAATGAGCACAGGAATGACTGATGACCGGAAACGGGAGCAGGAGGGCATGAGTGCAGGTACGGGCACCGGAAGGGCCAAATAGAGAAACTGGCACAGTCTTGCATGCGCGCACAAGAAGGATGAACAGAGGAACTAGGTGTGAGGCAGATCGAGTACTGTATACCTTGCAGAGAGAGCAAAGAAAATGAAACGGGCACAGCTAAGCCCAGTAACAAAAGCTAAACAAGCACAAGCGCGCGCACGCCTCGCGCGGCAGCAAGGGGAGAAAGGAGGGGGCCTGCGCGATTCCCTTGCGGGAGCGAGCAGCAAGGCGCGATAATTGCTACCATATGGTGCCAGCTGCTCGCTCCCGCAAGTGAATCGCCAAACGTGCACGCGTTGCCATTGAGGGCAATGGAACGCGTGCACGTTTTTGGCTGAAAAGCCGAAGCGATTCCAAAAGGTCTTTTTGCCTATGCAGCGCATGCGCGCTGCGTAGGCGAGACCTAAAAAGGAGATGAAACATCACTCCAAAACTGGAGACCAATTTCACTACTAAATGTGGATTACAAATTGCTATCTAAAGTCCTGGCGCGTAGGTTCAGGAAAGTTCATTCATGTATCCACCCTGACCAGACATGTGCAGTTCAAGGACGCACCATCGTTGACAGTTTGGTTACCATTAGGGATGTTCTGTGGTATGCTCAAGAAAGATCTCTATCACTTGGGGTTTTAAGTCTGGATTTCCAGAAAGCCTTCGACCGGGTGGCTCACCCATACCTTTTTGCTGCACTTCAACGCTTGAATGTACCGCAAAATATCCTAAGCATCCTACACACTCTGTATAACACAGCACACAGCAGAGTGAGCATCAATGGTTTCCACACACGAGAGTTTCCCATCCGTGCTGGGGTGCGACAAGGATGTCCCTTGTCCCCAGCGCTCTTTGTCTGTGCTTTAGAGCCTTTCCTGTGCAAGCTACGAAGTGACAAAATCATCAAAGGTGTGTTTGTACCAGGGCGGGGTGGTACTCCTGCCAAAACAGTTGCATACATGGACGATGTCACAATCTTATGCACAGATGCACAATCTGTGCGCAGAGCTCTACTGCAGGCTTCACTCTTCCAAGAAGCATCAGGGCTCCGCTTAAATGTGGACAAATGTGTGTGTCTCACTATGGGTCCCTGGGACCGGCTAACTAATCTCCCAGTTGCAGTTACCACAGAACCCACAAAAATACTAGGGGTGCACTTCGCTGCTGATACTCATATAGAGAAAAACTGGAAAGAAGTGCAGGAAAAAATGAACAAAAAGATCACCTTCTGGAAATTGCGCAAACTCACCATCGAGGGTAAGATCATGGTAACAAAAGCTGTCCTTCTTCCTATCCTGCTATACCTGTCTATGGTTTTCCCTCCACAGGCTCGCACGTTGCAGAAATGCTCCAAATTGATTTTCTCTTTTATTTGGGGTTCGAAAATGGAAACGTTGAGCAGGGAAAAGATGTGCACACTTTGGAAAAATGGGGGGAAGAGTATGCCTAATATCGAAGTGTTTCTCTTTTCTAAAGTATTATGCTATGCTGTATCACGGATTAATGTGAATTCCATGTCTGTACCAAGTTTTTTCACCAAGTATTTCTTGGGAACTATGCTGCGGGGATATGGATTGTTAACCCACTCAAATTTAATGCCATTTGCACTGAATGTACCCCCATATTATAATGGACTTTACAACTTTATAAAGACTCTGGACTCTGGACATCCGCACCCTCCTGGACCAAGGCCACTCCGCAGCCCTCATCCTACTCGACCTATCAGCGGCCTTCGACACCGTCTCCCATCGCACACTAGTCATCAGACTACACGACGCAGGCATACAAGGAACAGCCCTGGACTGGATCCGATCATTCCTCACCGGAAGAAGCCAAAGGATCAGACTCCCACCCTTCCTCTCCGACCCCACGAAAATCACCTGCGGAGTCCCACAGGGTTCATCACTGAGCCCCACCCTCTTCAACATTTACATGGCCCCCCCTCACAGCCATCGTCCGACAACACGGCCTCAACATCGTATCCTACGCCGACGACACCCAGCTCATCCTCTCCCTCACCAAAGACCCCACCACTGCCAAACTCAACTTCCAGAAAGGAATGCAAGTCGTCGCAGTCTGGATGACCAACAGCTGCCTGAAGCTCAACGCCGAGAAGACAGAAGTCCTCGTCCTCAGTACTACCCCTTCTGCATGGGACAGCACCTGGTGGCCGACCGCCCTCGGAAGCCCACCTACCCCCTCAAACCACGCCAAAAACCTCGGCATCGTACTCGACTCATCACTCTCCATGAACCGACAGGTCAACGCCGTCACCTCCAGCTGCTTCAACACCCTCCGCATCCTCCGCAAGACCTTCAAGTGGATCCCCCTGAGTCAAGGAAGACAGTCACCCACGCACTCATCACCAGCAGACTGGACTATGGAAACGCACTCTACGCCGGCATCAACAAGTCCCTACTCCGCAAACTCCAGACAGTACAGAACACCGCCGCCAGACTCGTCCTCGGCATCCCCCGGCACAAACACATCAGCCAACACCTACGAAGTCTCCACTGGCTCCCCTTGGAGAAAAGAGTCACTTTCAAAATCCTCACTCACGCCTACAAATGCCTACACAACAACGGACCCAAATACCTCAACGACAGAATCAACTTCCACGTACCCAAAAGAAACCTCCGATCTTCCAACCTCGCACTGGCCGAAACCCCGCGCATCCACAGAGCCAGAGCAGGCGGAAGATCCGTCTCTCACATTGCAGCCAAGACCTGGAACGAGCTACCGGCAGACATCAGACGCGCCCCCTCCCTGAACACCTTCAGGAAGACCCTCAAGACCTGGCTCTTCGGCTAAACAGATCTGCGGACCCCCCCCTCAGCGCCTTGAGACCCTCACGGGTGAGTAGCGCGCTTACAATTCCCTGATTGATTGGACTCCAGCATACTCTCTAGAGCGATATGTTCCCATGCGAAAAAACTGAAACAGGCTTTGGTCGCCCGTGAAAAACCCCAACAAGTGGGTCTCCTGTCAGAGTCTCAGTCCTTGCGTGTCTGGAGAATGGTGGGTCACCGAGATCTCACACACAGCCAGAGGGACTTGGCATGGATGAGCATACACAACTGCCTGCCAGTGAAGGTGTTCCAGCATCACAGAGGATTGGCACCATCAGCGCAATGCCCACGTTCCCGCTGCGGCCACGAAGAAACTGTCTTTCACTTGTTTTGGGGCTGCAGGCAGGCGCAAGCCTTTTGGACTTTGGTAAAGCCTTTCCTTCTCCATGTTGCGGACATTGCTGTGCTGAATTGGGACACTGTGCTGTATGGACATTCTATCTCCGAGAAACGTCCTCCCACGGCTTGGAGACTTTTGAACTGTGGTAAAGAATCCCTGTGGGACTCACGGAACTTGTTCCTTTTTTTGCATAAAGAAATCTCCGCCACTGATTGCAGGAACCTCTTCCTTAACAAACTAATGACTTCTGTTTATGTTGACCGAGCACTTTTGGGGGAGGCAGAAGCTGGTGCACTCTGGCATACAGACAAATGGAAGGGGTGGATCACTTAAAACAGGCTTCATGTTTGCTCCTTTCTGATGCATAATACCCTGCCACCGGGTTATAAGGATTGGCACTTATATAGGTTTTTTCTGACACCTGCGAGAAATGTAATTTTGTAACGGGACTCTCACATATTATGAGCATATTGTAGATTGTCTTTTTCCTGTATGTGTGCCTTTATATAACGTAAATAAAGGTTTTCAAAATAAAAAATGTAAAGACAGAGATACTTGTTAATTTACCAAAAGTATATGATGTCTCTGTTTTATTAAGCGGGAGACGGAGCGGTAGTAGTACTCCGCCAACTACGCCCACCCTTACTGAGTGGCAGCAGCTAGGTATCATTATATGGGAAGAATATTGTTTTCTAAAAAGAGATTATCCCAAACTGTTTCCTTCCAGGGGAGTGTGTTTGAAAACTTCTCGAAGTATGTGGACCATTGTTTAAGGGAGTATGTGACCACACTACCTTCCCACAATAAAGACACGAAGGATTTCCTGGGCAAATTGGAGGGGATTATTTGGGACAAACAATACATTCTTATCACCTTAGATGTCAATTCCCTTTACACGATAATCGAGCATAAACAGGGTCTTAAAGCATGCTTTCACTTCCTCAGCAACAGGCACATAGGATACTTAGAGCATACCAATATGCTTGTAGAAATGATGCACCTGTGCCTGACTAATAACATTTTTATGTTTAATGGGGCTCTGTATAAACAAGTCAATCAATCAATCACGGCATTTATAGAGCGCGCTACTCACCCGGGAGGGTCTCAAGGCGCTGGGGGAGGGGGTAAGTTACTGCTCGAACAGCCAGGTCTTGAGCTGCTTCCTGAAGGAGAGATGGTCCTGGGTTCGCCGAAGGTGAGTGGGGAGGGAGTTCCAGGTCTTGGCTGCCAGGTAGGAGAAGGATCTTCCTCCGGCGGTGGTTCTGCGGATGCGTGGTACGGTGGCGAGGGCGTGGCTGGTTGATCGTAGCTGGCGTGTGGGCGTGTAGAAGGTCATGCGGTCGTTGAGGTACTTTGGGCCCAGGTCGTGGAGGGCCTTGTGTGCGTGGGTGAGGAGTCTGAACGTGATTCTCTTGCTGACGGGGAGCCAGTGCAGGTCTTTCAGGTGTCCGGTGATGTGGCTGTGTCGGGGGATGTCCAGGATGAGTCGTGCGGAGGCGTTCTGGATGCGCTGGAGTCTTTTTGAAGTTTGGCTGTGGTTCCGGCGTAGAGGGTGTTCCCATAGTCCAGTCGGCTGGTGACGAGTGCCTGGGTGACGGTCTTCCTGGTTTCAGTGGGGATCCATCTGAAGATCTTGCGGAGCATGCGCAGGGTGTTGAAGCATGAAGATGAGACGGCGTTGACTTGTCTGGTCATCGACAGGGAGGAGTCCAGGATGAAGCCCAGGTTGCGTGCGTGGTCCGTTGGCTTGGGCGCGGTGCCCAGGGCCGGGGGCCACCAGGAGTCGTCCCAGGCGGAGGGTGATGAGCCCAGGATGAGGACTTCCGTCTTGTCTGAGTTCAGTTTAAGGCGGCTGTTCCTCATCCAGTCGGCGACGTCTCTCATCCCGTCGTGTAGGTTGGCTCTGGCGGTGGTGGGGTCGTTGGTGAGGGAGAGGATCAGCTGGGTGTCGTCGGCGTAGGAGATGATGTTGAGGTTGTGTCGGCGTGCGATGGCTGCGAGGGGCTCATGTAGACGTTGAAGAGGGTTGGGCTGAGTGAGGATCCTTGTGGAACGCCGCAGATGACTTCGGTGGCTTCGGATCTGAACGGGGGAGGCGGACTCTCTGGGTTCTTCCGGCGAGGAACGAGATGATCCATTCCAGTGCTTTCTCTCGGATTCCGATGTTGCTGAGGCGCTTCACTAGGGTGCGGTGGCAGACGGTGTCGAACGCCGCGGAGAGGTCCAAGAGGATGAGGGCAGCTGTTTCCCCGTTGTCGGTTAGGGTTCTGATGTCGTCGGTGGCTGCGATAAGGGCGGTCTCGGTGCTGTGGTTGGCCCGAAATCCGGACTGCGAGGGGTCGAGGATCCATTCGTCTCGAGGAAGGCGGCAAGCTGTCTGTTGACGGTCTTCTCGATGACTTTGGCCGGAAACGGAAGGAGCGAGATGGGACGGTAGTTCTTGAGGTCGGTGGGGTCCGCCGTTGGTTTCTTCAGGAGGGCGGTAAGCTCGGCGTGCTTCCAGCTCTCCGGGAAGGTGGCGGTGTGGAAGGAGGAGTTGATGATGTCCCGGAGATGGGGTGCGATGGTGGCGTCGGCTTTGTTGAAGACGTGGTGTGGGCAGGGGTCGGTTGGTGATCCGGAGTGGATGGAGTTCATCGTGCGGGTGGTGTCTTCGGTGCTGATCGGGGTCCAGTTGCAGAGGGTGGTGGTGGCGGGCGTTGGTTCGGCGGTAGGGTGCGTTGTTTGTGCGTCGAAGCTGTTATGTATGTCGGTGATCTTGCGGTGGAAGAACGCGGAGAGTGAGTTGCAGAGGTCTTGCGAGGGGGTGATGTCGTTGTTTCCGGCGCTGGGGTTGGAGAACTCTTTGACGATGCTGAAAAGTTCCTTGCTGTCATGGGCGTTGTTGTCCAGTTGTTCTTTGAGTGCCGACTTCTTGGTGGCACGGATCAGCTGGTGGTGTTTGCGGGTGGCGTGCTTGAGGGCGGTCCTGTTGTCTGTGGTCTGGTCGAGTCGCCAGGTTTTCTTGAGAGTGCGGCAGTTCTTCTTGGATTCCTTGAGTTCGTTGGTGAACCAAGGGGTTTTCTTGCTTCCGGGTCTGCTGGGAGGGTTTTTAGTGGTGCGAGGTCGTCGGCGCAGGCGGTCAGCCACTTGGCGAGGTTGCTGGCTGCTTCGTTTGGGTCCGTTGTGTTGGTGGGTGTGTTCTGGCTGAGGGAGGCGGTGAGCTGCTCGGCGGTGATCTTGCTCCAGCTCCGGCGGGGAGCCTGTTGCGGGTGGTGGTGGGTCGCAGTCTTTCTGAAGCTGAAGTGGACGCAGCTGTGGTCGGTCCAGTGGAGTCCGGTGGCGTGGCTGAAGGAGATGTGCTTGCTGGACGAGAAGACGGGGTCAAGCGTGTGGCCGGCGTAGTGGGTGGGCGTGTTCACCAGTTGCTTGAGTCCGAGGTTGGCGAGGTTGTCCAGCAGGGCGGTGGTGTTTCTGTCGTTGTTGTTCTCCAGGTGGAAGTTGAGGTCCCCTAGGAGGATGTAGTCGGCGGAGGGCATGGCGTGCGGGCTGATGAAGTCTGCGATGTCTTCGCTGAATAGTGTGCGTGGTCCCGGGGGTCTGTAGATGAGGGTGCCTCGGAGGGTGGTCTTGGGGTCAGTGTGTATCTGGAAGTGTAGGTGTTCGGCGGCGGTGAAGGTCTCGTCGGAGTTAGTCGAGATGCGGATGGTGTTCTTGTGTACGATGGCGATGCCTCCTCCCGTCTGGTTGACGCGGTCCCTCCGGGTGATCTTGTATCCGTCCGGGATGGCTATGGCGATGTCGGGGCGCTGAGGAGGCGTTCATCCAGGTTTCGGTGAGGAAGGCGATGTCCGGTGCTGTTGCGTCGAGCAGGTCCCAGAGTTCCACGGCGTGCCTGTGGACGGAGCGGGTGTTCAGCAGGATGCATTTCAGGTGGTTGCTGCTGGTGCTCGACTTGGCGGAGGTGGTGCACGTCCGGGGGCAGGTGAATCGGCAGGTTTGGCAGGTGAAGGGTCCGTGGGTGCGTCTCGGTGAGGCTCGGTAGCAGGCAGGGTTCCGGCCGGCATTGAGTGCGGTGAGTGTGGCGGCGTCGTAGGTCCGTCGAATGGTGTTGCAACGGTGGGATCCAGGGGTTCTGGCGCTGGGCGCGGTCCAGTCGCGGACGGGCGCAGACGGGCTTGCCTTAGGCGCGCCTTCAACGCGCCAGCTGCGCGGCCGCGCAGCGGCCGCCATTTATGGGGAGGTGCGAGGGAGGAGCAGCTGGGAGGCGGGAGGCAGGGGCAGCGAATGGGCAGTCAGGGGGGCGGGGCCGCAGGGGACGCAGCGGCGGGAATGGCGAGAGGCAGCGGGGGCACAGAAAGGAAATGGGGGGAAAGCAGACAAAATCACGGGCACAACGACAATGGGGCAGCGAGGGGCACAAAAAGGAAAAAGGGGAGAGAGCAGACAAAATCACGGGCACAACGACAATGGGGCAGCGAGGGGCACAAAAGGAAAAAGGGGAGAGAGCAGACAAAATCACGGGCACAACGACAATGGGGCAGCGAGGGGCACAAAAAGGAAAAAGGGGAGAGAGCAGACAAAATCACGGGCACAACGACAATGGGGCAGCGAGGGGCACAAAAAGGAAAAAGGGGAGAGAGCAGACAAAATCACGGGCACAACGACAATGGGGCAGCGAGGGGCACAAAAAGGAAAAAGGGAGAGAGCAGACAAAATCACGGGCACAACGACAATGGGGCAGCGAGGGGCACAAAAAGGAAAAAGGGAGAGAGCAGACAAAATCACGGGCACAACGACAATGGGGCAGCGAGGGGCACAAAAAGGAAAAAGGGGAGAGAGCAGACAAAATCACGGGCACAACGACAATGGGGCAGCGAGGGGCACAAAAAGGAAAAAGGGGAGAGAGCAGACAAAATCACGGGCACAACGACAATGGGGCAGCGAGGGGCACAAAAAGGAAAAAGGGGAGAGAGCAGACAAAATCACGGGCACAACGACAATGGGGCAGCGAGGGGCACAAAAAGGAAAAAGGGGAGAGAGCAGACAAAATCACGGGCACAACGACAATGGGGCAGCGAGGGGCACAAAAAGGAAAAAGGGGAGAGAGCAGACAAAATCACGGGCACAACGACAATGGGGCAGCGAGGGGCACAAAAAGGAAAAAGGGGAGAGAGCAGACAAAATCACGGGCACAAACGACAATGGGGCAGCGAGGGGCACAAAAAGGAAAAAGGGGAGAGAGCAGACAAAATCACGGGCACAACGACAATGGGGCAGCGAGGGGCACAAAAGGAAAAAGGGGAGAGAGCAGACAAAATCACGGGCACAACGACAATGGGGCAGCGAGGGGCACAAAAAGGAAAAAGGGGAGAGAGCAGACAAAATCACGGGCACAAACTACAATGGGGCAGCGAGGGGCACAAAAAGGAAAAAGGGAGAGAGCAGACAAAATCACGGGCACAACGACAATGGGGCAGCGAGGGGCACAAAAGGAAAAAGGGAGAGAGCAGACAAAATCACGGGCACAACGACAATGGGGCAGCGAGGGGCACAAAAAGGAAAAAGGGGAGAGAGCAGACAAAATCACGGGCACAACGACAATGGGGCAGCGAGGGGCACAAAAAGGAAAAAGGGGAGAGAGCAGACAAAATCACGGGCACAACGACAATGGGGCAGCGAGGGGCACAAAAAGGAAAAAGGGGAGAGAGCAGACAAAATCACGGGCACAACGACAATGGGGCAGCGAGGGGCACAAAAAGGAAAAAGGGGAGAGAGCAGACAAAATCACGGGCACAACGACAATGGGGCAGCGAGGGGCACAAAAAGGAAAAAGGGGAGAGAGCAGACAAAATCACGGGCACAACGACAATGGGGCAGCGAGGGGCACAAAAAGGAAAAAGGGGAGAGAGCAGACAAAATCACGGGCACAACGACAATGGGGCAGCGAGGGGCACAAAAAGGAAAAAGGGGAGAGAGCAGACAAAATCACGGGCACAACGACAATGGGGCAGCGAGGGGCACAAAAAGGAAAAAGGGGAGAGAGCAGACAAAATCACGGGCACAACGACAATGGGGCAGCGAGGGGCACAAAAAGGAAAAAGGGGAGAGAGCAGACAAAATCACGGGCACAACGACAATGGGGCAGCGAGGGGCACAAAAAGGAAAAAGGGGAGAGAGCAGACAAAATCACGGGCACAACGACAATGGGGCAGCGAGGGGCACAAAAAGGAAAAAGGGGAGAGAGCAGACAAAATCACGGGCACAACGACAATGGGGCAGCGAGGGGCACAAAAAGGAAAAAGGGGAGAGAGCAGACAAAATCACGGGCACAAACGACAATGGGGCAGCGAGGGGCACAAAAAGGAAAAAGGGGAGAGAGCAGACAAAATCACGGGCACAACGACAATGGGGCAGCGAGGGGCACAAAAAGGAAAAAGGGGAGAGAGCAGACAAAATCACGGGCACAACGACAATGGGGCAGCGAGGGGCACAAAAAGGAAAAAGGGGAGAGAGCAGACAAAATAACGGGCACAAACGACAATGGGGCAGCGAGGGGCACAAAAAGGAAAAAGGGGAGAGAGCAGACAAAATCACGGGCACAACGACAATGGGGCAGCGAGGGGCACAAAAGGAAAAAGGGGAGAGAGCAGACAAAATCACGGGCACAACGACAATGGGGCAGCGAGGGGCACAAAAAGGAAAAAGGGGAGAGAGCAGACAAAATCACGGGCACAACGACAATGGGGCAGCGAGGGGCACAAAAAGGAAAAAGGGGAGAGAGCAGACAAAATCACGGGCACAACGACAATGGGGCAGCGAGGGGCACAAAAAGGAAAAAGGGGAGAGAGCAGACAAAATCACGGGCACAACGACAATGGGGCAGCGAGGGGCACAAAAAGGAAAAAGGGGAGAGAGCAGACAAAATCACGGGCACAACGACAATGGGGCAGCGAGGGCACAAAAAGGAAAAAGGGGAGAGAGCAGACAAAATCACGGGCACAACGACAATGGGGCAGCGAGGGCACAAAAAGGAAAAAGGGGAGAGAGCAGACAAAATCACGGGCACAACGACAATGGGGCAGCGAGGGGCACAAAAAGGAAAAAGGGAGAGAGCAGACAAAATCACGGGCACAAACGACAATGGGGCAGCGAGGGGCACAAAAAGGAAAAAGGGGAGAGAGCAGACAAAATCACGGGCACAACGACAATGGGGCAGCGAGGGGCACAAAAGGAAAAAGGGGAGAGAGCAGACAAAATCACGGGCACAACGACAATGGGGCAGCGAGGAGCACAAAAAGGAAAAAGGGGAGAGAGCAGACAAAATCACGGGCACAACGACAATGGGGCAGCGAGGGGCACAAAAAGGAAAAAGGGGAGAGAGCAGACAAAATCACGGGCACAACGACAATGGAGCAGCGAGGGGCACAAAAAGGAAAAGGGGAGACAAGCAGAAAAACGGGCACCGGGGCCACAAGCGGAGGGCGATCTTACCTGCAGAAGCAGCGGGCAGACAACACAGGCGGAGCTGTGTGGTGGGGGAGCGACCTACCTGGCAAGTAACAGGTACAGCGATGGGCACGTGTTTCGCCCCAAGTTTTGCCAATCTCTTCCTGGGTATGTGGTAGGAGGAAATACACAAAGAGGCATTACTACATCAGGATTTTGAGAAAGTGATTGCATGGATGTGCTACATCGACGACTTGTTTATCATTTGGAAAGGGAGCAAACAGGAAGCAACTAATTTTGTAGAAAAACTCAACATCAATCCGTACAACATAGTACTGAGCCACAATATGAGTAAGGAATGCATTGAGTTCCTAGATGTTAAGATCGAGGTGAAAGAAGGTGGTCTTGTAACCAGTTTGTTTCGTAAGGACACTGCCGGCAACAGTCTTCTTCATGCCCTCAGCAGCCACCCTGAGGCTCTCAAATGGAGCATCCCCTATGGGGAACTGCTGAGGGCACGAAGAAACTGCAGTACTACTGAGGCATACCAGGCAGAAGAGAAAACCATGATCCTGAGATTTAAAGAGCGAGGTTATCCGATGTGGGTACTTAACCAGGTGTTTAAGAAGTTGGATAAGGTCACCAGACAACAAACCCTAGAAACTCACACTAGAGAGACAGATACCATCGGCTCAAGAGATATTACCACCTTCAATGGTAAGTCTAAGAAAATACAGAAAATTCTGGCAGACAATTGGAACATCTTGAAAAGTGATCCCATTTTGGGCCCCACTTTAAGTGACAGACCCATGATCACATATAGAAAAGGCCGTAGTTTTCGTGACACTCTTGTGCATGGTGACATTATTGACTTTCCAGCAGTCAACACTCACAATCTCACTGGATTCTTTCCGTGCGGTCATTGTATGGCCTGTAGGTATAGCAACTTGGTTAAAGAGTTTAATATACCAGGCATGAGCAAAAAGAAAAGCATCACACAATTCCTGATGTGCAGTTCTAGCTTCGTCATCTATGTGCTGGAGTGCCCGTGCAAGATGAAGTATGTAGGAATCACCACTCTAATGGTCAAAAAAAGGATCCTTGAACATCTTAGGGCCATAACCAACTTAGATAGCCATTATCCTATAGCGAGGCACTTCCAGGAACATCACCAGTCCAATAACTCCCTATTGCGTTTCTTTGCCATCGAACAGATACGCATGAGTCCCAGAGGGGGCAATAGAGTCTTAGCATTACACAAAAAAGAATCCAAATGGATTCTGGAGCTGGAGACCAAATTTCCGGGGGGGCACAATTTGGACGAGGAACTAGCGACCCACTTACATGAGGGGTAGTACGTTTCTTTGAGACTTCCTCTGTGTTGTGTATTTGAATATGAACCGATATGTTTGCATAAACTTTGTAAAAACATGTTTTAACTTCACTTGTACATTGACACACATGTTTTCCATATATTTACATGTTCTTTTATTATCCCCTTTTTCACAGGAGGAAAGGAAGGGACCCACCGCATGCTGACGGACACTACACGGGTCCCCAACCTTTCCTTCCCCGGTTCCGGGTGCGCACACCGTCCCACAGAAGTTGTCCCTTTTATGTGGTGTTTTGGTAAAATTGGACTTCTATCATGCCACTTGGCGCTTTGATTTTTTCTTTGATGCATGGTGCTAGTTTTAACGACCATCAGGCAATTGCTCATTAATCATTAATCTTTTCTCATGCCTCTTATTTGTGCTACCCATCTCCTACTTCGCAGGACGTGATCCTTGGGTGATGGCGCTTTGCCACTTGGCGGGCACTCTGCCTACCTTGCGCCCACTTACCCCATGGCATTATCTCTGCCACTTGGCACTTACATACAGAATGTCCCATGCACCCCTTTTACTCCAGGGTATTGATGGGGCAAGTCAGCCATGGGGAACCTTTTTCTTGCAATTAATCGTTTTCATCGTACAGGGGGTGTTCACTTTCACAACCGTTTGTCATTCCTCGTTTCCCTTAGGCAGGGACGTGGCGTGACGGCCTTTTGGTGTTCATTGTTCCTGGAAGGATGTGATCCTTTGGAGAGAGTGCAACCGCCACTTGGGGGGTACTCATTTCCCTTGCACCCTCTCACTTCATGTCAGTGTCCCTGCCACTTGGCAGATACAGTATCTCCCATGCGCCCTCTTACACCAGGACACCTACGGCCATTTCACTATTACCCCTTCACTGTGACATTGGGTCTACTACCAATGCCATTCACCTCACCTTGGGGGCGATTCCACCTATTTTCCTGGGTCACGCTGCTCGGTTGGATGCACAGCCGCATTATATTGTCATAGTTACGAAAGTATTGTCCACTACTTCGAACATTCATACAAAACTTGGTTATAGGATGTCCTTATATGCGGCTTATGCAGTATGCAAATGTAAATGTATACACTTTATAAATTGTTTTTGCTATTTTTGTGCCATTATTTATGTTACTGCTCATGAGGCATTATCAGTACACTTGGTATGGTATACAATACTTATGTTTTTGTACTCACTTTAAAATGGCCGCCTCTTTTTCCCATGCATTGCTGTAATATGTAATGAGAAGTCCTTCTTTTGTGTTATTCTACTTGAATGTAAATGCACTGTTAGTATCGACTCGTTGTGTGATCAAGGCAGTTTCACTGCCGAAACGCGTAGCAACAACTGAGTAAAATCTTGCACGAGCAAATCTCTTATACCGAGTGTGCGCTTTATTGGACTTTATTGGATATTATTGTTTTTAAGTTCTTTTAACCTCACCGGCCACCTGATCCCGGTCCGGTTTTATTTCCTGTTCGTCACAGAGTGCTGTGACCAATCACTGTGAGGGAGGTGGGGCTAAGGCGGACCTCGGCTATTTTATGCCGGCCGCAGCGCGGGAGCGGGCGCATTTAGATAGCGCTACTGCCAGAGTCACTCTGGTATTTGCATGCTTGTGCTTGTGCTGCTATAATCGTATTGTTGAATTTGCTCATGCCTCAATATCCTACTGTTTTTAAGTTCTTTTAACCTCACCGGCCACCTGATCCCGGTCCGGTTTTATTTCCTGTTCGTCACAGAGTGCTGTGACCAATCACTGTGAGGGAGGTGGGGCTAAGGCGGACCTCGGCTATTTTATGCCGGCCGCAGTGCGGGAGCGGGCGCATTTAGATAGCGCTACTGCCCGAGTCACTCTGGTATTTGCATGCTTGTGCTTGTGCTGCTATAATCGTATTGTTGAATTTGCTCATGCCTCAATATCCTACTGTTTTTAAGTTCTTTTAACCTCACCGGCCACCTGATCCCGGTCCGGTTTTATTTCCTGTTCGTCACAGAGTGCTGTGACCAATCACTGTGAGGGAGGTGGGGCTAAGGCGGACCTCGGCTATTTTATGCCGGCCGCAGCGCGGGAGCGGGCGCATTTAGATAGCGCTACTGCCCGAGTCACTCTGGTATTTGCATGCTTGTGCTTGTGCTGCTATAATCGTATTGTTGAATTTGCTCATGCCTCAATATCCTACTGTTTTTAAGTTCTTTTAACCTCACCGGCCACCTGATCCCGGTCCGGTTTTATTTCCTGTTCGTCACAGAGTGCTGTGACCAATCACTGTGAGGGAGGTGGGGCTAAGGCGGACCTCGGCTATTTTATGCCGGCCGCAGCGCGGGAGCGCAGCGGACGTGCGCAGCGGGCACGCCAGCGGCGCGCCGAAGGCGCGCCAAAGGCAAGCCCGTCTGCGCCCGTCCGCGCATGGACGTCGCCAGTCACCAGTCACTCTGCCATTGTAGACGAAAACACATATATATATTCCCGAGATGAACTTATGACTATGAGACCTATAAAGAACACGGGTTGTCTTCCCCCCTCTAACCCTCCCATGGGTCCATTTTGCTGCAGGAATTGCGGTTTTAACTTTGAGGCAATTGCCTCTCTTTCCCCTACTCACCCTTCGGTAGCGGGGCAAGATATAAAACTGTTTAGTCTTAATTGCCGGTCACTGGCTAAACATTATTTAGACGTGTATGATCTACTACAAAGCGATTCACCTGACGTTTTCTTTCTGACAGAAACATGGTTGTCAGTAGACACGGTGGCTGAACCAGGTCTTGCACTCCCCCAGGCTACAGTATTGTAACCCTTAACCGAGAGACAAGAGGTGGTGGTATTGCAGTTGTGTTCAAATCATGCTACACCTGCACACTGAGTAAGGAAACTGTAGCAGGCTGTGAGTGCGGCCGATTCAGAATTACTTTTAATCCTAATTTTACTATGTCTGGCATACTGGTCTATCGTCCCCCAGGCCCCTCTAAGGAAGGCAGGGCTGCCTTGACTGACCTAGTGGGTACCCTGGTTGTGAGATATGCCAATTTTTCTGTTATTGGGGATCTAAACATACATTTTGACAATTCCCATGACTCAGAAGCAGCTAATTTTTTGCGGACCTAGCAGCCTGCCAGCTGCTCCAATTGGTATGTGGCCCTACTCACTCTGCTGGTCACCTGCTTGATCCAGTCTTTTCGAATCTCCCTGGTCTCTCTGTTTCGACTCCCACTCCGCTTTGTTGGACTGATCACTACCTGATCTCTATGACGCTCTCTGGGGTAGTGCCTGCACGAAAGTCATATCAGAAAATTATGCTCCGCCGCCCTTGGCACAAACTTGACTTTGGCCAATTTAGTACTATCCTTGCTGCGAGTGTGCCCAGTTGGCCAGAGGACATAGACATTGCCAGCAAAGCTCTCGATGATTGGATTAGACAGCCTCTGGATGATATGATCCCGGTTACACAATCTAAGGGTCGTAGCACCAAAGCCAATCCATGGTATAATAACAATCTAGCCATTATCCGTAAATCGTGTAAACGACTGGAACGGGAGTGGAGGAGAGACTTTGACCCTACTCGGAAAGGTCATTATCACTCAGCCATCAAGAATTATCATAGGGCTGTTCAGAGGGCACGTGCTACCTATTTCTCTGAGGAGATCAGAAACAGCCAGAATCCCTCTAAGAAGATCTTTGCCATTATTAAAAATCTTAAAAATGCGGGGGCACCTGCGATATCTGCGGTTAAATCTAATGAACAATGTGAGGACCTTGCCACCTTCTTTATAACAAAGGTGGACAATATCTATAAAACCTTTCCCCAGACTGTCAGCTCTGACTTTGAGGACCCTGCTCCCCCTGCCCATATATTGGCCACTTTTCCACCTATCTCTGGAGAAGCTCTTAGCATACTTTGCAGGAAGATTAAATCGGGCTCTCCCACCGACCCTATGAAGCCGGAACATCTAATAAGACTCTTACCTGTGCTTCTTACACCTCTGGGCCAGGTTATTAATCAATCCCTGGCCATGGCCACAGTCCCAAGGACATGGAAGCAAGCTGCGGTAAAGCCGCTATTGAAGAAGCCCACTTTGGATCCGACAAGTCCTGAGAACTATCGCCCCATTTCTCTGCTTCCCTGGATTTCCAAAATATCTGAAGCCTACGTTAACACCATTGTCTCAGGCTACTTGGAGGAGAATTGTATACTGGACTCCTCCCAGTGTGGCTTCCGCCCGGTCTTAGTACAGAGACCGCACTGCTAGCTGTGACTGAACACCTGAGAGCGGCTCTGGATGAGGGACGTACCTCGGCACTGATCCTATTGGATCTCAGTGCCGCATTCGATACGGTCTCCCACCAGATACTGATCCAGAGGTTGAAGGATGCTGGTATTGTAGGCCCAGCCTTGGCATGGCTCACCTCCTTCCTCTCGGACAGGTCCTTTCAGGTGTCAGTTCCCCCTTTTTCTTCTAAGGTGCACTTCGTCAAACAGGGCGTCCCACAGGGCTCTGCTTTAAGCCCTACGCTTTTTAACCTGTATGTCCAGCCCTTAGCTGTAATAGCTAAGAGGAGTGGACTGACTATAGTGTCCTACGCTGACGACACTCAACTAGTTGTCGCCCTTTCCAATGATTGTTTAAACGATGCTGCTAGGTTTCGAAGTGGGTTGGCGGATGTCGCAGGGTGGATGACCACCAACTGTCTTCAGCTCAACGCCAGCAAGACCGAGGTCCTGCTGGTAGGAAAAGATCCTGAGCTTTGGAACGGGCACTGGTGGCCCACCACCCTGGGGCCGGCCCCCACTCCCAAACAGGTGGTGAAAAATCTTGGCGTCTGGGTGGACTCGGCGCTTAGTTTCCGAGATCAAACTAAGAGGGTAGCTGCGACCTGTTTTGGTATTCTGCGCAGCCTCAGGCCCATTTTGGGCTTTTTGACTCCTCTATCCGCCAGACGATCGTACAGGCATCTGTGCTGTCAAGATTGGACTATGCCAGTGTGCTCTATCTGGGCACCAATAAGGCCGAGATCGCTAGATTGCAGAGGGTTCAAAATGTCGCCGCTAGAACCCTTCTTGCCATGCCCAGATGCTGTTCCACCTCCAGCACTATCCGGTGGCTACACTGGCTGCCAGTAGAGAGGCGGGTGGAGTTCAAGTCTCTCTGCTTCGCGTTCAAGATTCTGAAATACCCGACCCCTGGGGTATTATCTGATCTACTCTCTGCCTATATTCCCATGCGTCAGTTACGTTCTGCAGATCAACAGCTTGCTTGCATCCCACGTGTGAGGAGAGCCCGCGCAGGTGGGCGATCTTTCCGCGTGATGGCGGCCAAGCTGTGGAATGGCCTTCCAAGCCAGATACGGAGCATGGACAACTATTTTGCTTTTCGAAAGGCACTAAAAACCCACTTATTTTCTCACTAGGTTACCTGCTCCCCTGACTGTTATTCTCATGTTTTTTTGGTTTTTTTCTGCTCTGCTAGATGGGACTCTCGCAGTCAGTTGCTACTATTGCTCTTAGCGCCGGGACGCCCCTTTGCTGGGGCAGCTGAGCGCTCTACAAAACTGCTTAACATAACATAACATATTGGATATCCGGTTGTTGTTCCGCTGGCCTGCGCACCACCTGACTATGGGCTCGATCCCGGAAGGAACTTTCTCTCTTTGTGGTATATATATATATATATATATATATATATATATATATATATATATATATATATATATATATATATATATATATATATATGTATATATATATATGTATATATATATATATATATATGTGTATATATATATATATATATATATATATATATATATATATATATGTATATTTGTATATATACATATATGTATATAAATATATATATATATATATATATATATATATATATATATATATATACAATGATTGCCTCCACGCATACGTTCAAGGGGAGAAAGAAGACAGGAGCATTTCATTTATCCAACGGGTGCAAACACAAAGACCAACGTGTTTAAGCCATAGCCTTCAACAAGGTCAATATATATTTTCTTCTTTTTTCAAGGTACACAGATGTGGAGTTAGAAATAGTGAATCTACACTTTCCCATGTGCAATTACCTTTCGATGTTTGGTTCTTCAATATTCTGTCCTCGATATTCTGTTAACATGATATCCTGGGTGTCGATATTTAGTGGTACATTCAAATCATACAAACCATTCAAACATGAAAAGAGATGTATCAGGATGTCCAGCACAGACTTTCCCACTTCACATGTAAAATAATACCTTCCATGGTGTCAGAAACATAATTTTCTAATTTGGGAGTTTATAAAACATTTTAGGGAGTCAGGCATCAACATTCTCAAACTATGAAATTATTATTCTCAAAAACTGATTTGACAGATCATAGAATAATAATCTCCCGGAGATCAGGTCCTGAGCCACAGCAATGCATTAGTTTACACTATATCTTATAATGCTTTTGTGAAATTATCTCCACGTTCCACTTGAGGGGCTCTTCACGGCGCTATAGAAGTGTCACCGAGACGTCAAAGCAAGTCATCCTTTTGAAACTTCTTAAACCAGTGGTTCTTAACCTGCGGTCCGAGTACCGCTGCGGGTTGACGAGCCCTACTTAGGGGGTCCACGACTGTGTTGCCAAATTAAATAATATTAAAACTAATACGTTTAAATCAATAAAGTATATACAACTTTTTCTATATTTGATTGTGAAATAATATATTTCAATATCTGACCATTGGTTTGGTGTATACTTTTTTGTATATTTGTGTATTGTTTTGAAGTTCAATTCATAGAAATTGCTTAGGCCAAGGGCCTCAGCTTTGAACAATGACTCAGTGGTGGTCCCTGGATTCCAGTAATAATTCAGTGGGGTCCACAGAAGTCAAAAGGTTGTGAACTGCTGCCTTAAAAAGCTGGCTATAGATGGCATTGCACATGCATTCAGCATATTTAACTGTCAGAGAAACTGTACCCCCTTTATTTAAAGGCACTCGGTGCACATAGAATGAATTGTGACTGATGCAGAATTCTAAAAACAAATTTGGGGGAAAGTTGTATTAAACCAATTGTAAGTGTAGTGTCTCACGCCTGCACTCCCAATTGTGGTGTATTAGTCACCCACAGCTTTATTTAAGAGTAGTTGTGTATTACTCATGTCTCAGTGTGGAATAGAAATACCTAGGTACTTAATGAAAATGGCAGGCTTATATTTGAGACCACATTCACATTTATAGAAAAATAAGTCTGCTATTTGGGGAGACAGTTTTATTTATTGCTAATATCAAGGTTTTGATGGGTTGACTAGTTTGTGAAGTGCCATACTTACCCTACATGAAAGGCTGGTGTTTAGAAGTAGAATCTGGGTATTTTCAGAAAATGCCTATCTATGTTCGGCAAATAATCAGTTCATATAGCAAACAATGTAAGGTTTCTATTTGAGGTCAAAATTGCAATTTTGTAGCCCGGGTTCCCGGGGGTTACGTGGGCATCCCCATCTTTTGTATATTTGTAACCAGAGACATAGGCAGTGTTGGACTGGCCTATTGGGCAGTCTGGCACTGGGTCAGCATGTGGGATGGACCTTTTGGTCCTGTCATGGCCCCCGGGACCAAAACAAAATTGCCCACATGGAGGACCGGTCTGATCTCTGTGGCATATGATTGTGAGATATGCACAGCTATTCTCAGCAATATGATAAAACTAAGAATCTACTAAGAAAGTGCAGTAAGGAAAAAAGAAAAAGGTGCAGGTAGAAGTGAAGAAAGAGGGTTTATATTGCTTGAAAATTGTTAGTATATATTGGCAAATTGCATGCCCAGATGATTGGAACTGGCAGTAATACCTACTGCTTTTCTACCAATTTTCCAGGAAAATGTGTACAAAAATGCACAACTGAATTACAATTAAATAAACAACTCGTTGACATCAGGGACAATATAGCCAATACTTCTTGTTCATACTACTACTCACTATATTTTAGAATATTAGTCCAATTGGTCTCAACTGAAGTGAACCAAAACTACAACCTATTGAATTCATTTGGGGCCAGATGTAGGAAGCCAAATTGCTATCGCAAATGCTGAGATTCGCAGAATTTCAGCGTTTGCAATAGCAATTTGGCTGTGTGCAATGTAGGTAGGCAAATACCTACTTGCAAAATAAGGAATTGCAAAAATTGAGATTCCTTATTTTGCGACTGCATTTAAGGAATCGCAAAGTGCGATTCCTTAAATGCAATGCAGGAAGCCCAGAAAGTTTGCGATTTGGGCTTAAGGAATTGCAAATTACCGCCAACTTCAAGTTGGTGGTAATTTGCAATTTCTTTGAAAAATGCACTTTTTTTGCATTTTTCAAAGTGCCATGTGGCGCACATACATGCCCTTAGGGCATGTATGTGCGCCACATGTGCACACATACATATTTCAGGGGTGCAACAGGGTGTCCTTTTGAGACCCTTGCACCCTTGAAAATGCATTCGCAATTTGCGAGTACCTAATGGGTACTCGCAAATTGCGAATGTCTTCCCATTCATTCCTATGGGCCTCTAGGCCCATAGGAATGAATGGGAAGGTATTCCTTAATTGGGATTCGCAATTTGCGAGTCGCAAATAAGGAATGTGTAGGAATCGCTAAAATCATTGAGATTCCTACCTACATAGCATTTTGCGAGTCCTTAATAGCGATTCCCTAAAAATCGCTATTAAGGACTCGCTAAACTGATTTTACCTACATCTGGCCCTTGGTTCTTAAATGAAGGCACAAGACAGAAGCTTGGTGTCCTTTATGGACTTCAATAGTTTGGTAACCTTATGTGCAACCTCACCATAGAAGACACAAACTAAAATGTAGATGAATCTTCAGAAGTGGCACCTACTGCAGCAAAATTCACTCTCACAATGTACATCAATCCAAGCACTGGATCATGCATTACTTACAAAACATGCAGCACACTATTGACTAAAGTCTGCAAAAAAACACTCATGGCTATATATCCACATAACGAAAGAGTGTATCCTACTAAAGAGAAGAGCAAGAATAAAAATCAAGTGTGATACTTAAGAAAGCCCTCACTCACCAACCTGGTTGGTGACATGCTTCATCATCGGGCCCCACCAGGGAGGTCGAATACCTCCCCGATGTGCTACTGACGCCAGAATTACTGCGGAGCTGGTTAAAAATTGAAGAGTGTAAGTGATTGTGAAGTGGGTTAAAAAAGTGACGTGGTTGTAACCAAAAGAGATTTATTTGTTGGTCAACCAGGCACTGGTTAAAAACTTGCGTGAGTGATGTTCGTGCTGGATAGATTGGTCAGCTAAATCTCACTGCGTGTGGTCGTGTATGGTCAACATGTTTCTGCCCTTAAAGTGCTGTCTGGCTGGGCATTCGTCAGGACCAAAAGAAATGTAGACCCCGGCGGTATGAGCGCGGTAAGGCTCACCCTGACCTGGAGATCATAAATGTGAAAAGAGGCAAGTGATCGGATTTCAACCTGCTGTGAGCATGGGATCCTTGGAACCCAGCGTCAATGTGTCGGGTGATAGATTATCACACCATGGGTCTCGTGAGGGGGGTGGTGGCTAGTAGGCACACCGCCGGCAAAGCCAAGCACCCATTCGGAACCTGCATCAAACCCTCTATTATCCGGACGCAGTGAGATTTAGCTGACCAATCTATCCAGCACGAACATCACTCACGCAAGTTTTTAACCAGTGCCTGGTTGACCAACAAATAAATCTCTTTTTGGTTACAACCACGTCACTTTTTAACCCACTTCACAATCACTTACACTCTTCAATTTTTAACCAGCTCCGCAGTAATTCTGGCGTCGTAGGACATCGGGGAGGTATTCGACCTCCCTGGTGGGGCCCGATGATGAAGCATGTCACCAACCAGGTTGGTGAGTGAGGGCTTTCTTAAGTATCACACTTGATTTTTATTCTTGCTCTTCTCTTTAGTAGGATACACTCTTTCGTTGTTTTGACTGATATTTAGGGGGACTAAGAGTACTCCTTACACTCCCTCGCTCTCTTGTTGTTCTTTGGTTTATATATCCACATAATCAGCACATCATTGCCAAAAGCTGTCCAAGGGCACATGTGTCACTTTAAACGCCACTAAAGTAACAAACTGCACCAGTTTCCCTGACTTTTCACCTATGTGCAAATACTGATGGTTTCCTTGGCTATGTCACATGCTGATGCTCCACCACACCACACCATTCCCACACAGACTGTCAACACATGCAAACACACAGACACCAGCCAGCACTCACTGCCACTTTACAAGTGAAACTACTCAACACATAATGAAGCCATTGACTTCAGACCTGGAGGACAGTCCCCATAACAATATCACACAAGGTTTAAACATTTCATAATTGTTCTTTGTATACTTACTACCCATAATTCCTGCATAATCTATAGAAATTGTGAATGTTATAATCGGTCTCTCTGTCTCGAGTGTTGCAAGAAAACAGGCTGAGGCTAAAATCTCAAAGGGGCGGCATGGGGTATAGATTTGGTGCAGGGGGTGACCTGCTGACTTTGACACCTAGTGACCTCGATTGGAATCCCTGCTCTGCACACTGGTGTGATTCTGGTTAAATTATTCCACTTTCACTTCCTGTATTGTCATGCCTACAGTTGTAATATCTTCACTTGCTTTTTTTTCTTATGTTTTATATGATTCTCAGGATTTGTTTTACCCTATGCTTTGTTTTATGCTTTGTTCTTGCCTTCTTTCACTTATACAGCGTTAAGCATTTTTGTACAAGAGATAAATTTACTTTACCTGCCTTTTCCAACATCTGTTCTGCATTGCTGTATCATGGCAACTTTGATTTTTGCATTTTTGTATAAAATCCAATAAAGTACTTTGAAATTTAAAAAACAAATCATTCTGTGCCTAAGTTATGAACTGTAAATGCCTGCAAAGTGTTTCACAAATGTAAATCCCCACTCGATATACCCGATCTTGTTCTTTCACCTCCACCGAATGCAAAGTGCAGGCCAAGTAATAGCAACAGAAGATGTCTTTCTGGGAGTGTTAAGTTGGGTGCAGTGGGCCCTGCCACACCACGTGCCTTTGCTGGCTTAGCCCCATTCCATTCAAAGACAGTGGCTTCAAAATCAGAGTGAACTGTGGTTGAAACTTATTTTTCCTCTGGTATCAGTGTGCCTGCAGTGCTCGGCAGCAAGGCACTTAGAGTCACCCCAGAGTACCTGCAATAACAGAAGGGCATATTTACAATGCCCTTGCGGCACTTTTACGCTGCCAGAGAGTCACTTTTGTGATGTTCCAGAGGCACAGTGTGCCAGTCCGTATTTACAAGGCCACGCAAAGCCACCCTTCTTGGCTTTTCATGGCCTTGTAAATATGGAGTAAGGCAATGCCTTTCTCTGTGTGGAAGGGGCGTTCCATGGGTGTTGCTGTGAGTGTTTCCGCGCAACACCCATGGTTCTTGACACTGCCCCAGATTTACAACATAGCATAAATCTGGGGCAGTGCCAAAACTAACGTCTTCCCAAAACAGGCGTAATGATGAGAAATTTTTACATTTCTCCTGGTTTTTTGCAAGGTGTACCTTCCTGCACAAAAACAAGCATGCCAACAACACAGACACCCTCGCAACATGGTGCAAGAGTGCCTGCGTTGGCTCTCAATTGCACTTTGTGGGCAGGCAGAAAAGACAGGAATGCGTCGTATCTTGTAGATACGGCGCGTTCCTGCTCTTTTCTTCTGGCGTAGGGCAGCGCAGCTAGACGGTTTGCAGGGCTGCCTTATGCCAAAATATTGTAACTATGACTACGAGTTGCTTAGGTCACCATATACCACATAGAGGCCATGTTGCCCGCCAGCACCTTGGCCAGAGGAAGGGAATGGACTTGCGCGTGTAGAGCATGTGACACCCACCATAGTTGAGTGAGTTGAAAATTAACCCTCAATCTGAGCAGGCCATTATTTGACTTCATGTTTTTCTTGACGTTTGTGTGCTTATAAACCTAAATAAATGAATTTAGAAGATATATCGCATCGTTCTGAATGCGGGAGGAAAGTACAACTATGGGAAAAGCGTCAAAAAAGTGAGAATTGGCAGGTAGGGCTGAAGTTCTCCTCATCTTACCTCTCCTCGGAGTGCCCTTGAGGCAGGCCTGGCTGGCTGGGAGCAGTCTGTGCAGAGAAATCATTACAGAGGCGGAAACAGGCTGTGAGATGAACCAGAGAGATAGCGCTAATTAGAAACCACCCGCACAAGCGCTGCAGGAGAGCAGGCCTAAAGTGCTGCCTGCCACGGCCGCTGCTTCTGCCAGGGGTGCAGCTGCAGCGCTGCCTGCTCCGGAGGGGAGTCCCAGAAAAGGAGGCAATTATACAGGTGGCGGGACCCCAAAATAGATCTGCTAATCCTTGTCACGCGGCTTTTATCCCCTATTCATGGGTTTGCATCAGGGGAGCAGGAGGGTGTCTGTCAATATCCCACTGCTGCACTCAGAGGGCCCGGCAGAGGCTTCCGGCACATTAACCTCTTTCATCATTTCCGGGTGACCTCAGGCCACCTGGCCAAAGCGATTCATCTTCTATTGATAACCTTCATATGTCTAAAGAAGGCCGGATTGGTATCAGAAATGCAGAGCACTTAAAAAAGACACACACTAAAGGCTCTTTCTCTCTGTTTCTAGAACTATCTATTGATCTTTATTGCAAGCCGTCATTTAAGGCTATTGGTAAAAGTTAATAAAACAAGCATTGGCAAAGTCACCAGAATTGGCAGCCGAAAGGCTGAGCTATTGGCTTTGTCTATGCCTTTTGAAAATCGCAATGCAAACAGAGGCTTGGGGTGGAAACGCTGAATCATTTTGTGAATCCTACTCTAGAATATCATTCACTGGGTATGTAATAAAACTTCCACTTATTGTCGTCTGAATTGTACAACATGGGGTGATTCAGGTGTCCCAACAAAGGGCCTGATTACGACTTTGGCGGTGTGGCGCTGGGTCTGCCCTGCCGCCGCACCGCCAAAGCCGAGGTCGGGCCGCCCGCCAGATTAGGAGTTTTCTCATGCCTGGCGGGCTTTTTTTGGGCGTTTCCACGGCGGTGCCTCTAAAAAGGGCACTGCAATGGGAACACCAAAAACAGTTCCTGCACGGCATGGACTATTAAGCCCATGCTGTGCAGGAACTGGGGTGTATGCATATAGGGAGGCCCATGTTGTGCCACCTTGCATGCATCCCCATGTGGAGGATGTGCAGAGTTTCCTCTCCGCCACGGTGTTGATTGAGTAGGAGACCGCCACCGCCACACCACCATGTGTCCATGGACCGTCAGACTCATAATAGAGCCCAAACTCACAACAATGCACTAAAGAAGTGAATTGCTTTAGAACTTGGGTCTCCAGAGGTCCATCCCCAGCTAACAGTAGCCCGCAGGCTTTTTTTGGAGTAGCTCGCTGCCTCTAAATTGAGTTTGGGGAGTATACAGCTGCCTCCCTGCGGATGATGCAGTTTAAAACTCTGTGCACAGGTCCTGTGATGCAGGCAAGGTGTCAGGCGTACCAGGCACCCCACCCTTTTCTTGAATAAACAATCTCCTGTTTCTGCCTTGGAAGACAGCCTGATCATAAATAAATGTCTCAGATCAAAGCACACTTTTAATACTTTAACCGCGAAAAATATTGCCTTCATGAACCTTTTTTTTCCATTAAACCCAATCTTAAATATTTTGAAAGATATTAAACCAAAACACATTTTTTCGGACTTACTTGCACTACAGCTATATTTGTTATTTCTTTCGTTTCCTTCTCTCTTCTGCTTTCTAAATATTCCTCTTTCTTGTTCTCTTTCTCTCCTTCCTTCTTGCTGTCCTTTCCTCCTTCTATCTTTTATCTTTCATTCTTTCATTCCTTCTTGCAGACTCTCTTTTATTTCTTTCAGCCTTTTCTATGTTGCTGTCTCTCCTTTATTCTTCCTCTAATTTTTTCCTCTACTCTTCTCTTGCTGTACCCCCTTTCTTCCTCTCTTTCCTGCTGTCTCTTACTTTTTTCCTCTCTTTTTTATTTCCTGTATTTTCTCTTTTTCCAACTCCCCTCTCTGCCTCTTTGTTTGTTGCTTCTCATTTCCATGTATGTTTCTTTTTAATAGCTCCTTCTCTCATATGTTCAATCTTTCCTTTCTTTCTCTCTTTACCCCTCCTCTTTTGCTGTCTCTGTCTCAGGTTTGTCCCTTCTCTTCTTCGTCCATTCTGTCCTTTCCTATTTCATTGCTTCATTCCTCCTTTCCTTCTCTTTTCAATCCTTATTTAATTTACTTCTCACCTTTGGCCATTCTTTTCCCTCTCATCTCTGTTCATTTTTGTTCCTTCTTGCCTTGCTTTGTTTGTTCCGCCTTTCCTTTTTCTTTGTCCTTCCTTCCTTTCTTTCTCTCCTTTCATTTTTCCTTTATGCCTTATCTTCTCTCCTTCCTTTCCCCCTTTCCTTTCCTCCTACTTGCTCTCCTCCCTTCTCACTTTCCTTCTAACCTCCCTTCCTTCGTCAGTTCCTTTCTCCCTACCCCTTCCTTTCACTCTTCCTCTCCTTTGTTCCTTCTCTTTTTTCCATCTTCCTTTCTTTACATTCTTCTTTCTCACATTCTCATTTTCGTTTTTCCTTCTTTCTTTCTTTCTTCTTTCTTTCTTTCTCTCTTTCTTTCTTTCTCACTTTCGATTTTTCCTTTCATCATCCTTTCTTTCTCACCTTCCTTTCTTCAAGAGTAATTTAATTCCTAAAGCAAACTCTGGGCTTATTAATCTGTGTTTTATTTTTGCCTCAAATATATACCCATGAGTATGGACTGAAGAGGTATGTTCACTTTTAGAGCCTCGAGAATCGATCTGTACATACTGCTAATGGTCATTGTTAAGGACGAAATGTATATGTTAAAAAATAACTATCTGTTTATCTGTGGGCTTGCCCCTGAATACTTTTTTAAACTCTTTTTTATTGTTTTTTTATATGGTAAGTACACATCAAAGACAGACATCAACATGTCTTCTGGAAGATGTAACTCTGTATACATTTTCTCAATATTGGATTATCTATATCTTCTCCATTGACACCATGCCTTTTGTACCCTATGGGGGCATCCACAACGCTCATTTAAGTATTTTCCTGCTCCCATACACAGTCCAGGTACTCCTCCCACTTTTTGAGGGAAGGCGGATATGGTGCATCCCATAGATGGGCAATATTTCTTCTCACCACAAATCATGACTTGCTACGTATTTTTTGGTACCAGCCACATGCTTCATCTGGCCAGGACACAGAGGGACCAATTCACAAAGGGCCTCTGTACTCGTGGCAGGGGCCCGGCAGTTGTGGCGGGACCTCTGTACTGAAGTTACCCATTGCGGGGCCCCTGCTATGACTGCGGACCTCCCCGCCACGAATGCGGGCCCCCGCCCCGACTGCGGGCCCCCGCCATGACTGCAGGCCCTCCGCCAGCACTGCGGGTCCTCTGCCGCAAATGTGGAGGCCCTTTGTGAATCAGCCCCCGAGTCTGTTGGAGGGGGCCAATTGCATCTCAATCACCCCAGAAATGCACTCAGTAACATCACCCCAGACATTCCCATATGGTGTGAACTAACAATCCCGGCAAACTACATCCCCGGAGAAATTCATTAAAACTAGCTCATCCAATCCTTGCCACCAGTCCTCTTGGGTAGTACACCCTATAGAGAATGTTCAACTGCACCGGGCGTAAACCAGTTTTGATTGGAAACTCCCTAGGTCCCTGCAGGTAGGCCTGGGCAGTAAATTCCGTTCCGCTCGCGGAATTTAGGGAATTTTGGTAATTTTCGCGGAATTGCCAAAAATTCCGCGATCCGCGGCTTCGCGGAGTTTTTGCTTGTTTGCGCTTTCAAAGTGCGTGTTCGAGAGATATTTCCCCCCGAGCACGCAAACAGCGTTCGCGAACAGGAAAAAAGCATTGCGAACGGGCGGAACAAGCAATTCCGCGTGTTCGCGGAACTTTTGCGTGCTCGCGGACAATTATTACCATTTCGCGGAGCTTTGCGTAGCGCGACTACGCAAATTCCGCCCACCCCTAAGAAGTGTCCCAATCATCATCTGTCAATTTCCAGATGTGTTTCTCTCACCTGACACAGAGTTCTACTAGGGTATCTGGCATGTTGGTTATTTTTTATAAGTGAGTGATATTGCCTTTTGTGGTCGTGTTCCGTCAACAGTCAGTCATTCAAGGTGGAGCTGTCTTCTACACTGGAATATCCTGCTGTAATCCATATTTTAGTCTATGATATCAAAAACCCTACACTCTGGCATCTCAGACTGGTCTTTAAGAACCCAGAAGGGTTTTACAGCGCCCCTGGCCTATACATTGATGAACTTACATATACCTATTAAATCCCATCCACCATAGCCAATGAGCCTACCAGCCTCACCAAACTGCACCGAGTCCCAGAGTTGCATCTCTTTTCTTAGGAGTCCATGTCACAGCCGCCTTGCTCTGTGCCACCTCCCATAGAGCGCTGCCCGGTAGCCCCTATGGCTCATCCAGTGTCTATCATGGGTGACCGATGGGTCTTCCTGTGTGAGGCATATGCCCAATTATTCATGACTGTTAGCTGTGAGTCCCAATAATATATCCTTACATCAGGGAGACAATACCTCTGACTTTAACCTCTCATGTTAACTTATTGATGGCAATTGTAAGGGTACCATCATTTCATAAGATTTGTCTCAGTTCTTTGTCTATGCTGCAAAAGAATTCTTCTGGTCCCTGATATGGCATATTCTGTAGTGGGTACAAGAGTTATGCCCCAGAATATCTGGACATTTTGTCATACAGCAGTGAAAACTCAAGGGTAACGTGTGCCAATAACCTTTGTACTATTCCAGCCACCAGTAGATGTTCTTCTTAATCTTGAATCTTTAAAAAAGGGCCAGTGTCTGGATCTCTGGCCCAGGGTCGGAATGGCCTATAGGGCAATCAGGCAGTGCCTGACAGGCCGATCTGAAATGTTAGTGTTTGGGCAGTTTTTTGGGCTGTTTGTGGGATGGTTTTATGGTCTGTTTGTACTCTTCATATTAAAACAAACATTGCCCGCAGCAAGCTCGAATCCATGCAGTCTTCCATACCTTGCAAAACACGAACACAGCATGTCTTTACAAGTTCAAAACTTCTCAAATGTGTAAACATGGGACACTATTTTAGCTATCTAAGTCACTAACAGGGGCCACTTTTATTGTGGTCCGGCCCTACTCTCGCCATCAACCATTGGACTTTAGGGAAACTAGCAAGATAATGGATATCTTTGGTGCACCAGCTCGCATAATGAAAATAGGTGCCATTGCATCTACTTCATGACAAAGAGTGAAACTCATACAAGTTGATGCATAAACCAAAGTTAAACGACTAAACAGCTAATTAGAGACCCTACGGGATACAGCTGTTGTGCCGTTAATAATTTGTGCTCTCTGCAACAGTGATGGGTGTACAAGGTTTATCGTTTAGGTTTGCTTTATATACCCTTATCTAATAATTTGGCAGTTGCTCAGTATGGGTTTCGTTGATCAAAAGTAGCTCTCAGTATTGAAAAAGTTGGAGCTGAATAAGCAATGCGGAGGTGATACAACCTAGTCACACTAAGGGCCAGAATTACCAATTTCTCACGCAGCGCAGTGCAGCAGCCGCAAATGCTGCTCTGCGTGAGAAGGAGAGAGCAGGAGAGCGTCAAATTTTCCTGAAATATGGCACTGTCCTCCCCTCTCCCTAGCGCCGGCGCTGAAATTAGCTGATGTGCACCACAGAGACAGCTTTGCACCATAGTGCAAGGGTGTCTCCGTGAGTCACGCATATGTTTTGTCTTCGAAAGATACCCTTCCAGTACAAAATACTTTGCTTAGACTAAGTTTAAACATTTTCCCACTTTTTATGTGTGCTGTACAGTGCAGAAGAAATGCAAAGTCGGAAAATAAATGAGAAAAAAAGCATTTCTCCTTCATAGCGCCTGGTTGAAGGTAGTGCTATTTTCTGATGCTAAACCCTGTTTCGCGTCAGAAACCTTGGGTGTTTGCATGAGAATGCCCATGCACCACCACCCATGGTACGCCTCCTTGGTGCTAAGTAATGCAAAGAAGCGCTATGCATTGCTTGTGTTACTTTTCCGTTATTTCCAGCACTAAACAAGTTTAGCGCTGGAAAGGAAATCGGACAAAAAGATTTTGCGTCAATTTGCGTCACTTTTGTGATGCAAACACTGTGTAAAATCTTAGTAAAGCTGCCCCTAAAACTTTTAAAAGCTGGTTTCGTGTTTTAAATCATGATTCATACATTTGCTGCTAACATTACAAAGTTAAAATACAGTTTTGAAAGGAACACATGAAAATTGCAGACACTGATTAGTGAATCTGTTTCTCAAACAATTGTCTAAAAGTTGTCTTGTTTACATGGAGATATCAATGGTGACAGACTCACTAGCAGCCACTACTGTTGTTTTTAATGTATTTTTGCCCAATCAGGGTGTATTGGGTGCAAGTTCTCAGCCTGAGTTCCAGTTACACTACCAGTTTGTCCATTTTCTGTGTCTCTCCAGTATGTTTACTGCAGAAAGGAGGCTAAGCTGGTGGTGGTTATCTCTTCCTCAACTTCGGTCGGTGGGAGGGCTTGCAGCGAGAAAATCACAGGGTGTGCAAAATTGGAAGGAGGCTGGAAAGTTGGGCCTACTAGTAGGAGCTAACACATGTGACTGAGTGAACATTTTTTGTGTTAAAGGAATTCATATTCCTGAGTAATTTAGATAACAATCCTTTTTAATAATAGCCTTTGCTAATGTGTGCACGTCCACTGTGGCCACCTTTGAATGCGATTTCTTAAAAACAAAAAACAAAATGTATTAAATAATGTCTCTGGAGCATGCACTCGCATGCACGGCCATTTTAGATTTGTAAATAACATTTTTAAATGGTTACCTAATGATAGCATTGCCGCAAGCAGCCTTACAATTAGCGAGAGGACGCTCTTTGGAGTACGCATGCACTTTATAAATCCCAATCATCATCATCATCATTGCAGGTGAGACAGGAGAATCAGCAAAAGGGCTGCGGTTGCAAACAGATGCCTTGAGGGGAATGGGAAAGGGAAGGGTAATTAAAGAGGGGGAGATGGGGAGGAGTGGGATCAGAGAGAAAGAGAGGGAAGCAAAAAGTTCCCTCACATACACGGGCAAAACACTGTTTCATATGACCAGTGGAAGAAAACATCAACCAATCAAAACAACATGACACTTAAAAATGCAGCGGCGGCCGCTCCATTAGAGCGGGGGAGCGCTGCCCCCACCCCCCGTCACCACCAACAAATAAAACGATAATAAAACAGGTTTTAAACCCATTTTATTATCTTTTTATTTAAATCCCATGGGCCCGCCCCCAGGACTCTGATGAGACTTGGGTGTGGTCCAGGGGATGACACTGCTGGTGGGGGAGTGGTAGGCACTCCCTTCACTGCGCATGAGGGTTTGGCCAGCCGTCTCAAGCCGACCAAACCCTCATGCACAGTGAGGCTCTCTCCAGCCCCAGCTGCATTGCTGGGGCTGCAGAGAGTATGCACAGGCTCCCAGTCTACCTGGGAGCGCAAGTTGCCGGCGCTCAGGCCAATCCTGACACTGCTTTCATGCAGCATCAGGACCGGCCGCAGTGCATTCTGGGAGCCTGTGCCTAGAATCAGGAAGAGCGCGATGCGGCAGGAGACAGCGGGGGCGTTAAGGTAAAAAAAAATGTCTTTCTTTATTTTTGTCCCCTGACCCCCACCCGCTCACCTGACCCCCCTGCTCCCCTGACCCCCCACCCGCTCCCCACCTCCCTCCTCTGGCCCAGCACGCCCACCAATTTGGCAGGAGCCAGGCCGCTGCTGCCTAAATGCCTATGGAGCTGGACAAACACAAGACTAGGGAGGAAATACATTGAGCCAGGAGCATGAAAGTGACATAGACAATAAAGCCATCCAATTAGGAGCAAGGGGGGTTTAACTTATATGTAATGTATTGAAACAATAGGTCTGCCTGCAGACATACCCGCTTCCCCTCGGGTCCTCTGACTCCACCCCAGTGGCAAACTACCTGAGAGTGCCATTTCTCTTGCATAATATTGCAGAATTAAAGGCTTGCAAGTATGTTATCAGTATTACATTGCAATCATAGCATTAGAAAGGTTTTTGCTGAGCCAAGCAACTAACTGAAAATGAAGCTTGCTGCTAGATTGCTGCCATCTTAGCCTCCCACTTTTTCCAAAGTATCTTCTGAGAAGCAAGTTTGCCGCTTTAAGAAGGACGCAATACCAAAGGGGCTGATGGACGGAGCGTTAGAGCAAATCAAACACTCACCCCCAGTCAACTGATCTGGGTTTAATCCATCATCATTCTTTAGCTCACTCCACCACCCCAGTTCAGACATGGCCATATGCAAATCAGTCTGACCCTGTGCCTCATGGGAACAGTCCAGCCCGAACTGCCATGCCATGTCTTCCCTGGACCGGAAACAAGCATCCTGGGACCGGTTTCGGGTTCAAAACCCTCATCAGCCAGGCTATCTTGAATCCAGTGGCAAAGTGAGCAAGGGACCCACGTCTGGGCATACCCTGCCAACTTAGGGCGAACAAAGCGATACCAAAGGGGATGATGGACGGAGCGTTAGAGCAAATCAAACACTCACCCCCAGGCAACTGATCTGGGTTTAATTCATCATCATTCTTTAGCTCACTCCACCACCCCAGTTCAGACATGGCCATATGCAAATCAGTCTGACCCTGTGCCTCATGGGAACAGTCCAGCCCGAACTGCCAAGCCATGTCTTCCCTGGACGGGAAACAAGCATCCTGGGACCGGTTTCGGGTTCAAAACCCTCATCAGCCAGGCTATCTTGAATCCAGTGGCAAAGTGAGCAAGGGACCCACGTCTGGGCATACCCTGCCAACTTAGGGCGAACAAAGCGATACCAAAGGGGATGATGGACGGAGCGTTAGAGCAAATCAAACACTCACCCCCAGTCAACTGATCCGGGTTTAATCCATCATCATTCTTTAGCTCACTACACCACCCCAGTTCAGACATGGCCATATGCAAATCAGCCTCATGGGAACAGTCCAGCCCGAACTGCCAAGCCATGTCTTCCCTGGACCGGAAACAAGCATCCTGGGACCGGTTTCGGGTTCAAAACCCTCATCAGCCAGGCTATCTTGAATCCAGTGGCAAAGTGAGCAAGGGACCCACGTCTGGGCATACCCTGCCAACTTAGGGCGAACAAAGCGATACCAAAGGGGATGATGGACGGAGCGTTAGAGCAAATCAAACACTCACCCCCAGTCAACTGATCTGGGTTTAATCCATCATCATTCTTTAGCACACTCCACCACCCCAGTTAAGACATGGCCATATGCAAATCAGTCTGACCCTGTGCCTCATGGGAACAGTCCAGCTCGAACTGCCAAGCCATGTCATCCCTGGACAGAAAACAAGCATCCTGGGACCGGTTTCGGGTTCAAAACCCTCATCATCCAGGCTATCTTGAATCCAGTGGCAAAGTGAGCAAGGGACCCACGTCTGGGCATACCCTGCCAACTTAGGGCGAACAAAGCGATACCAAAGGGGATGATGGACGGAGCGTTAGAGCAAATCAAACACTCACCCCCAGTCAACTGATCTGGGTTTAATCCATCATCATTCTTTAGCTCACTCCACCACCCCAGTTCAGACATGGCCATATGCAAATCAGTCTGACCCTGTGCCTCATGGGAACAGTCCAGCCCGAACTGCCAAGCCATGTCTTCCCTGGACCGGAAACAAGCATCCTGGGACCGGTTTCGGGTTCAAAACCCCCATCAGCCAGGCTATCTTGAATCCAGTGGCAAAGTGAGCAAGGGACCCACGTCTGGGGATATCCTGCCAACTTAGGGCGAACAAAGCGATACCAAAGGGGATGATGGACGGAGCGTTAGAGCAAATCAAACACTCACCCCCAGTCAACTGATCTGGGTTTAATCCATCATCATTCTTTAGCTCACTCCACCACCCCAGTTCAGACATGGCCATATGCAAATCAGTCTGACCCTGTGCCTCATGGGAACAGTCCAGCCCCAACTGCCAAGCCATGTCTTCCCTGGACCGGAAACAAGCATCCTGGGACCGGTTTCGGGTTCAAAACCCTCATCAGCCAGGCTATCTTGAATCCAGTGGCAAAGTGAGCAAGGGACCCACGTCTGGGCATACCCTGCCAACATAGGGCGAACAAAGCGATACCAAAGGGGATGATGGACGGAGCGTTAGAGCAAATCAAACACTCACCCCCAGTCAACTGATCTGGGTTTAATCCATCATCATTCTTTAGCTCACTCCACCACCCCAGTTCAGACATGGCCATATGCAAATCAGTCTGACCCTGTGCCTCATGGGAAAAGTCCAGCCCGAACTGCCAAGCCATGTCTTCCCTGGACCGGAAACAAGCATCCTGGGACCGGTTTCGGGTTCAAAACCCTCATCAGCCAGGCTATCTTGAATCCAGTGGCAAAGTGAGCAAGGGACCCACGTCTGGGCATACCCTGCCAACTTAGGGCGATCAAAGCGATACCAAAGGGGATGATGGACGGAGCGTTAGAGCAAATCAAACACTCACCCCCAGTCAACTGATCTGGGTTTAATCCATCATCATTCTTTAGCTCACTCCACCACCCCAGTTCAGACATGGCCATATGCAAATCAGTCTGACCCTGTGCCTCATGGGAACAGTCCAGCCCGAACTGCCAAGCCATGTCTTCCCTGGACCGGAAACAAGCATCCTGGGACCGGTTTCGGGTTCAAAACCCTCATCAGCCAGGCTATCTTGAATCCAGTGGCAAAGTGAGCAAGGGACGCACATCTGGGCATACCCTGCCAACTTAGGGCGAACAAAGCGATACCAAAGGGAATGATGGACGGAGCGTTAGAGCAAATCAAACACTCACCCCCAGTCAACTGATCTGGGTTTAATCCATCATCATTCTTTAGCTCACTCCACCACCCCAGTTCAGACATGGCCATATGCAAATCAGTCTGACCCTGTGCCTCATGGGAACAGTCCAGCCCGAACTGCCAAGCCATGTCTTCCCTGGACCGGAAACAAGCATCCTGGGACCGGTTTCGGGTTCAAAACCCTCATCAGCCAGGCTATCTTGAATCCAGTGGCAAAGTGAGCAAGGGACCCACGTCTGGGCATACCCTGCCAACTTAGGGCGAACAAAGCGATACCAAAGGGGATGATGGACGGAGCGTTAGAGCAAATCAAACACTCACCCCAGTCAACTGATCTGGGTTTAATCCATCATCATTCTTTAGCTCACTCCACCACCCCAGTTCAGACATGGCCATATGCAAATCAGTCTGACCCTGTGCCTCATGGGAACAGTCCAGCCCGAACTGCCAAGCCATGTCTTCCCTGGACCGGAAACAAGCATCCTGGGACCGGTTTCGGGTTCAAAACCCTCATCAGCCAGGCTATCTTGAATCCAGTGGCAAAGTGAGCAAGGGACCCACGTCTGGGCATACCCTGCCAACTTAGGGCGAACAAAGCGATACCAAAGGGGATGATGGACGGAGCGTTAGAGCAAATCAAACACTCACCCCCAGTCAACTGATCTGGGTTTAATCCATCATCATTCTTTAGCTCACTCCACCACCCCAGTTCAGACATGGCCATATGCAAATCAGTCTGACCCTGGGCCTCATGGGAACAGTCCAGCCCGAACTGCCAAGCCATGTCTTCCCTGGACCGGAAACAAGCATCCTGGGACCGGTTTCGGGTTCAAAACCCTCATCAGCCAGGCTATCTTGAATCCAGTGGCAAAGTGAGCAAGGGACCCACGTCTGGGCATACCCTGCCAACTTAGGGGCGAACAAAGCGATACCAAAGGGGATGATGGACGGAGCGTTAGAGCAAATCAAACACTCACCCCCAGTCAACTGATCTGGGTTTAATCCATCATCATTCTTTAGCTCACTCCACCACCCCAGTTCAGACATGGCCATATGCAAATCAGTCTGACCCTGTGCCTCATGGGAACAGTCCAGCCCGAACTGCCAAGCCATGTCTTCCCTGGACCGGAAACAAGCATCCTGGGACCGGTTTCGGGTTCAAAACCCTCATCAGCCAGGCTATCTTGAATCCAGTGGCAAAGTGAGCAAGGGACCCACGTCTGGGCATACCCTGCCAACTTAGGGCGAACAAAGCGATACCAAAGGGGATGATGGACGGAGCGTTAGAGCAAATCAAACACTCACCCCCAGTCAACTGATCTGGGTTTAATCCATCATCATTCTTTAGCTCACTCCACCACCCCAGTTCAGACATGGCCATATGCAAATCAGTCTGACCCTGTGCCTCATGGGAACAGTCCAGCCCGAACTGCCAAGCCATGTCTTCCCTGGACCGGAATAAAAGCATCCTGGGACCGGTTTCGGGTTCAAAACCCTCATCAGCCAGGCTATCTTGAATCCAGTGGCAAAGTGAGCAAGGGACCCACATCTGGGCATACCCTGCCAACTTAGGGCGAACAAAGCGATACCAAAGGGAATGATGGACGGAGCGTTAGAGCAAATCAAACACTCACCCCCAGGCAACTGATCTGGGTTTAATTCATCATCATTCTTTAGCTCACTCCACCACCCCAGTTCAGACATGGCCATATGCAAATCAGTCTGACCCTGTGCCTCATGGGAACAGTCCAGCCCGAACTGCCAAGCCATGTCTTCCCTGGACGGGAAACAAGCATCCTGGGACCGGTTTCGGGTTCAAAACCCTCATCAGCCAGGCTATCTTGAATCCAGTGGCAAAGTGAGCAAGGGACCCACGTCTGGGCATACCCTGCCAACTTAGGGCGAACAAATCGATACCAAAGGGGATGATGGACGGAGCGTTAGAGCAAATCAAACACTCACCCCCAGTCAACTGATCCGGGTTTAGTCCATCATCATTCTTTAGCTCACTACACCACCCCAGTTCAGACATGGCCATATGCAAATCAGCCTCATGGGAACAGTCCAGCCCGAACTGCCAAGCCATGTCTTCCCTGGACCGGAAACAAGCATCCTGGGACCGGTTTCGGGTTCAAAACCCTCATCAGCCAGGCTATCTTGAATCCAGTGGCAAAGTGAGCAAGGGACCCACGTCTGGGCATACCCTGCCAACTTAGGGCGAACAAAGCGATACCAAAGGGGATGATGGACGGAGCGTTAGAGCAAATCAAACACTCACCCCCAGTCAACTGATCTGGGTTTAATCCATCATCATTCTTTAGCACACTCCACCACCCCAGTTAAGACATGGCCATATGCAAATCAGTCTGACCCTGTGCCTCATGGGAACAGTCCAGCTCGAACTGCCAAGCCATGTCATCCCTGGACAGAAAACAAGCATCCTGGGACCGGTTTCGGGTTCAAAACCCTCATCATCCAGGCTATCTTGAATCCAGTGGCAAAGTGAGCAAGGGACCCACGTCTGGGCATACCCTGCCAACTTAGGGCGAACAAAGCGATACCAAAGGGGATGATGGACGGAGCGTTAGAGCAAATCAAACACTCACCCCCAGTCAACTGATCTGGGTTTAATCCATCATCATTCTTTAGCTCACTCCACCACCCCAGTTCAGACATGGCCATATGCAAATCAGTCTGACCCTGTGCCTCATGGGAACAGTCCAGCCCGAACTGCCAAGCCATGTCTTCCCTGGACCGGAAACAAGCATCCTGGGACCGGTTTCGGGTTCAAAACCCCCATCAGCCAGGCTATCTTGAATCCAGTGGCAAAGTGAGCAAGGGACCCACGTCTGGGGATATCCTGCCAACTTAGGGCGAACAAAGCGATACCAAAGGGGATGATGGACGGAGCGTTAGAGCAAATCAAACACTCACCCCCAGTCAACTGATCTGGGTTTAATCCATCATCATTCTTTAGCTCACTCCACCACCCCAGTTCAGACATGGCCATATGCAAATCAGTCTGACCCTGTGCCTCATGGGAAAAGTCCAGCCCGAACTGCCAAGCCATGTCTTCCCTGGACCGGAAACAAGCATCCTGGGACCGGTTTCGGGTTCAAAACCCTCATCAGCCAGGCTATCTTGAATCCAGTGGCAAAGTGAGCAAGGGACCCACGTCTGGGCATACCCTGCCAACTTAGAGGCGATCAAAGCGATACCAAAGGGGATGATGGACGGAGCGTTAGAGCAAATCAAACACTCACCCCCAGTCAACTGATCTGGGTTTAATCCATCATCATTCTTTAGCTCACTCCACCACCCCAGTTCAGACATGGCCATATGCAAATCAGTCTGACCCTGTGCCTCATGGGAACAGTCCAGCCCGAACTGCCAAGCCATGTCTTCCCTGGACCGGAAACAAGCATCCTGGGACCGGTTTCGGGTTCAAAACCCTCATCAGCCAGGCTATCTTGAATCCAGTGGCAAAGTGAGCAAGGGACCCACATCTGGGCATACCCTGCCAACTTAGGGGCGAACAAAGCGATACCAAAGGGAATGATGGACGGAGCGTTAGAGCAAATCAAACACTCACCCCCAGTCAACTGATCTGGGTTTAATCCATCATCATTCTTTAGCTCACTCCACCACCCCAGTTCAGACATGGCCATATGCAAATCAGTCTGACCCTGTGCCTCATGGGAACAGTCCAGCCCGAACTGCCAAGCCATGTCTTCCCTGGACCGGAAACAAGCATCCTGGGACCGGTTTCGGGTTCAAAACCCTCATCAGCCAGGCTATCTTGAATCCAGTGGCAAAGTGAGCAAGGGACCCACGTCTGGGCATACCCTGCCAACTTAGGGCGAACAAAGCGATACCAAAGGGGATGATGGACGGAGCGTTAGAGCAAATCAAACACTCACCCCCAGTCAACTGATCTGGGTTTAATCCATCATCATTCTTTAGCTCACTCCACCACCCCAGTTCAGACATGGCCATATGCAAATCAGTCTGACCCTGTGCCTCATGGGAACAGTCCAGCCCGAACTGCCAAGCCATGTCTTCCCTGGACCGGAAACAAGCATCCTGGGACCGGTTTCGGGTTCAAAACCCTCATCAGCCAGGCTATCTTGAATCCAGTGGCAAAGTGAGCAAGGGACCCACGTCTGGGCATACCCTGCCAACTTAGGGCGAACAAAGCGATACCAAAGGGGATGATGGACGGAGCGTTAGAGCAAATCAAACACTCACCCCCAGTCAACTGATCTGGGTTTAATCCATCATCATTCTTTAGCTCACTCCACCACCCCAGTTCAGACATGGCCATATGCAAATCAGTCTGACCCTGTGCCTCATGGGAACAGTCCAGCCCGAACTGCCAAGCCATGTCTTCCCTGGACCGGAAACAAGCATCCTGGGACCGGTTTCGGGTTCAAAACCCTCATCAGCCAGGCTATCTTGAATCCAGTGGCAAAGTGAGCAAGGGACCCACGTCTGGGCATACCCTGCCAACTTAGGGCGAACAAAGCGATACCAAAGGGGATGATGGACGGAGCGTTAGAGCAAATCAAACACTCACCCCCAGTCAACTGATCTGGGTTTAATCCATCATCATTCTTTAGCTCACTCCACCACCCCAGTTCAGACATGGCCATATGCAAATCAGTCTGACCCTGTGCCTCATGGGAACAGTCCAGCCCGAACTGCCAAGCCATGTCTTCCCTGGACCGGAAACAAGCATCCTGGGACCGGTTTCGGGTTCAAAACCCTCATCAGCCAGGCTATCTTGAATCCAGTGGCAAAGTGAGCAAGGGACCCACGTCTGGGCATACCCTGCCAACTTAGGGCGAACAAAGCGATACCAAAGGGGATGATGGACGGAGCGTTAGAGCAAATCAAACACTCACCCCCAGTCAACTGATCTGGGTTTAATCCATCATCATTCTTTAGCTCACTCCACCACCCCAGTTCAGACATGGCCATATGCAAATCAGTCTGACCCTGTGCCTCATGGGAACAGTCCAGCCCGAACTGCCAAGCCATGTCTTCCCTGGACCGGAAACAAGCATCCTGGGACCGGTTTCGGGTTCAAAACCCTCATCAGCCAGGCTATCTTGAATCCAGTGGCAAAGTGAGCAAGGGACCCACGTCTGGGCATACCCTGCCAACTTAGGGCGAACAAAGCGATACCAAAGGGGATGATGGACGGAGCGTTAGAGCAAATCAAACACTCACCCCCAGTCAACTGATCTGGGTTTAATCCATCATCATTCTTTAGCTCACTCCACCACCCCAGTTCAGACATGGCCATATGCAAATCAGTCTGACCCTGTGCCTCATGGGAACAGTCCAGCCCGAACTGCCAAGCCATGTCTTCCCTGGACCGGAAACAAGCATCCTGGGACCGGTTTCGGGTTCAAAACCCTCATCAGCCAGGCTATCTTGAATCCAGTGGCAAAGTGAGCAAGGGACCCACGACTGGGCATACCCTGCCAACTTAGGGCGAACAAAGCGATACCAAAGGGGATGATGGACGGAGCGTTAGAGCAAATCAAACACTCACCCCCAGTCAACTGATCTGGGTTTAATCCATCATCATTCTTTAGCTCACTCCACCACCCCAGTTCAGACATGGCCATATGCAAATCAGTCTGACCCTGTGCCTCATGGGAACAGTCCAGCCCGAACTGCCAAGCCATGTCTTCCCTGGACCGGAAACAAGCATCCTGGGACCGGTTTCGGGTTCAAAACCCTCATCAGCCAGGCTATCTTGAATCCAGTGGCAAAGTGAGCAAGGGACCCACATCTGGGCATACCCTGCCAACTTAGGGCGAACAAAGCGATACCAAAGGGAATGATGGACGGAGCGTTAGAGCAAATCAAACACTCACCCCCAGTCAACTGATCTGGGTTTAATCCATCATCATTCTTTAGCTCACTCCACCACCCCAGTTCAGACATGGCCATATGCAAATCAGTCTGACCCTGTGCCTCATGGGAACAGTCCAGCCCGAACTGCCAAGCCATGTCTTCCCTGGACCGGAAACAAGCATCCTGGGACCGGTTTCGGGTTCAAAACCCTCATCAGCCAGGCTATCTTGAATCCAGTGGCAAAGTGAGCAAGGGACCCACGTCTGGGCATACCCTGCCAACTTAGGGCGAACAAAGCGATACCAAAGGGGATGATGGACGGAGCGTTAGAGCAAATCAAACACTCACCCCCAGTCAACTGATCTGGGTTTAATCCATCATCATTCTTTAGCTCACTCCACCACCCCAGTTCAGACATGGCCATATGCAAATCAGTCTGACCCTGTGCCTCATGGGAACAGTCCAGCCCGAACTGCCAAGCCATGTCTTCCCTGGACCCGGAAACAAGCATCCTGGGACCGGTTTCGGGTTCAAAACCCTCATCAGCCAGGCTATCTTGAATCCAGTGGCAAAGTGAGCAAGGGACCCACGTCTGGGCATACCCTGCCAACTTAGGGCGAACAAAGCGATACCAAAGGGGATGATGGACGGAGCGTTAGAGCAAATCAAACACTCACCCCCAGTCAACTGATCTGGGTTTAATCCATCATCATTCTTTAGCTCACTCCACCACCCCAGTTCAGACATGGCCATATGCAAATCAGTCTGACCCTGTGCCTCATGGGAACAGTCCAGCCCGAACTGCCAAGCCATGTCTTCCCTGGACCGGAAACAAGCATCCTGGGACCGGTTTCGGGTTCAAAACCCTCATCAGCCAGGCTATCTTGAATCCAGTGGCAAAGTGAGCAAGGGACCCACATCTGGGCATACCCTGCCAACTTAGGGCGAACAAAGCGATACCAAAGGGAATGATGGACGGAGCGTTAGAGCAAATCAAACACTCACCCCCAGTCAACTGATCTGGGTTTAATCCATCATCATTCTTTAGCTCACTCCACCACCCCAGTTCAGACATGGCCATATGCAAATCAGTCTGACCCTGTGCCTCATGGGAACAGTCCAGCCCGAACTGCCAAGCCATGTCTTCCCTGGACCGGAAACAAGCATCCTGGGACCGGTTTCGGGTTCAAAACCCTCATCAGCCAGGCTATCTTGAATCCAGTGGCAAAGTGAGCAAGGGACCCACGTCTGGGCATACCCTGCCAACTTAGGGCGAACAAAGCGATACCAAAGGGGATGATGGACGGAGCGTTAGAGCAAATCAAACACTCACCCCCAGTCAACTGATCTGGGTTTAATCCATCATCATTCTTTAGCTCACTCCACCACCCCAGTTCAGACATGGCCATATGCAAATCAGTCTGACCCTGTGCCTCATGGGAACAGTCCAGCACGAACTGCCAAGCCATGTCTTCCCTGGACCGAAAACAAGCATCCTGGGACCGGTTTCGGGTTCAAAACCCTCAACAGCCAGGCTATCTTGAATCCAGTGGCAAAGTGAGCAAGGGACCCACGTCTGGGCATACCCTGCCAACTTAGGGCGAACAAAGCGATACCAAAGGGGATGATGGACGGAGCGTTAGAGCAAATCAAACACTCACCCCCAGTCAACTGATCTGGGTTTAATCCATCATCATTCTTTAGCTCACTCCACCACCCCAGTTCAGACATGGCCATATGCAAATCAGTCTGACCCTGTGCCTCATGGGAACAGTCCAGCCCGAACTGCCAAGCCATGTCTTCCCTGGACCGGAAACAAGCATCCTGGGACCGGTTTCGGGTTCAAAACCCTCATCAGCCAGGCTATCTTGAATCCAGTGGCAAAGTGAGCAAGGGACCCACGTCTGGGCATTCCCTGCCAACTTAGGGCGATCAAAGCGATACCAAAGGGGATGATGGACGGAGCGTTAGAGCAAATCAAACACTCACCCCCAGTCAACTGATCTGGGTTTAATCCATCATCATTCTTTAGCTCACTCCACCACCCCAGTTCAGACATGGCCATATGCAAATCAGTCTGACCCTGTGCCTCATGGGAACAGTCCAGCCCGAACTGCCAAGCCATGTCTTCCCTGGACCGGAAACAAGCATCCTGGGACCGGTTTCGGGTTCAAAACCCTCATCAGCCAGGCTATCTTGAATCCAGTGGCAAAGTGAGCAAGGGACCCACATCTGGGCATACCCTGCCAACTTAGGGCGAACAAAGCGATACCAAAGGGAATGATGGATGGAGCGTTAGAGCAAATCAAACACTCACCCCCAGTCAACTGATCTGGGTTTAATCCATCATCATTCTTTAGCTCACTCCACCACCCCAGTTCAGACATGGCCATATGCAAATCAGTCTGACCCTGTGCCTCATGGGAACAGTCCAGCCCGAACTGCCAAGCCATGTCTTCCCTGGACCGGAAACAAGCATCCTGGGACCGGTTTCGGGTTCAAAACCCTCATCAGCCAGGCTATCTTGAATCCAGTGGCAAAGTGAGCAAGGGACCCACGTCTGGGCATACCCTGCCAACTTAGGGGCGAACAAAGCGATACCAAAGGGGATGATGGACGGAGCGTTAGAGCAAATCAAACACTCACCCCCAGTCAACTGATCTGGGTTTAATCCATCATCATTCTTTAGCTCACTCCACCACCCCAGTTCAGACATGGCCATATGCAAATCAGTCTGACCCTGTGCCTCATGGGAACAGTCCAGCCCGAACTGCCAAGCCATGTCTTCCCTGGACCGGAAACAAGCATCCTGGGACCGGTTTCGGGTTCAAAACCCTCATCAGACAGGCTATCTTGAATCCAGTGGCAAAGTGAGCAAGGGACCCACGTCTGGGCATACCCTGCAAACTTAGGGCGAACAAAGCGATACCAAAGGGGATGATGGACGGAGCGTTAGAGCAAATCAAACACTCACCCCCAGTCAACTGATCTGGGTTTAATCCATCATCATTCTTTAGCTCACTCCACCACCCCAGTTCAGACATGGCCATATGCAAATCAGTCTGACCCTGTGCCTCATGGGAACAGTCCAGCCCGAACTGCCAAGCCATGTCTTCCCTGGACCGGAAACAAGCATCCTGGGACCGGTTTCGGGTTCAAAACCCTCATCAGCCAGGCTATCTTGAATCCAGTGGCAAAGTGAGCAAGGGACCCACGTCTGGGCATACCCTGCCAACTTAGGGCGAACAAAGCGATACCAAAGGGGATGATGGACGGAGCATTAGAGCAAATCAAACACTCACCCCCAGTCAACTGATCTGGGTTTAATCCATCATCATTCTTTAGCTCACTCCACCACCCCAGTTCAGACATGGCCATATGCAAATCAGTCTGACCCTGTGCCTAATGGGAACAGTCCAGCCCGAACTGCCAAGCCATGTCTTCCCTGGACCGGAAACAAGCATCCTGGGACCGGTTTCGGGTTCAAAACCCTCATCAGCCAGGCTATCTTGAATCCAGTGGCAAAGTGAGCAAGGGACCCACGTCTGGGCATACCCTGCCTACTTAGGGCGAACAAAGCGATACCAAAGGGGATGATGGACGGAGCGTTAGAGCAAATCAAACACTCACCCCCAGTCAACTGATCCGGGTTTAATCCATCATCATTCTTTAGCTCACTCCACCACCCCAGTTCAGACATGGCCATATGCAAATCAGTCTGACCCTGTGCCTCATGGGAACAGTCCAGCCCGAACTGCCAAGCCATGTCTTCCCTGGACCGGAAACAAGCATCCTGGGACCGGTTTCGGGTTCAAAACCCTCATCAGCCAGGCTATCTTGAATCCAGTGGCAAAGTGAGCAAGGGACCCACGTCTGGGCATACCCTGCCAACTTAGGGCGAACAAAGCGATACCAAAGGGGATGATGGACGGAGCGTTAGAGCAAGTCAAACACTCACCCCCAGTCAACTGATCTGGGTTTAATCCATCATCATTCTTTAGCTCACTCCACCACCCCAGTTCAGACATGGCCATATGCAAATCAGTCTGACCCTGTGCCTCATGGGAACAGTCCAGCCCGAACTGCCAAGCCATGTCTTCCCTGGACCGGAAACAAGCATCCTGGGACCGGTTTCGGGTTCAAAACCCTCATCAGCCAGGCTATCTTGAATCCAGTGGCAAAGTGAGCAAGGGACCCACGTCTGGGCATACCCTGCCAACTTAGGGCGAACAAAGCGATACCAAAGGGGATGATGGACGGAGCGTTAGAGCAAATCAAACACTCACCCCCAGTCAACTGATCTGGGTTTGATCCATCATCATTCTTTAGCTCACTCCACCACCCCAGGTCAGACATGGCCATATGCAAATCAGTCTGACCCTGTGCCTCATGGGAACAGTCCAGCCCGAACTGCCAAGCCATGTCTTCCCTGGACCGGAAACAAGCATCCTGGGACCGGTTTCGGGTTCAAAACCCTCATCAGCCAGGCTATCTTGAATCCAGTGGCAAAGTGAGCAAGGGACCCACGTCTGGGCATACCCTGCCAACTTAGGGGCGAACAAAGCGATACCAAAGGGGATGATGGACGGAGCGTTAGAGCAAATCAAACACTCACCCCCAGTCAACTGATCTGGGTTTAATCCATCATCATTCTTTAGCTCACTCCACCACCCCAGTTCAGACATGGCCATATGCAAATCAGTCTGACCCTGTGCTTCATGGGAACAGTCCAGCCCGAACTGCCAAGCCATGTCTTTCCTGGACCGGAAACAAGCATCCTGGGACCGGTTTCGGGTTCAAAACCCTCATCAGCCAGGCTATCTTGAATCCAGTGGCAAAGTGAGCAAGGGACCCACGTCTGGGCATACCCTGCCAACTTAGGGCGAACAAAGCGATACCAAAGGGGATGATGGACGGAGCGTTAGAGCAAATCAAACACTCACCCCCAGTCAACTGATCTGGGTTTAATCCATCATCATTCTTTAGCTCACTCCACCACCCCAGTTCAGACATGGCCATATGCAAATCAGTCTGACCCTGTGCCTCATGGGAACAGTCCAGCCCGAACTGCCAAGCCATGTCTTCCCTGGACCGGAAACAAGCATCCTGGGACCGGTTTCGGGTTCAAAACCCTCATCAGCCAGGCTATCTTGAATCCAGTGGCAAAGTGAGCAAGGGACCCACGTCTGGGCATACCCTGCCAACTTAGGGCGAACAAAGCGATACCAAAGGGGATGATGGACGGAGCGTTAGAGCAAATCAAACACTCACCCCAGTCAACTGATCTGGGTTTAATCCATCATCATTCTTTAGCTCACTCCACCACCCCTGTTCAGACATGGCCATATGCAAATCAGTCTGACCCTGTGCCTCATGGGAAAAGTCCAGCCCGAACTGCCAAGCCATGTCTTCCCTGGACCGGAAACAAGCATCCTGGGACCGGTTTCGGGTTCAAAACCCTCATCAGCCAGGCTATTTTGAATCCAGTGGCAAAGTGAGCAAGGGACCCACGTCTTGGCATACCCTGCCAACTTAGGGCGAACAAAGCGATACCAAAGGGGATGATGGACGGAGCGTTAGAGCAAATCAAACACTCACCCCCAGTCAACTGATCTGGGTTTAATCCATCATCATTCTTTAGCTCACTCCAACACCCCAGTTCAGACATGGCCATATGCAAATCAGTCTGACCCTGTGCCTCATGGGAACAGTCCAGCCCGAACTGCCAAGCCATGTCTTCCCTGGACCGGAAACAAGCATCCTGGGACCGGTTTCGGGTTCAAAACCCTCATCAGCCAGGCTATCTTGAATCCAGTGGCAAAGTGAGCAAGGGACCCACGTCTGGGCATACCCTGCCAACTTAGGGCGAACAAAGCGATACCAAAGGGGATGACGGACGGAGCGTTAGAGCAAATCAAACACTCACCACAAGTCAACTGATCTGGGTTTAATCCATCATCATTCTTTAGCTCACTCCACCACCCCAGTTCAGACATGGCCATATGCAAATCAGTCTGACCCTGTGCCTCATGGGAACAGTCCAGCCCGAACTGCCAAGCCATGTCTTCCCTGGACCGGAAACAAGCATCCTGGGACCGGTTTCGGGTTCAAAACCCTCATCAGC